>PVIW01002932.1:0-191086 GCA_004026585.1 Noctilio leporinus
AGTTTTGTTCATTATTGTCCTGTAATGGGTGAGATCATACGGTATTTGTCCTTCACTGATTGGCTTATTTCACTAAGCATAATACTCTCCAGTTCTATCCATGTTGTTTCAAAGGGTAGGAGTTCCTTCTCTCTTTCTGCTGTATAGTATTCCATTGTGTAAATGTACCAAAGTTTTTTGATCCAATCATCCACTAATGGGCACTTAGGCTATTTCCAGCACTTGGCTACTGTAAATAGTGCTGCTATGAGCATAGGTGTGCATAGGTTCTTATGAATTGGTGTTTCAGGATTCTTTGGGTATAGTCCAAGTAGTGGAATCACTGGATCAAAAAGCAGTTGGATCCTTCATTCTTATTTTCCAGCCCTTGCCTCTTTTTTTCCTGATAACTGTTAATGACATGCTGTGATGTAACATGCTTACTTTCTGTTCTTTAATACTAAATTACAAGGCTTTGAAAGAATGGTTCTTGTGCTTTGTAGTATCTCTGTGGTAGCATTTCCCTTATTTTATCTGGGTTTTTTTAGTAATACATTTCTTGTTTTCCATACCTTCTATTTTGACTTCCTCTGGCCCACCTTTGTTTTGCCACCTTTCCCCTTTTCTTTGTTCTTCTTTTTTCTAACTTTTACCTTCCTCTCTAGTCTCCTTGAGGCCTAATCTAATGTTTCCTTTTCCATGAGGAGTTAGCATCTTCATTAGTTTCCTTCAGAATTAACAAATGAGACACCATAAAGTATTGGTCAGTTTTAAGGAGTAAATTAGTTTCCTGGGTACAGAGGTTTATAGGTTTTTGTAAGTTTAATTGAGGTATAATCTATTTTCTTTAAAAAAATTTTTAAGATTTCATTTTTTTTTAGAGAGAGGGGAAGGGAGAGAGGGAGAAAAACACTATTTTTTAGAGAGGAGGGCTGGGAGGGAGAAAGGGAGAAAAGCATCAGTGTATGGTTTCCTTTTACCTACCTTGAGCTACAAGCCTGGCTGGAGACCTGGCTTGCAACCAGGTAATGTGCCCTGGCTGGGAATCGAACCAGTGACCCTTGAGTTCGCAGGCACCTCTCCACTTTGTTACCAGCTAGGGCCTTGATCTGTTTTCTGTAATCAGTTTGGTGTTGGTTGGTATCTAATGTGACTGAATTAATTCCTTATTTGATTATGGTCAAATGAATTGAATATATAAGACTAGAACTTTTACTAATTTTTCTTTGATCTTTCCTTCTATGTGACTTTCTAGCAGGATTTTGGTACTTATATAGTTTAGTATCTCAATTGGGACAGTAAAATTTGTGGTATATTCTAAGTAAATACTAGATACTCAAAAAATATACTGAGTTTATCCTTAGACTAACCCTTATGTCAGATCTAGGATTAGGAGGGCGACATTGGTCATGGTGAAAACAGGAACAGGGTTTACACATGACTTTGCAAATACATTACTATGAATTAAGGTGTAGATGTTTCAAAGTGGTGTTTGAGTCCCAACATGAAAGCCTCTTTAATTGCGAATGTGGTGAAAAAGCTTCTTTTTTTTTTAAAAGTGTTTATTTATTATTTTTAGAGAGGGGGATGGGAGAGAGGAAGAGAGACATCAACGTACAATTAGTTACCTTTCACCTGCCTCCAGCTACGCAGGCCTGGTTTGCAACCTGGTTATGTGCCCTGGCTGGGAATCAAACCAGCAAGCTTTGGGTTCAAAGGCCGGTGCCTTATCCACTGTGCCACCAGCCAGGACGGCTTCTTGCTTTCTTAGTAATTGTAGAGTTAAATAATGGCATTACTTTATTACTATTATTATTAGTTGTGCTAATTTAAGCATGTTATTCTTTTTTAGAAGATTTTATTTATTTCTTAGAGGGAAATGGAGGGAGAAAGAAACATTGAGGTATGATAGAAACATTGATTGATTATGTCCCCCTCACAGGCCACCAACTGGGGATCTGCCCCAAAACCCAGGCTTATGCCCTGACTAGGAATTGAACCAGTGACCTTTTGGTTAGCAAGACAATGCTCAGCATGCTGAACTACACCAATCAGGGCTGATTTAAGCATCTTAAATGCTGTTAGTGTTTTATTACTTGGTCCCATATAACAAGGGAGAGGAAATTGGGGTGTGAGGAAAGGTGAATAGTGACTATGTAGGTCCCTCTTATTTCTCTAAACTGTTGTCTGTTGATTGTGCGTTTTTGAACTTGTTTCAATTTTCAGGCTACTGCGGAACAAATTCGACTTGCACAGATGATTTCGGACCATAATGATGCAGACTTTGAAGAAAAGGTGAAACAAGTGAGTATATTGCTGATCTGATGTAAGGTATGGGAAAAAATAATCAGGTTTAATGCATAGATATCTTCTGGGGCACTTAATTACTATTAGGTATTAAAGAGTTATGACCTGAAATATGATAGGTCAACTGAACAATACTTTTTTTTTTTTTTAGGTAAATGCTTTTATTGTCTTAATTTACTGAACCCCTTTGGACAGATACGTTCATTGGTTTTGCCTTCCCCTGACTGAGTATTGAACCAGCAACCTTTTGGTTAACAGGCCACAGCTCAATCCACTGAGCCACACCAGCCAAAGCTGTCTTAATTTTAACCTCTTGTTTAATTAATGACTTTATTGATACCATTTTTATAGCAACTTTGAGCAGTAGGAAGTGTGGAAATTTGTGGTACTTGAAGTCTTTGTGTTTCTGGGTTTTATTCTCTTATTAGATGCTTTATTATTTGATGGCTTTGCACATAAATCTTTTTGACTCAATTTTTGGTCAGAGGTATTTTTTTTGCTTTTGGAACTAGAACACCTTTTTTAAGCTTGGTTCTTTCAAAATCACCTGGTGTTTTCTCTCTTTTCTGTTCTTTACATAGTTTCCTTTTGTGAGAAGTACAAGCTCATTCATGACCACTGCTGATGTTTCTTTTTCAGTTGATTGATATCACAGGCAAGAACCAGGATGAATGTGTCATTGCTTTGCATGACTGCAATGGAGATGTCAACAGAGCCATCAATGTACTACTGGAAGGAAACCCAGATACGGTACAGTGCTAATAAAATGTTCTAGAAAGTGGGTCCCTGGCTGAGAGGATAGTAATATTCTAAAAATAGCAAATGGGGTAGCTCACCTTAAAGCAGAGCACTTTATTCTCCAAAAAGAACTGGGAGATACCTTGGTGATTGTTGGCTGCAGGTTGCAAATACTTAAAATTAATGCACAATAAACAGGAGAAGAAAGATAAAGTTGGTCTCTTCTCATTGGCCTGGAATAAATTATTCATTCTAGGCTAGTGACTATTTTAGGCCTAGGTTAGTCTGAATTAGAGGTGCTATTTCATGCTAATCATGGAAGATTTCTGATTACCAGTTTTACTTCTATTGTGCAGAGTCACTAACTACTGGATTCTGATTTTAGCACCATCAATATCAGCTTTGCATTTTTAAGTAAGTTTTCATTATGTGAATTTATTTCTGATAAGGTCAAGAAATAAAGTTTATAGTTTATTGACTATCCCTGGCGGTGATAGGAGATATCTTGGAGGACCTCCCCTTCCCACTTAATGAAAATTGTGTTTTTGTGCTTTTCTTATTATTGTACCAAATTGTAAGTCCCTTAACAATAGAGATTCTGCCTTGCTAACCTTCAGGATGTTTCCATAGTGCCTAGTAGAGAATTTAACTTTTTCTTTTAATGAACAATATCACTTTGGAGACATTTTCATTTACTTGGTCCTACAGTGGGTACATTGGGTTGGGATAGATAACCAAAGTTCATCCTTTGAGTGGTTAACTTACTGATGTGACATTGTCACTTTAGCTAAATGTTGGAGGTTTGTGAGTTTTCTTGAGACAATAGGAAATCATAATGGAAAACTTTTTAAATCATTGTATTTAAACTTGGGGCTTTTTCTTTTAAAAAGTGTGGTCCTAGGTTAGGTTTTACATTATTGACCCTATTGAAAGTTATTGCCTGGACAATTATAATAGTGCCTTTTGTTCATTTTCAGTTTATTCTAGAATAATTGTCTCGATTTTTTTTTTTTTTTTTAAGATTTTATTAATTATTTGTGGAGAGAGGGGAAGGGAGAGAGGCAGAGAGAGACATCAGCGTATGGTTGCCTTTCACCTGCTTCCAGCCACAGATCTGGCTGGCGACCTGGCTTGCCAACGTGGTTATGTGCCCTGATTGGGAATCAAACCAGCGACCTTTGGGTTCGCAGGCCAGCAAAGATTTGTTTGTTTGTTTGTTTTCGTGGCAGTGGAGAGATAGGACTACTCATGCTTCTTAAGAGTCTTTTTTTTGGGCAAGTCACATTTTGTTCCATCTTCCAGTATCATATACCTAGTGCTCAAGTTTGAACTTCCAGTGTCAAAAAGAAAATAAACTAGAGAATGTAGGTTTATGCTACAAATAAACCAGCTACTATTGAAACCAATGAGAAGGAAGGTCAGCTGCCAGTGATGTTTGATGTTTTTGGGTGGACAAGATCATGTCAGAAAACTGGCAGTATATTTGGGAAGATCGTAGTAATTCTTTTTCTTATAGAAGTGAGTGACAGGTTTCTGAAATTTGCCAAGTTTTGAGACAGACTAGCAAACTAAAAACTGGGTTATGATAAGATGTATTGAAGCCATTGTGAGCATAAAATGACCCACCAGCTATAATGTGGAATCAGCTTGGGTTGGAAGAGTTGGCAGCAAGGAGCTTCCAAGTCCTAGGTGGATACTTAATCTTTTTTTTAAAATTACTACTTTTGTAAAATATTTATTGTATACTTCAGAATATGTAGGTATGTTTTCATTATAATTTTAAATTGGTTTTTGAATATTTCAAATTTGTAAAATACACGCTTTTAACCTTTTTTTTTTTTTCTTCCTTAAAGATTTTACTTATTTTTGAAGAAAAGGGAAGGGGAAGAGAAACATCAGTGTGTTGTTGCCTCTTGCATGCTCCCAGCTGGGCACCTGGTTTGAAACCCATGCATGTTCCCTGACTGGGGATTGAACCAGTGACCCTTTGGTTCACAGGCTGGCATTTAATCCACCAAGCCACACCAGCCATGGCTCTTTGAACCATTTTTAATTGTATAATTCAGTGGCATTAAGTACATTAGCAAAATTGTACAATTATTACCACTTCACAGTTTCACAAGTTTTTCATTTCTTAGACTAAATCTACAATGGATTCTCTTGTTTGTTTTTTAAAGATTGTATTTATTACTTTTAGAAAGGGGAAGGGAGGGAGGGAAAGAAATATCAGTGTATGGTTGCCTTTCACCTGCCTCCGGCTACAGACCTGGCTGTAACCTGGCATGCAGCCTGGTTATGTGCCTTGGCTGGGGAATTGAACCAGCAACCTCAGGTTCACAAGCCAGTGCCTTATCCACTGTGCCACCAGTCAGGGCTTGGATTCTCTTTTTTATTTTTGTTTTTTAAAATTTTCTTGTTAAATTTTCCATTTATTAATGGTTTATTTCTGTTATGTACTGTAGTTTATTTTTTAATTTTTTAATTTTCTTGTTTTTAATAAATAGTAACTTCTCATTTCTCCTTCCCACCTGTTCCTGATAACCTTTTATTTTCTGTTTCTATGAATTTGCGTTTTCTATGTACCTCATATAAGTCAAATCATAAAACACCCTTTTGTGTCTTATTTCACATAGCATGTTTTCAAGGTTTATATTGTAGCATGTATTACAATTCCACTTTTGTTAAGGCTTGATAATTCAGTATACGTATATATCACATCTTGTTGATCCATTTCATCTATTGATAGACACTTTGTTGATCCATTTCATCCATCAATGGACAGCTGTGGGCGTGGGAGAGACAAACAGTAGATGTTTCTCTCACATACCGATGTTTATCTCGTTTTCTTTCTCCCTTCCACTTTCTCTAAGAAGTAAAGAAATTTTTTTTAAATGTTAGTTTTAAAGAGAAGGGAAGGTAAGGAGAAAGAGAGGGAGAGGAACGTTGATTGGTTGCCTCCTGTACATCCCAACAGTGAAGTGGCCCGCAACCAAAGCATGTGTCCTGACTGGGAATTGAACCAGTGACCTTTCAGTTCACAGGCCAATGCTCAATCCACTGAGCAACACCAGTTGGGCCTAAGATTAAAGCAACAACAACAAAGTTAAATTTTAGAAACTTTCAGTTTTCTTTTTTTACTTTATTTAACACATGACTCTGAAAAGTTGAGTGGGAATCACTGAATCCAAACGATGTTAGTTCTTTTTTAGCTTAGGAAATACACTTGAAAGCTAGTGACCAGTAACTAATTAGGTCCTTTGGCTAACATGCCAAATGGCTAAACTAGGTTGGGATCTTGGTGATACTTCTGGAAATGATCCCTGCAATCTATTAGCACTTCCCTTATAAAAAGGACTTTAGCTTTGCAATGTTAAGGTTAAGTATAGTTTGTTCTGAGGTTTTTTCTGTACCCTCTATTTAAATATAAGTAAATTAGTTAGAAGTATCTTAGACTTGGATGCTGAGAGGAGAGTGGGGAATGGTTAGCAGCTGTCCCAGCTGTTAGCTCTGGTTTCCTGATAGTAACCCATGTTGATTAGATATGAATGCTCTATCCTTCTTTAGCATTCGTGGGAGATGGTCGGGAAGAAGAAGGGAGTCTCAGGACAGAAGGATGGCAGCCAAACGGAATCCAATGAGGAAGGCAAAGAGAATCGAGACCGGGACAGAGACTATAGTCGGCGACGTGGTGGGCCACCAAGACGGGGAAGAGGTGCCAGCCGTGGACGAGAATGTATGCATGGGCCTTTAACAAAACCAGCTGTGGGTCAGTGATACCTAGATTTCAGGGGTGTTAAGACTGTGTTAGGTTGGACCTAGTAACCATTGTAGCACACTTAAGATTTTTCTTGCCATTATTTGTTCTGAGACCATGGTGTCTCTTGACTTTAGCCTTTTCTAGCAGCAACCATCAGTTTGGTATGAAATTATTGTATAGCCATTTGTGTAGTTTGACTTAATAGCTCTCTGTTGTGGTTCATCACCGTTCTTCTAGTAACTATCGTTCTCATCTTTCCAGCTCATTTTCTTTTGTTTTTGTCTTCCCACCAGCATATGTACATACCACTTATATATTTTATGTATATTCTACTGACTCTGGTCTGGCCATTTGTGTTTTGTTTTCCCCAGTTCGAGGTCAGGAAAATGGATTAGATGGCACCAAGAGTGGAGGGCCTTCTGGAAGAGGAACAGAAAGAGGCAGAAGAGGTCGTGGACGAGGCAGAGGTGATCATTTTGGTGGGGATATTGGGGTACTCTTACTGGTTTTGTAGGGGTCTACATTACTGAGAATCATTCACATGGAGTCTAAGTACCTTAGTTAAGATGTCGTGTGAATTTTAGAGGTTGCTAAGTGACAGTGAATAAAAAGATGGATGTCATTTCCTCTAGTCTTGATTGTTGATGGTTTTGTATTTGCTTGAAGATGAGCAGTATGATCAGCAAAGGAACAATTGTTTTGCTGTGTTACATTAACTGATGCACTACAGAATGAGGAAAAGAACATCTGATAATATCAACCACTTAATATTTCCAGAGCTGCTTCAGTTGGCAGGATGATTTTGTATCAACTTCTAAAGTATTTCTTCTTTTCTTTAATTAGGTGGGTCTGGTAGGCGGGGAGGAAGGTTTTCTGCTCAAGGAATGGGGTAAGTTTCATTAATCCAGTGTCAAAGTCTATAAATTTTCCCCCCATCATCATAATATTTTAGAGTGGCTAATATCCTGAGGATAATAGTAAGCATCCTTACCTAAAATAATCAAAAACATGCCTGGAGTATTTATTCAGAAAGGCGTGTGGACTTTGGACTTATTTTTTAGGCATTAAGCATTTACTATCTGTATTGTTGTCTCAATCTCATAGTTTCATTTGAATGCATATACATACTATCTTTCCAAAATCTTCATGTGGATTTTATTATGGTTATTGGTATTCTAACTTATCATAGATAATAGCTATAAGTTGAGATTATATCATGGAATTTTAGGTTGACTGATAGGTGAGGGAAATACGACAGCATAGATTAGAGAAAGGGGCCATGATTGATTTTTTTTTTTTTTTTTTTTAAGATTTTACTTATTTTTTTAGAGGGGAGGGGAGAGAGGTGAGAGACATCAATGTATGGTTGCCTTTCACCTGCCTTTAGCCACACATGTGGCTGGAGACCTGGCTTGCAACCTGGTTATGTGACCTGGTTGGGAATCGAACCAGCGACTTTTGGGTTCACAGGCCAGTTCCTTATCCACTGTGCCACCAGCCAGGGCCCATGATTGATTTTTATTAGGAAAAGGACAGTGAAGATTCTGATTGATCTCTTCTTTTGAGTTAATTTTGTTTTTGGTGTTGCTTAGATGCTGGAGACACTTAAGTTTTTGTGTTGTTCACTCCTCTGTCCCCAGAACCTTTAACCCAGCTGATTATGCAGAGCCAGCCAATACTGATGATAACTATGGCAATAATAGTGGAAATACATGGAACAACACTGGCCACTTCGAACCAGATGATGGGACAAGTGAGTGACTGTTACTTGTTTTTTGTCTCTGGGAATTTAAGAAAATAATGTTTTTGAAGTTATATTAAGTTGAGGAATAGTTTTTGGATGCAGAGATGGGGGAGAAAGGGAGAAAATTGCAACTGAATTACTGTGTATTCTCTATATTTACTATTTGTGGGCACATTATAAATATTATTTGGCCCGATCTTGATCCCTATTTTATGAAGTAGATATTTATGATCATTTTAGACTGAAAGAGCAGTGAACATGGTGGGGGGGGGGGGAATGGGACAACTGTAATAGTATCAATAATAAAATATTTTTTTAAAAAGGAGTAAAGGAATTTGCTAGTATTTGAACTCAGAATTGTTTTGACTCTACAAGCCCATGCTCCATTGTATCATGTGGCTGCCAGTTGCTCCAATTGTATTTCCTAGTGTTTCTGCTGGAATAGCTAGCTTTGCCTTTTGAAAACTACCCTGAATTAGTCAAGCCACTAGTAGAGATGAAGAGAGTCCAGAATCAGCCCACTGTCGGTTTGTTTTTTGGTTCTGAAATAGGAATACCTTTTCCCCCTTCATTTTTAGGATAGCTTGATACCTGGGCAACAAGGTAATCTTGAGACTTACTAGCGCTCTTCAGGGTGTGGTGGAGTGTTTCAAGATTTTAATAACATTGCTTTTCTTGTTAGCTGACTTGGGTGCCTCTATCTGGGTAGGGTGTATAAAGTTATGTTAGGCTTGTGGGACACACTAAGATGTGTTTGTGAATAAGATACTTTTACTGCATTGAGTAAGTGCAGCCTTTGGGCATCAGAGTACTTTCCTCTTATGAGATCAGTTACCTCTTTCTGGCTGAGCCAGCACATACAGAGCCTGAGACTGTTTTCTTTTCCTGAAGGAGGATTGAGTTAATAGTAGAGCATGAAATAAGCTCTTTCGACTCCTTATTCATTTAATTTTTTTTTTTTTGGCTTACCCCTTTTTAAAGATCAGTGTTTTTAGTGGGGTCTTTGGCACAGCTTCTCAGCTACTGTCCACTAAATATTACATACACTTCAAGTTCTAAATGTTACTTGTTTTATATTTACTAGTTTGTTTTATAAACTCATTTGAAACACAGCTTTCCAATTGGTGGAGGCCGAAGTTGAGTGATTGGTAGGGTAGATATCTTTGTGAATTCCTTTGACCATTTGTCTATGAAATGTCCTTTTCTGTTTTAACTTCCTGTACTTTGGAGGCATTAGAACTGCTCTTCGTTTATCTCTTGAAGGCTTTGTAGAAGCAGTGGTAGCAGTCTGAATAATAAAAGTTACTGTTTTTGAGCACTAGTTTGTGTTTGGTTTGGGTATTTAGCTGTTTATCATTGGCAGAAATGATAGAAGTTAAGGGATTTATTTTCACTTGTGAATAGAAAAATCAGGCATGGAGTCCCAGTCCTGGATTGCAAGCCTTAGCTGTTTTCAACCTGAACAGAAGGTTGAGGTGTATGTTTATTTCTAGTGAGTAGATTTGGGAGGCTAGAATCAGAAATGTGAGGTTTGTGGCTGAATAAAAAATTATTCTGCTGTTGTCCTGTTTGCATGAAAGTGTTGGATATAGCTTCATGCATTCTCATCATTGTTAATTTCACAATATGAACTTATCCTTATGATCTCTTCTTGTGTTTTCATGATAGCAAACTCAAATTCCCTTTTTAATTTAAAATGAAATTTAAATCTACCTTTAAAATATCCACAGGTACACTGGGAATTGTGTATTGGGGGCAAATGTTCTCATTCACAAGCAAAATTTCACTGGTTGTTTTTTCTTTTCTTTTCTTTTTTGTTTCAGGACTTGATTTCATTGGGGTTGAGGGGTCAAATTATCCCCGAAAATTTGACACTGCTCCTGGTATGATACATCCAGGCGCCTAACTGCCCCGGATTATTTTTATAGATTTTTATGAATTCAAATATCTGTGGATATGTCATTTTTCCAGCTTCCAGCTTTTTCTCTTTCTGCCCTTTTCTCCTGTTTTCTTTGCCCATTTTTGCTTCTTAAAAATTTTGTTCATTTAATGACTATTTAACATTTACATTGTGCTTTCTGCTGATGGAATGGAAACCCTAATCTGTTACTCAGAGCATTTGTAGTCTTTCTCTTCCTTAGTTCTTCTTTAATATAGTCCTGTACCTCATTTTCATACATTCTATATAAGAAAATATCAACTAGGAGTCTGCATTATTTTCTATCCCAGATGTAATTACCAGAGTGCAGAAAATAAAATTCTTGGATTAAGAGATTGCTTCTTAATAATAGATAGCTTCTCAGGTCACTTCCAACCCTAGAATTGCATGTATGACTTAATCCAGATTATAGGTTTCATTTAGCCAAGGTGGGATGGATATAAATGGGCAGGAAGAATGATATCAGAGGAGGAGGAGAGGAAAATGTGGTTTGTAACTTGTTTAAATTGAGGTTTGATTTGTTTAATGTGGAGAACATTATCATTAGTAAGTGGTTTGGGATTTTCTTGGTGAAATTAACATTATCTTGGGAAACATTACAGTGAACATATTTTTCTCCAGGGTTTTTCACTGTTAAATGTTTAGAAAAATTTCAAATGGGTATTACAGGGATTAGAATATTTCTGTTCAGTGGCAATGAAATAGTTGAATGCCAGACTTTCATTTTTGTAAGAAACTTTCTCCATTTGAAAAGAACTCTTCAAGTTACTCAATATGTCAGTCTAGACTGTTGTTCTAGAGAAGAATGTTCCTGTCCCTTGTATAGATTTTGTTTGTTTTTAAAGATAGAAAGAGACACACCAATGTGTAGTTACCTCTCATGTGCCTCCAACTAAAGACTTGGCCCGCAACCCAGGCATGTGCCTTCATTGGGAAACAAACTGGTGTCCCTTTGGTTTACAGGCCGGTGCTCAAACCCACTAAGCCACACCAGCCAGGGCAATAGGTTTTTATTTCCTAACAGGTCCTTTGGTTGAGGGGAAGAATCCTGGTTCTCATGGAAATACCCATTTTTCTTGAGAAAGTGCAGTTCCCTTTTCTGAGGTTATACGTACTCATGAAGCAAAACAAGGGGAATGTGGAAGATGGTTTGATTTCTTATGGATCTCTCTTGTAGAAACTGTATCCCAATTTTGTTAGTATCAGCATGAGCACTGGGTATACCCCCATTATCTGTGTTATGCTCTCTGCGAGTCAGATTTCACATTCTCTGTGATTAGGATTAGGAGAATTAACTGACACACATACTTGACTTTTCAGTCTTGTCCAATGTCTTCTGAAAAGAGCAGATCCATAGGGATTCAGATCTATACAGCTCTGCTGAGTATCCCTTTTTAAATATAGTTGCAATAGTAGCTAGTTGTCAGTCTGTATGGGTTTCAGCCTTCCTTCTTCACTGTCCTTTCACTGTCATGTGGGCAACCATTTGTGTTCCTTTCTCACTGCTGCTGTCTCTCTTCAGACTGGTGGCATTATTTTTTTGTACCAGATCAGTAGGTGGACTTTTGTTGGTTTAAATTGGCTGCTGCCATTTCACTAAAGAATTGACCACTATGTCAGAGGGTTGTGTGTCTCAAGAGGTTGTCTGGAACATTGAATTTGTTGGGGTTTTGTGCTTTCTCGCATTTTCTCACTTTACTCCCTTTGTTGTACAGCCGCATAACAAAAACTTAAAGTAACTGTGAAATCATAATCTTATTAAAACCCTTGTGTTCTGAGGTATGCCTTTCTAAATAAATAGTCCTTTCCTCCCTCTGAAGCCCAGGTACCCCTTCTGATTACTAAATTCTGGTTATACTTTTGGCTGCCAAAAATGTTAATATATTAGTGTTTTTGCACATGCTTTGTACTGGCGTGTAAAATCACTGTTTTTCCTTTATTCCCAGGTGCATGGAGGACTGCAACAGAGGAGTGGGGAACTGAAGATTGGAATGAAGATGTAGGTATTTCCAGGTTTTTTTTCTTTAGTGCCTCTATCCCTAAGTGGTGTTTAGGGATAGAAAATGGGTATGTTTCTACCCTTCAAAATTCATCCTTAAGATTCTGACCCAAAACTTTTACATCCAAAATAGTGTTCTGAGCCAGAACATTTCACATATGTTATATGAAGGAGACTGGGCATGAACAGGACTCTGTGGAACCAGACTATGGAAAGGGCAAGTGCACTTGTGTAAGTCCAAATATCTGATTGTTGGATTTATCCCAGAAGAGATGGTGGTTGGGTAGAGCACTGGAAATGGAGTTAGGCAGATAGTGCATTAAGAGCTGCTGGTGGCACATGACTCTACTTGGAACAATTAGCTATTTAGTTAACATTTAAGCATTGGTGTATGGTCCTGTAGTTGGCTTGGAGGTGGGTACAAAGATAGGTAAAGCGCCAAGACTGCAGGTCTATACTCCGGTTGGCTCTGGAACCCTTTTAAGTTACTTAAAGCCCAGTTCTGTAAGTATAATTGAGATGAACATATGTAGAATTGGCTATTTTCAAGCTTTACTCAAGTTGGAAACCTCAGGGATAGGTGATATAAGGTGGTACATTAACAAGTCTTGTGAATTCACTGGATTAGTACCCAAGTGAAAGAATTTTGCTGATTCCTGGTCACAGTCAAGCTTTTACTGTAAAATACAGTTTCCAGTGATCATGGATGAACTTCATTTTAACATTTAACCTACTTATATATGTTCAGGCAAGACAGCTATTAAGAGGACATGATACGTCAAACTATTTTTGCTAGGCCTGCGTTATAAAAAGTTCAGGTGCATGAGCATTAGGGTAATTATTTTCTGTTACAGCTGAACTGGACTGCCTTGTGAATATTTTCTAAGGTTTGGCTTGTTTGCTTAAGCAACTTTCAGAGAATGATCTATCTATTTGGGGAAATGGATCCCCTATTTTCAGAGGAGAAATTTTAATCAAAAAACCAAAACAAAACCAGATCAGCTTTTGAATAGTATGGAGAGTTATCCCCTATAATTGCTTACCTGATTTGAGTTTCTTACAGTAGATTAGGTATAATAAAGCCAGTATTAAGGTAAAAATTTCATATGGTTAAAATTATATCTGAAAAGACCTTAACTCACCAACACTTAGGCTCTTCCTGCTCATCAGCTGTGAATTAACATTTTTATTTCTGACATCACCTTGGCTGTCATTTTTCTTTTTTTGAGAGTAGTAGTAGAAGATAAAGTATGGTTTGGGTAGAGGTGAGAGTGGGGACCTGTAATAAGAAAAATGCAACGGGATTTTCTCTTTTTCTTTCTACAAGTACATTCACCTTTCCGTAAGTTTAGTGTGCATATTATTTGATTCTACTGTATACTTTTGGGTGTCTTTTTTGCTTTGTTTCATTTTTGGGTTTTTGATTCTCCGTTTTTGATAATCATTGTGCATATCTATAAGGGTCTTCAGAGTCCGTCCATTCAGGATTCCTCAGAGTAGTTTCCTCTTCAAAGGGTTTCTCCTTTTTTTTTTTTTTTTTTTTTTTTTTTTTTGGTGATTTGCCCTTACATTAGGATTCTGACTATAACCTTCCAGACATCAGGAGTGACTAATTTCTCTGTTTTCCAGCTTTCTGAGACCAAGATCTTCACTGCCTCTAATGTGTCTTCAGTGCCACTGCCTGCAGAGAATGTGACAATCACTGCTGGTCAGAGGCAAGTGTGTACTAAAATTCAGTATCTTTTCCCAGAGGGATCTGCTGAGATAGCTCTAAGGAAAAGTGGCACTAGGCCTTTACAAGCTCCCTTGGTGTTGGTAGTAGTGATAATCAAATCAGATTAGGTTCCTCTTTAGTTGAATAATAAATTTCATGAGTTGATACTAGTTAATCTGCTGAATGGAAGCCCATGTATTACAATTTTGAAATGGATTGTCTCCCAGGTAGCCTTTTAATTGCAGAGGTAGACATCAGAGGCATTGATTAAAACTTTAACATGCTATAATTTGTCTTACAATGAAAAACTAAAAGTGGAGATGTTTTCATTTATTTCTGAATTTGCAGAATTGTTCAGTAGCTTCTTTTGTTTTATAATCATGATCTTTGGCCACTGAGCCCACTTAGTATAGAGATCATTTTGTGTCCCCTAGGATCTGGCTAATGAACTTTCAAGAACTTGAACCTAGGTATTGGTGTCAGTAGAGAGGGTACAGTCTCTACTGACACCAATAGGGAATTATTTTATTCCCTGAAAGTCTCTTGGATTATTTCTAGACCTTGGTGTTAGGGGTATTATTGGTAATGTGCCTTTTTTTTTTTTTTTTTTTTTTTTTTTTTTTTTTTTTTTTTTTTTTTTTTTTTTTTACTTTGTACCTGGTGTCTTTTATTAAGAATTTACTCCCCCCATTTCTCACAGAGATAACAGTCAGGAGTCATTGTCACAATATAAAAAAATGTTAGCAACCAGATTCATGTAAGGGCTAAGTGGTCCTCAGGAACTGCTTAAGAAAGACTCTGTACTGCTCATATTACACTCCATCCTGTCTGTAGTTTGCTGAGTAGTGGAGGGGGTGGTAATGTGCCTTTTTTTTTAACACCAAGTATCTCTTTTTTACACCAGTTCTGAAGTTCTTTGACCCTTAACTGTCCAGATTAGCACAGACCCAAGTTAATGGCTTAGCTCCGTAAGACTGCCCTTGCCTCAGATGTCAGTTGCAAACGGGTTCCTAGGCTACCTACACTTCTTCCCTGCTGACTACAAATTTATAGGTGTCCCCACAGCTCCCCCCTCAGGTTCAATAATTTGCTATAATGATTCATAGTACTCCAGAGTTTTTCTTGCCGTTACTGGTTTATTATAACCAGTCAGTACTCAGGAACAGCCATTGGAAGAGATGCATAGGGCTGGGAGTATGGAAGTGGGGCACAAAGCTTCCATGCCCTCTCTTCATTGTGTTGCCCTCTTAGTACATTGATTGTGTTCATCTACCCAGAGCTCAGTATCTTGTTGTTCAAAACTTTTTATCAGTTTCATTACATAAGCATGATGAGTTAAATTATTGGGGATTGAGTTTAACCTATAGCTAGCTCTCTTCTTTCCCTAGAAGTGGGTGGATTATAGTAAGACTGAAAGTTCTGACTCTCTCATTACATTATTGGTGTTCTGGTCACCAGATTCTGTTTTGAAGCTTTGTGGAAGGCCCTACCCTGAGGAAACCTCATGGTCGGTCTCTTGAGTAACAGAACACCATTATCAGGAAATTTTAAGGGTTTTAGGAGCTCTGTTAAGAAGTGGGACAAAGCACAAATATATATTTTTATATAGATAATTTAAAACTTAACAAAAGTTGGGGGGAAATGCCCCAAACCTTTCTTGATCCAAAGCCACTTGAAGGTACCAGCGTTTTCATATATGGTTTCACATACTAAATATTGGTAATGGCAAGTATTCAGTGTTAAAAATCCTGGGTGAAAAATTAGTCAATTTTGTCCTGGCTGTTGAGCTGCTATGTTAAGACAAAGGTTTGACATTTTATTAATTTAATTTAATTAAAATAAAATAAATAACATTACTATGGTTGGCAACATCATTAGAACATGGCTAGGTACTATAATGGCTCTTGTATATCAATTACTTTTGGTAAATTTGGGATTTTGGTCAGGACATTGTGTTTCTGGGGAGTTACTTCATTTTAATCTAACCATAGTCTGAGTTGAGTGTTGGGGAATGCTAGAATGTCAGTCTTAACTCATCAAGATCCTGTCTCCTCCCAACTAGAATTGACCTTGCTGTTCTGTTGGGGAAGACACCATCATCAATGGAGAATGATTCATCTAATCTGGATCCATCTCAGGCTCCTTCTCTTGCCCAGCCTCTGGTGTTCAGTAACTCAAAGCAGAGTACCATATCACAGCCTGCTTCAGGGAACACATTTTCTCATCATAGTATGGTAAGTAGGAAACAGTGTGTCCTGCTAAACTTCCTATTCATACAATAATTCCTTCCAGTGACAGAAGTCTGGGGCAGGGTAAAGAATCCTCTTTTATCCTCCAGAACAGCCCTGGGTGTACAGGTGTTGAGTTTGGTAGTTAGGGATAATCTAGGAGAGAACTTAGTTTCAGACATACTGAACCCAATAAAAATGAGTTAACATACTTTATTGAATACTCGTTCTGCTGAACATTGTTTACTATTCTTGAAGAGAGATCAATTACATAAATTTTAATAATTTTGCAGTCCTAATTTAAACCTTGATGGGAGTTGTGGCAGTTCCCTATTTCTTGATAAGCAAAATTGCCGTATATATTTATTTAAATCAAGACATTTCTGGACTAGGTTTCACAAAAAGTTAGGGTGTTCCTGACTCTACTCACCTATTAACTATTTCTTTCATTGTAAGTTGTGGGAAGAGTTCTTGCTTTACAAATAATGTATTACACTTCAAACCTATATAATTCTTTTTTTGTTTTCATAATATACTTTATTGATTTTGCTATTACAGTTGTTCCAATTTTTCCCCCTTTGCTCCCCTTCTACCAGTACCTTCCATTCCCTCCTGCAGTGCCTTAGTTCATGTCCATGTGTCATGCGTGTAAGTTCTTCACTTTTCCATTTCCTTATTTTTCTTGACATCCCTGTCTATTCTGTAACCACCAGTGGGCATTTACTCTTTTCCTTTCATATCCATACAATTCACCATTTAATTACTACCTTCTTTTAGCCTTTCAAATCATGTTAATACAAACTTTTCATTATTTCAAAATGCTTATGTTAATTCATTTGTTTAAAGAATTATTTTGGCTTTATTTATTTATTTTACTTTAAGATTTTATACATTATTTTTAGAGAGAGGGGAAGGGAGGGAGGCAGAGAGAAAGAGAAACATCAATGTATGGTTGTCTTTCACCTGCCTCCAGCTACAGACCTGACTGGAGACCTGGCTCGCAACCTGATTATGTGCCCTGGCTGGGAACCGAACCAGCGACCTTTGGATTTGCAGGCTGGTGCCTATCCACTGAGCCACCAGCAAAAAAAAAGCTAAAGAATTACACTTTTTTTTTTTTTAAGATTTTATTTCATTATTTCTAGAAAGAGGGTAAGGGAGAGAGGCAGAGAGGGAGAGAGACATCAATGTATGGTTGTGTTTCACCTGCCTCCAGCCACAGACCTGACTGTAGTCCTGGTTTGCAACCTGCTTATGTGCCCTGGCTGGGGAATCAAACCTGCGACCTTTGGGTTTGCAGGCTGGCGCCTTACCCACTGTGCTACCAGCCAGGGCAAGAATTATTTTTTTTAGTAATATCAATTACACTGTTACCAAACACATGCACAAATATTACACACTTATTTTTACAAGCATTTAAAGTACATCCTGGATTTTGAAGAGGAAATACAACCAATTTAAAATGTTAATAGCTTATATAATTATTACATATGTTAACTGATAATATCTCAGATAATGTAAATTGAGCATTTTTCCTTTTTTTTCTTTAAAACTTATTTTACTCTGGAATGTTATTTTTATGAAATACATCACAGAAATGATGTATTGCAGAACTCATTTTCATTTAAGCTGTGCTAGAGAAAAGGCCAAACCTGTAGTAAAAAAAAAAAAAAAATGAATTTTGGAAACCTATATAATTCTATTAACCAATGTCAACACAATAAATTTAATTTAAAAAACTTTTAAGTTCTTGTTCTGCCTATGATAGGGTCTTAGACGATAATGGATAAGGGCTATGCAAATGTGACTGCAGTTGTGGTATTTATTAATAACCTAGAACACTGCTTTGGTTGGGTTGCTAAGTTAGTTTGGAGTGTCATCCCTATAAAGATTGCTGATTTGGGCCCTGGCTGGTAGTACAGTGTATAAGGCGCTGGCCTGTGAA
The DNA here is from genome assembly GCA_004026585.1 of Noctilio leporinus. Lineage (NCBI taxonomy): Eukaryota > Metazoa > Chordata > Mammalia > Chiroptera > Noctilionidae > Noctilio > Noctilio leporinus. The sequence goes on from PVIW01002932.1 coordinate 18,351, forward strand.
CCCAAAGATCGCAGGTTCGATTCCCCAGCCAGGGCACATAACAAGGTTGCAAGCCAGGTCTCCAGTCAGGTCTGTGGCTGGAGGCAAGTGAAAATCAACCATACATTGATGTCTTTCTCCCTCTCTGCCTCTCTCTCTTCCCCTCTTTCTAAAAATAATGAAATAAAATCTTTTTAAAAAAGATTGCTGATTTGATCCCGAGGCAGGGCACATACAAGGCTCAACCAATGAATGTCTGGAAGTGGAACAATAAATTGATATTTCTCTCATTCTCTCTCTCTCTTTTGTATCAATAAATAAAAATAATCTAGAACATTATGATGTGATTTGTTGATTCAGAACAAAAATTAAAAAGTCATTAACTGGGGAAAAGCAATTGTTTAAGATGAACAGATAGTACAAGGATTAATTTTCTCATGGTCAGTAAATATTAAGAAGCACTGCTTTCTTTTATTTTCTTTGCTTTTCCTTTCCTATCTCCATTTTTCTGGTGGAGGGATACTATAGTTACAAGAGGTAAAAGCTATGTATGTGCATTTAATTTTTTTTCAGTAATAGGATTGTAATTATTTTAACTAGAAAACTGCTGAGGTAGCATCTAACCCAGAATTGTCAGTGTTTTACTTTTCTTTTTTAAAGTATTTTATTTATTTATTTCTAGATAGAAGGGAAGGGAAGGAGAAAGAGAAACATCCATGTGTTTGAAACATCCATCTGGGGCCACAACATAGGCATGTGCCCTGACTGGGAATTGAACCAGTGATCTTTTGGTTTTCAGGCCTGTGTTCAGTCTACTGAGCCATACTAGCCAGGTCGAGAATTCTGTCAATTTTTAACTGTTATCTAAAAATTTTTGATTTGTTTGTTAATAATTTGGTGGTTGAGGTTCCACCATAACTGAAAGGTAGGTGGCACGTAAGAAAATGTAGGAGAGGGGTAAAAGGGAAAGGAATATGGGAATAAAAGGAAAAGAGACAAAATGGGGCAAAGGTCATAGAAAGGTGAAACAAAGATCAGGAAATAACTACCAACCAACCTCTAAGAGATATGACTAGAAAATATGGTAAGGACTCTTATCTCTTAAATTACCTTTTTAACTTTCCAGCATACTTTCACTTACCCTAACATTCTACATAACATGTATCACATGATATGTTAAACTAAATATGTTGTTTTGTTCATTCTCATTAGCTGCATTATTTGCTATGCTACTTAATGTTTCTTACCTATCTTAGAATAAATGTTAGTGCTGGCTAGTATGGCTCAGTGGATTGAGCATTGACCTGCTAACCAAAGGATCACTGGTTCAATTTCTAGTCAGGATACATGCCTGGGTTGCAGGCCAGGTCCCAGTTGGGGATAAGTGAGAGGCAACCACACATTAATGTTTCTTTCCCTCTCTTTCTCCCTCCCTTATCCTCTCTTTAAAAATGAATAAAATCCCTGGCTGGTGGCACAGTGGATGAGGCGCCGGCCTGCTTACCCAAAGGTCGCTGGTTCGATTCCCAGCCAGGGCACATAACCAGGTTGCAAGCCAGGTCTCCAGCCAGGTCCCCAGCTGGAGGCAGGTGAAAGGCAGCCATACATTGATCTCTCTCTTTGTCTCTCTCTGCCTCTCTCCCTTCCCCACTGAAAATAATAAATAAAATATATTTTTTTAAATTAAAAAATAGTAATAAAATCTATTTTTAAAAATGTTAGAGAATTAATTTCCCTTAAAATTTAGCAGTCTCACAGGAGACTCCTATTATGTAAAATATATGAAGATTACTTTTCTATGCATTTAATATAATGCTTTGTACTTGCAGGCTCTGGTAATCATAGTTGTGTGAGGTCTTCTCTGTGCCATAATCCCATACTTTTAACTGGACTTGGATATTTTTTTGTTTATAATTTTAGCATATAGATTGAAGTGAGGAAAAAATATCTTACCTTGAGTTGGACAGATTGGTTCTTTGTAAGGAAGCATTGCTTAGTCATGATGATGATATGATTAAATTAGAACTTAAGAAAAATGAGAATAAATCTCCTTGGAGGTCACATGGTTCATCTTCTGGACTAGGCTGATGGTTTTGCTTGGTAATAGGAAATGAGAATCTCCCAGCAACACTAAGTAAATTTTGCTTTGTTACCATGATTACCGTAATTTGGATACACACAGAGGAGACAATCAGACCATTGATTCGTTGTTTGATTGTCAAGTGCAGTAGTTAGGATGGCCTCCAAAATTGTTTTCACTCCTTTGCTAGTTAACAGCATTGAGATAAAGCTCCAGTTTTGTTCCTTTTGAACTGTGTAGTAGAAGGAACAAGATCCTAATGGCTAAAATGAAATTTTATATTAACTTCACATTAATAATCAAATATTGATTGATTAAAAACTTTAAAAGGGAAGCCCTGGCTGGTGACTCAGTGGAATGGCACCGGCCTATGAACCCAAAGGTCACTGGTTCAATTCCCTGTCAGGGCACACAACCAGCTTACAAGCCAGGTTTCTAGCCAAGTCTGGAGCTGGAGGCAGGTGAAAAGCAAACCACACATTTATATTCCTCTTCTTTTCTTCTTCCCTTCCTGCCCTTCTCTCTGGAAATAATGAATAAATAAATAAATAAAAAGTTTAAATAAATAAAACTTTTTTTTTTTTTTTAAGATTTTATTTCATTATTTTTAGAAAGAGGGGAAGGGAGAGAGGCAGAGAGGGAGAGAGACATCAAGGTATGGTTGCATTTCACCTGCCTCCAGCCACAGACCTGACTGGAGACCTGGTTTGCAACCTGGTTATGTGCCCTGGCTGGGGAATTGAACCTGCGACCTTTGGGTTCGCAGGCCGGTGCCTTTATCCACTGTGCTACCAGCCAGGGCAAATAAATAAATAAAACTTTAAAAGGGAAAATAACCTAGTCATTAGAGCTCTATTCCTGAGGTGGAGGGAGGAAGAAATGCTGAGGGCTAAAGAGATAAATTTTAATAGCTCTCATTTCTATTTAGTACTTAGTATGTGTCATGCATATGCTACATGCTTAACAAACATTATTTGTTCAATATTCCTACAACTTTATGAGGTACTGCTTTTATTGCTTTTTTCAAACAAAGAAAATGAGGTACAGAAAAATTACTTTTCCATGATGACATAGCCAGGATTTGAATCTAAACAGTCTGGCTTCAGAGCTTGTGTTCTAAATGGACTTTGTTGTGTACTCACTCTGGTGATGATAGTCTTCAGTTGTCTCATTTATACTATCAACCTGGGTAAGTATCTTTGTGAGTAGCTGTACAATGTTGTTGTAGATTTCTCTAATCTCCCTGTTGGTTTACAGGTGAGCATGCTAGGAAAAGGATTTGGTGATGTCGGTGAAGCCAAAGGTGGCAGCACCACAGGCTCCCAGTTCTTGGAGCAATTCAAGACTGCTCAGGCTCTGGCTCAGTTGGCCGCCCAGCATTCTCAATCTGGAACCACCACCACCTCCTCTTGGGACATGGGCTCTACCACACAATCCCCATCGCTGGTGCAGTATGGTGAGAAAGAAAGTAAATGGAATTCTTTAAGCATTGGAGCGTTACTCTCAAGAGGCTGGCAGGAGTAGAGCATGGAGAATGTGGTCTGAAGTTGAAAGAAGAACAGCTAACTGGCTAATTTTCCACTCTGATTTCACCTAGCCAGATGGGCTGACTTCAGAAAGCTAGGGAAAAATAAAGAGATGAGGCTATCCCTTTCTTTTGTTAAATTCAGTGTATGTATAGCTATTGTCTTCTGTTGACCTTGGTATTATTTGAATTTCCCTAGATTTATCTTTAGCATTTAAAATAACATATTCCTTCTTACCCTGACTAGTATGGCTCAGTTGATTTGGTGGTATCCCGCACAGTGAAAGGTCACCTGTTCAACTCTTGGTCAGGGCACATTCCTGGGTTGCAAGTTTAGTCACAGGAGAGGCAATTGATTGATGTTTCTCTTCTCTTTTTCCCTCCCTTCCCCTCTCTTTAAAAATAAATGAATAGCCCTGGCTGGTGGCACAGTGGAATGGCACCAGCCTGTGAACCCAAAGGTTGCTGGTTCGATTCCCAATCAGGGCACATAACCAGGTTGCAAGCCTGGTCTCCAGCCAGATCCGTAGCTGGAGGCAGGTGAAAGGGAAGCATACATTAATGTTACTCTCCCTCTTTTTCTCCCTTCCTACTCTCTAAAAATAATAAAGAAAATCATTTAAAAAACAAAAGAAAAAATTTTAAAAAATAAACTTAAAAATTGAAAAGGAACCACAGGAGAAGAAGAAAAATTTTTTAATGTCTTTTTTTTTATTATTATTAAATTTTCTTTATTGTTTTTCAGAGAGAGGGGTAGGGAGAGAGGCAGAGAGGGAGAAAACATCAATGTATGGTTGCTTTTCACCTGCCTCCAGCTAAGGACCTGGCTGGAGACCTGGCTGGCAACCTGGTTATGTGCCCTAACTGGGAATTAAACCAAACTTATGGGTTTGCAGGCCAGCACCTTATCCATTGTGCCAAGGCGAGAAGAAAAATTTTATAGGGAAAATGCATTATTCCCTTTGGAAAGGCTCATGGACTTGTCATGTTAGGACTTTATACTCTACATATGGACAGTTCTAGATTCTTGTTTTACACAGAATCTAGGTAGGGTAATAGTGTTGATTCAATTAGATTCCTTGGCTTTATATAAGAACAAATATGACCCAATCAATGATTTTCATCTATAAAAATGAGATTATGCTTTAAAAGAGGACTTCTTTATATGAGGTTCTGATTCCTGCGGGTCTAGTTCATGGCTCTAGAGCAAGAAAATGTCATTTTCTTGAGATTCACCAGTATCTCTGGACTTAATGTATATTGGATGTTCTCGTGCAGATTTGAAGAACCCAAATGATTCAACAGTGCACAGCCCCTTTACAAAGCGCCAAGCTTTTACCCCATCTTCAACCATGATGGAGGTGTTCCTTCAGGAGAAGCCAGCTGCAGTGGCTACCTCCACAGCTGCACCTCCACCTCCTTCTTCTCCTCTACCAAGCAAATCCACCTCGGCTCCACAGATGTCTCCTGGGTCTTCTGACAACCAGTCCTCCAGCCCTCAGCCGGCTCAGCAAAAACTGAAACAGCAGAAGAAAAAAGCCTCCTTGACTTCTAAGGTACTTGATTCTTTAGATAGATATTATCTTAAGGCAAAGGGTGTGTGATTTGGGAATTGAGTTGGTAAGGGTATGGTTTGGAAAACTGAAGCAAAAGTTTATTAGTCTTAAGAGTATGATAACATTGCATCATTTTGTTTTCCTCTCTTCAGATTCCTGCTCTGGCTGTGGAGATGCCTGGCTCAGCAGATATCTCAGGGCTAAACCTACAGTTCGGGGCATTGCAGTTTGGGTCAGAGCCTGTCCTTTCTGATTATGAGTCCACTCCCACCACGAGCGCCTCTTCAAGCCAGGCTCCAAATAGCCTCTATACCAGCACGGCCAGGTAGAGGAAGCCTCACTCATAAGTCTTTTTTTATTAGACTTTACCACTTTTTCTAAGTCTCCTGCTGATCGTTTGAACTCTGCGGATGCCAAGTCTCTGGGTAAATGAGAAAAAAGTAGCCAGTGTAGCATTTGTTGAGGACTTAAAAATATTGTTTCTAGGATTATCTGTAACAGTAAACTGATAGATATGTACTCCTTGGGTACTTCTAGAATGGCCAAACAGTTTTTACAGGTGTGTATAGTACTTCTGATGGAAAGTGCCACAACTAAAAATGCTTTTGACACTTTTAGTCCTCCATCTTGGGGCTTTGGTCTGTGAAGGGTATAACTTTGAACTCCTAAGAAGGAGGTGGCATTGATATAGCTTTGATTTATGGGGTCTTTTCAAAAAGGACCAAGCCATGTAATGTGAAAAATAGGCATTTATTGAAGAAGATACAAGAAACATTGTACATAGAACAGTGATGCCTCCGTCCCCTTCAAAGTAGGCACCTTGGGACTAAACACAGTTCTCTCAATCACTATTAGCTGCCCATCATATTTTCCTATACCTCATCAAATGGCCTTTCGGAGATGATTTTAGCCTTGGGAAAAGCCAGAAGTTGCCAGGTGCCAAATCTGGGCTGTAAGAGGACTGAGTCACTTGGGTGATTGGATGTTTTGCCAAAGAACTCTGCATGAGATGTGATCCATGAATTGGTAAATTGCGATGAAGCTGCCAAGCACCAGTTGCCCATAGCTGTGGTCGTCGTAATTGTCCGACTAGTTTCCACAAAGGAATGTTCAAGCTTAATGCAAAATTTGATACAGATTAGTTGCTCTATTCAGTCATTTTGAATGCAGCGGCTGCACAGTACACATGCTCACTGATTGTTGTCTATGGCCTCCACTGATTAGTACAGTGAAGTTGTCATTGTTTACACATGCACATTCCCATTCATTCTCCTTGGCTGCCAGGTTACATCGATGCTGTGCAAACTGTTTTCATTATAGTAACAATGGTAGGCCTTTTTCTGGACAGACATCATATTTATACAGATTAAACAGGAACCTTTTCAGTAGAAACTTTCCTACCTCATCTGATACCTATCAGGGAGGGCCGCCTTAAGCAATTGAAAATCCTGGAGGAATTTCAGGGAACAGGGCTGTTTTTCTCAATCCTTAGAATTTAAAAATATAGGTGACTGGCCCTGGCCTAGATCTATTGAATAAATGTGTGAGAATATTTTAAAAGTTTCTCTTAAGAGAGTTCTACCATTAACCTTATATGTGTATTTAATGGGGTTTTTGCAAGGGCCAGTATTCCTTGAAATGCATATATCAAAAGATGACTCTCATCCTTAGGGTTCATGTTATGAAGGGACGAAAAGTAGTGTATTCTTTCTACTGACCTTTTTAGCCTCTTTTCCTTATAACAGGATGTAGAGAAACAAGATATTTCTCTTACAGTTGAAACTGTTGTTTAACTCCATTCTTAATTCAGAAACCTGGCTCTGTATGACATGAAAATGCCTTCTGTGGTCAAGAGAAAATGGTGGTGGTTTTTTGTTTGTAATTTCTTGCTGGAAATTTTCTTCTTGAGTATAATGAATTTTAATAGTAAATCTCCACCATTTCCTTAGTATCCTCTGATCTGCTTTTATTTCATTTCTCTGAGTGTTTCATTCTTTGTTACCCACAGTGAATCTTCATCCACAATTTCATCTAACCAGAGTCAGGAGTCCGGTTACCAGAGTGGCCCGATTCAGTCAACAACCTATACCTCCCAGAACAATGCTCAGGGCCCTCTATATGAACAGAGATCCACACAGACTCGGCGGTACCCCAGCTCCATCTCTTCATCACCCCAAAAGGACCTGACTCAGGCAAAGGTAGCGGCTTTACAAGTCCCTGGGTATTGGTTAGGATAATAGTGGTCAAAATCCTTTTAATATTAGCATTTTTCTTCTTGACAAATGGTGCTAATACATCTCAGAAGTGCTAATTGAGAAGGTGAAAACATTTCTGTAGTTGATGAAACTTAAAAAGTTATTTATTTTTTTAATTGACTGTTTCCAGAGAGAGAGGAAGGAAGAGAGGGAAAGAAATGTCAATGTATGGTTGCCTTTCACCTGCCTCCAGCCACAGGCCCGGCTGGAGACCTGGTTTATAACCTGGTTCTGTGCCCTGGCTGGGAAATCGAACCAGCAACTTCCGGGTTAGTAGGCTGGCACCTTATCTACTGTGCTACTAGCCAGGGCTTAAAAAGTTATTTTTAGCAAGCCTAGAAACTCCGAACCAGAAAACTATTCTCTTTACACTAAAGATTCATTCTAATAGAATCAGTTTCAAGTACCCATTTTCTCCTCCAGGAAGATATGATTCCTAGAGTTCTGGGTAGTTCAGTAGACTTCACCTTGCTATGTCTTCGCTTGGTGAGGGGGATACCATATGCCAGAGGTGATAGGAAATGACTGTCAAATGCAGCTGTAAAAACAGGTGGTTTGGCTGAATTGTTTTAATCCTCCCTCAGGGATCATTGGTTTTGGGTCTTTACCTTTATCTATTTTGGGTTTGGGCTCTTTTGGCAGTGTGGGGTTGCTTTCTGTTTCCTTTGGTCACACAGGATTGGCATATATCTTTTTTTAAGAGATTTTATTTTATCATTTTCAGAGAGAGGAGTAGGGAAAGAGGCAGAGGGAGAGAGACATCAATGTATGGTTGCCTTTAGCTTGCCTCCAGCTACGGATCTGGCTGGAGACCTGGTTATGTGCCCTGGCTGGGAAATCAAACCCGCAATCTGTGGGTTCATAGGCCGGCACCCTATCCGCTGTGCCACCAGTCAGGGCCAGGATTGGCATATCTTTTTTTTCTTTCAATTTTCATTTTGTTTGGCTAATGTAACTTATTTTAATCCTTTAGTTTATTTACAGCATTTCTCTGGATAGCAAGCTAAGTCAGTCATTGCTAACTTGATCTTTTCCCTTTAGTTTGTCAGTTTTCTCATGTTTCTGTTTTCCATATCAGAATGGCTTCAGTTCTGTGCAGGCCACGCAGTTACAGACCACACAATCTGTTGAAGGTAAGTGTTCTCCAGGGTTTTTCATCCCAGTTGTAATGTTTTACTTGTCCTTTCACTGTTCCTATATTTCCAAATTGTAGTGAAAGTAGCCCTGGCTTAAACATCAAAACATTTGGTGTTAGCTTGGTTCTACCTTTCTGTATAATCTGAAACCATCTTAAGGTTTAGGTTCTATCTTAAAATGGTGATAATTTCCTTGCTTCCATTTACTGAACAAAGAGATTTGTGCTGTGGAATGCTTGGAATTGAAAAACAGGAAAGGATTCAACTTAAACACAAATGACCCATTATTAAATAACTCACAGTCTAGTCTTTGGGACACCTAGCACTATAGACACCTCTCACTTCTTGCAAACATTCCCTTTCCTCTGGTGAGGTGACTTTCTTTCTTTTCAGGTGCTACAGGCTCTGCAGTGAAATCTGACTCACCTTCCACTTCTAGTATCCCCCCTCTCAGTGAAACGGTATCTGCAGCTTCCTTATTAACGACAGCCAATCAGCACTCATCCTCCTTGAGTGGCTTGAGCCATAGTGAGGAGATTCCAAATACTACCACCACACAACACAGCAGGTAATTTGGGGCGAGGGTTGAATGTCAGGGCTCATTAGAGCTCTTTGGATCTGTTTTATCCCCTCTAACTGGCAAATCTCACATTAGCTGAGTAGATGACCTGAAAGTTAGCTATTGGAAGTAAAGATAGAGGAGGATTATTTTCCCTTTTCAACATCCATTCTAACTGCTCACCACCTCTGGGTGGCTATCGAGCTTACCATATAATCTCAGATTTTCTTGGTCTTATATTCTGCCTTATTTCCTTGCTGTATTTTACATTACTTTTTAAGATTTTATTATTTCAGAGAGAAGGGCAGGGAAGAAGGAAAAAAAGGAGAGAAGCATAAATATAAGGTTGCCTTTCACCTGCCTCCAGCTAAGGACTTGGCAGGAAACCTGGCTTGCAACCTGGTTATGTGCCCTGGCTGGGAAATTGAACCAGTGACGTTTTGGTTTGCAACCTGGTACCAGTCTACTGAGCCACATCAACCACGGCTTCTTGCTGTTTTGTTTTGTTATGTTTTGTTTTAAGATTTTATTTATTATTTTCAGAGAAAGGGGTAGGGACAGAGGCAGAGCAGGAGAGACATCAATGTATGGTTGCCTTTCACCTGCTTCCAGCTATGGATCTTGCAGGAGACCTGGCTCACAACCTGGTTATGTGCCCTGGCTGGGGAATCAAATCCTTGCTGTATTTTAAACTGAAGTTTCAGGTCACTGTGGCTTATGGCAACCTCTTTTTCCTTACAGCACGTTATCTACTCAGCAGAATACCCTTTCTTCATCGACATCTTCTGGACGCACTTCAACATCCACTCTTTTGGTAAGCATGGTGCCTTAAAAGAAGAAATGTGGTTTTTGTATGTTTACAACTATCCAACCATAGGATTCTCCTCGAAAGGGATTGTGAGGTGGTAAAATGATAATTGATCTGAGGTTGAGGGAAAGAAGTAAAGGGATATTTGAAGTCAAGAGAGGCAGGAAAATCCACAAATACTGCAAAGCTGTGGACCAATTCTCAAAGTCCTGGGTGTGGGTTGTTTTTATTTATTTTAACACTGAAGTTGGGTGGGGCTTTGTATGCTGTGATAAATTCTAGAAGAATATCCCTTACAAACTAGTACAGCCATTCCTTGGTCTGGGATATGCTGAACATGAATACTGAAAATAATCTGTGAGTCTGAGTATCCTGTGACAATAGAGACCATTTAAGAGCTCTTGGTCAAAAAATTAATTTCAGTGTTGTGGCTTATATTAACTATTTGTGTTAAAGCTGAGATGGTAAGGAAGACAGCTAACTTAAAAAAACACATTTTGGGCAAAGGTGTCTCGTTTGCCAGAAGCCTAGAGGAAGATAATGTAGGCTGAGGCTTTCTTAGGAGTCTGTGGTTTCTCAAAAATAACTATTTTAGGTTTAAATGGATTAGAACTGAGACTTTTTGTAATCCTACAAACTGGTTTTGTGCTGAACTAATGAAGAGTAGAGGAGAAGGCTATGCTATATTTTTCACACTTAAACTATCTTTGTTTCTTACTGGCCAACTAGCGTTGTATTCTGAGGAATTTGTCCTTGCTCTACTGCCTTTCTTGTCTTTTTCCTTTCCTTTCCTTTCCTTTCCTTTCCCTTCCGATTTTATTTATTTTTTAGAAAGGGGAAGGACTATGTGGATTGGTTCCCTCTTGCACACCCCCAATTAGGGACCTGGCCCACAACTCAGACAAAGTGCCTTGACTGGGAACTGAACTGGCAACCTTTTGGTGTGCAGGCGGTACTCAATCTGCTGAGCCACACCAGCCATCAGGGCTCTGCTGCCTTCATGAACAGGGTGATGATGTGCAGTGGATCTTTTATTAATCATCCTTGCTAAATGAATCTTGGGGAATGTGTACCTGGAGACTCTTTAGTAAATTCTTCTAACTGCTTTGGCAGAGAGCACCCAGGTACCCTCCCTCAGCCTTTTAAGTTGGGAAGTTGACATGATAAAATCAACAGCCGGGATTGTTACCTTTCCTGACCTGTTGGGCTAATTACTGTTTCCTCTTCCTTTCTTGTACCTCTTTTTCAAGCACACAAGCGTGGAGAGTGAGGCGAATCTTCATTCTTCCTCCAGCACTTTCTCCACTACGTCCAGCACGGTCTCTGCACCTCCCCCAGTTGTCAGTGTCTCCTCCAGTCTCAATAGTGGCAGTAGCCTGGGCCTAAGCCTTGGCAGCAACTCCACCGTCACAGCCTCGACTCGAAGCTCAGTTGCTACAACTTCAGGTAGCCCTGCGTTTGAAGGTGATAGCATTCCTATGGGATGAAAGGAGAGAAATAACTTGTGACAGGATAAAAATGTAATTTCTTTTTTAGGAAAAGCTCCTCCTAATCTCCCTCCTGGGGTCCCGCCATTGTTGCCTAATCCATATATTATGGCTCCAGGGCTGTTACATGCCTACCCGGTAAGTGATACTGAAAGGCCTTTTCCAAAAGATGAAGATGGTGTGGTTACTCTTCATAACTGGTTGTTACATGAAAGCAAGGTTTTCATCTTTATAGTTTGGAAGGGATAGAAGTTTTTAGAGAGGAAGGACTAAACTGAGGCCAGGCCCTCTAGTGTGTGTTTTAACTGTGGAACACATATTTTGGGCCTCAGAGCCAAAGGCCAGTGTGTCCACCTGGGTTCTCTTTCCATTTCTTAGAGAATTATTTTCTCTAGTTGACAATTCAGCTATCTCTGAGGGTCTTTGATTTCTCTCACTTGGTCAAAGAAGAGTTCCCTGATTCTGTTTGGATTATATGAAAGCAGTAGTTCTTTTGCTCTGGTATATACTTTGTCCACCTCAGGTAATCAGTTCTTTTTAAGATGAATGTGTGTGTGTGTGTGTGTGTGTGTGTGTGTGTGTGTAGTGTGTATATATATACATATATATAAAAAATTTTATTATTTCCAGAGAGAGAGGAAGGGAGAGAGGCAGAGAAGAAGAGAGACATCAGTGTGTGGTTGACTTTCACATGCCTCCAGCCACAGACCTGGCTAGAGACCTGGCTTGCAACCTGGTTATGTGCCCTGGCTGGGGAATCGAACCAGAGACCTTTGGGTTTGCAGGCTGGTGCCTTATCCACTGTGTTACCAGCCAGGGCTTTTTTTTTTTAAGCAAGTTTTTTGTTTTAAAAAAAAAAAAATTCTCACTATGTTCATTGATTTTTAGAGAAAGAGGAAGAAAATGGGAGGGAGAGCAAGAGAGATGTGAGAAACATTGATGCCTTCTGTACATACCCCAACCAGGGACCTAATCTGAAACCTAGGCATGTGCCCTGACCAGGAATTGAACCAGTTTCCTTTTGGGTACAGGACAACACTCCAACCAACTGAGCCACATCGGCCAGGGCATGAGTATATGTATTAATTTAAGATACTTGTTCTTTTCCCCCAGAGAGTCTAGATAAATATCCAACAGTACTTTACACATTTTTTAAAGAACAACATACCACCTTAGTACCCAGACATCAGGGAAAAAACGGGTAAAATATGAGTGTTTTCTGAGGAGATCAGTTATAAGCCATATTTGAAGTCTATGAGACAAACTTGTGGAATAGAAACAAGAGCAGGCTGTTAATATATGACTTGTGTTTATTGCTGCCCATGGATCAGTCTAGTGAATCAGTAGTATGTAACTCAAGGAAAGCTTCAAGACCTTTTATGCATTACTTAGTTTTTATCTCCTGTTCTTTCTAAAAATGAGGATGAATGTTCTCTTAATTTTTCTTGTCTCTTAGCTCCTTGGTTTGCTACCAACATGACCAGTTAACATTTGTATTATTATATGCTTATATGTTTCAGCCACAAGTATATGGTTATGATGACTTGCAGATGCTTCAGACAAGGTTTCCATTGGTGAGTATGTGGCGTAGAGCTTAGGAAATGAAAGAAATCTTAACATTAGTGTTGAGGGGATTATTTCAGATACTCAGTTGAAATTCATAAGCAGCATTCCACCACCCCTTCATACACATACTTTGATTTAAGATACATCAGAATATAAGGAAGGGAAAAAAGTCGTCGCCCCCGGCTGCACTCGGGATCAGGGCGTCGCTGTTGCAGCCACCGCCTCGGGAGCTGGTGAGCGGTGCGTGCGGCCCCAGGCACCGCGGGGGAGGACTGGCCAAGCGAGCGCGAGGGTCCTGGTCGGGAGGCCAGGTAGGGGCGGGCGGCACGCAGGGCGATCCCGCCGCCTCAATAAAGTCTGTTTGGACGAGAAAAAAAAAAAAAAAAGAATATAAGGAAGGAATTGAAGTGGTTCTACCAGAAGGTAACTTTAAAAAAAATCAGGGTTGCAGCATCTTTGAAGTAAACAAATTTTAGCAGTCTATATATAGCTCAGAGTATCCTGGAGCTCTCAGGATGCTTTCTGTATGTTTCAGACACTCCGAATGCCTGAAAGATCTATTTTCTCAGTAGTAGTAGTAAACTATTAGGGTTAATTATCTAGTGGTTTGAGAATATTGTTGGTGTTTATGGACTTGGTGTGTTTGCCAGTGGGCATACCCGTAGACCTTGCCTGACTCTGCTCGTAGTCAGGCAGGGGGGACAGTGTATGCAAGAGTAATTTGGAGTTTGTGCCAGCTCTAGCCACCTTATTTGGTGGCTGGATAAGTTGCATTACTTAAACATTCTCCTTCCTCTCAAGCCGTAGAATTACTCGTGCTGAAAAATGAGTGACATTACGTCTCTGCTGTTTTTAATTCTCTCTTCTAGGATTACTACAGCATCCCATTTCCCACACCCACCACGCCGCTGACTGGGAGGGATGGTAGCCTGGCCAGCAACCCTTATTCTGGTAGGACTGTGATAGGGTTAAATAAAGGGAGATTGTGTTGAGATTGGTGGCAGAAACCTGATAACAGCAGGAAGGGGGCCCAGTTCAGTTAAGATCTTTGGCAGAAGTATAGAAAGGATGTGATGAATCAAGTATTGGTAGATTCAGAAACCTACTAAAGATGGAAATGGGGCATCTTTTTCCATATCTTACTTTCTGTTGTCTGTCTTGTGATTCCAGATGACATTTTGACTTAGTTTTCCTCAGCTGTTCTCCAATTTTTTCCGAGAAATGCAGAAATGCAGTGGTCGAGCTGGCCTTCCTCTGCTCATCTTGGCTTTTGTACCCTACTCACAGTGGCAGTCTCATTGCCTTGCTTGGCCTGCCGCCCACGCCCCCCCCCCCCCCTTTATTTTTATTTTTTTATTTTTTTGGTTTTTGGTTTGACTTGTCCTCACTGACCTATCAATTCCCTGACCTCTCATTGTTTTTTGAATCTAGCATGTAGTGTTCCCCTGTTCTGGGAGCCAGTCTCTGCTACAGCATTGCACAGTTATGCAACATTAGTACTTGACTAGCACTGTGCTAGCTCTGTGCTAAGCAATGCTAAGTGGAGCCACAAAGAAATTCAAAGAATTAAATTTTAAGTCCTTTAACAGGATTTTTTTGAATCTTGCGAAACCAGAAATAGTAATTTTTCATTGGTACAGCGAGGTGGAAGAGGCAGGTATATACAGCATCTCCTGTTGCAGGTGACCTCACAAAGTTCGGCCGTGGAGATGCCTCCTCCCCAGCCCCGGCCACAACCTTGGCCCAGCCCCAACAGAACCAGACTCAGACTCATCACACCACGCAGCAGACATTCCTGAACCCGGCGCTGCCTCCTGGCTACAGTTACACCAGCCTGCCATACTACACAGGGGTTCCGGGCCTCCCCAGCACCTTCCAGTATGGGCCTGCTGTGTTCCCTGTGAGTACTTGGACTTGGACTTTCCTTGTAGTAAAGCATCCCGGCCCCAGACACTCTCCTAGCTGCTTTCAAGTACCTCAATAATAGATGAAGAGAAACAGTTTCAACCTTTGGCCTATGTCAGGCCTGGGAGAGGGAGTGGGGCTGGAATTGGGGGTATTGGAGTAGGGATTACCTGTTCTTAGAATTAGCTAAAGGAGTGCTCGCTTCGGCAGCACATATACTAAAATTGGAATGATACAGAGAAGATTAGCATGGCCCCTGCGCAAGGATGACACGCAAATTCGTGAAGCGTTCCATATTAAAAAAAAAAAAAAAAAAGAGCTAAAGGAAAAATGTGATAGCATATGACTTTGCTACCGCTACCCCTGTTAAACTACTATTTCTTGACTGTTTCATTTTAGAAAGTTCAGTAGGGAGTTCATTTCACTAAGCAAACTGTGGTCAGCCTACATCACTATGGGTAACCATCTGAATGCCCAGTCCTTGGAGGAAGATGGGTGGGGTGAATGCTACTCTGTTGCCTTTTCACTGCAGTTTTGTTTTTCTGCCCTTTAGGTGGCTCCTACCTCTTCCAAGCAGCATGGTGTGAATGTCAGTGTGAATGCATCAGCCACCCCTTTTCAACAGCCAAGCGGATATGGGTCTCATGGATACAACACTGGTAAGCTTACCTTGACCCCAGCTGTCAGTGGTGTCTGTGGGATGTTACTAAATGAGTTTCAGGGAGGAAGACTTGGTGATGGTGTGCTGCTTCTCTGTGTATACACAGTTTGTTTGTTTGACTACTTCGGTATCTGCCTGAGCAGCACCAACAGAGGAGCTTGATTCTAGTCCATGTATACACTACTAACGACAGGGATTCCCTGGGGCACATGTTGGCTGTTAGCATGTGCTGGCTGGCCTAATAATTTGGGTGGGAAGCTGGGCAAAAGGTCCCAAAATTTTACTGAGCTGTCAATGGAGACAAACGTTAATACGTATGGTACTGATAGTACAAAAGGTTATATTTACTAAATAGGAGGGTGAAGTGGTTTCTTCGCTAACATGCTGTAGTAGGTTTAGCTTAAATCTGTAGTACTACTTCTCTCATATGGTCCCTTTTTGTTCCCTGGCTAGGAGACCTAAGGTATGGAGAGACAGGATTAGGGCATGGGTGAGTATAGGCATACCTAAGAGACATTGTGGGTTTACTTCCAGACGACCATAATAAAGTGACTTGTAGTCTTTGATGGTGAAGGGTCTTGCCTTCACTTTGTAAAAAAACAACAACAAAAAAATACCAGAGAGGTGTAATAAAATGAGGTTTGCCTGTATTCAAAGTGAGAATTGGGTTGGGAGAGTTAAACCTGGCTGTCTGTTGCAAAATCCATTCGCACATCTGATGGAAGGGAGGAATCTTCTAAACAGATACTGAACTAAAAGATTCTTAACCCTTCCCTTGCTCCTGTATCTGACACCTACTCTCCACTTTTGGAGGACAAGGAGTAAGAAAAGGAGTCTTGAATAAAACAATATCCAATTACTTTTTTCTGTGATTTGCAGATAAATATGGGTGGGTGGGGGTGTTGGGATTGAGTATTCTATTTCAAAATTCTCCGCTCAGTTATGATTTAGATGAAGCTACATACGTGTTTTTCATCATTGTATGGGCCCCAGGTGGGTGAATTGCCTAAGGTTTTTAATAATTGAGGAACTCTGAGCTGAGCACAGAGGTTAGTTGCTTTGGGAACTAATAGCCAGGTGAAGCTTTGAATTTTGAACTGTGTTGTATGTATGATTAGGTTAAGATTTAAAGAAATCCTGAAGTACCCATTGAGATTTAATACCTAGACTCCTTGTGGCTGTCCCTCTAACTGAGGAAGATCCACCTTAATCCTTGGTAGGAAGGATTATAAGCTCTTTGATGTGGATTGGCCCCATTATAAGAGTATTAAATTTAAGTCTTAAGTTGGAGATGGCATACCTGGTCCTGGAAATCCTAGTTTCTTACTTCCCTTAAGATTTCAGAAACTTCTATAACATCCCTTTTGAGAACCCCCAGTTCCCAGCCCCACAGAGGGCTCTCTAGTCATCCAATTCCTCATCAACCTCTAAATTCATTTATTTTTATGTATTTGATTCCTTTTAGGAAGAAAATATCCACCCCCTTACAAGCATTTCTGGACGGCAGAGAGCTAATTTGGCCCAAGGCTGGGGGCTATGTTTTTTGTGTGTGTATAAATTTGCACTGAAGTCTTGTTTCAGAAACCAGAACACTGAGGAGAGCCTGCTGAGCTGGGGTCATGGCCTGCGTGGCTTGGGGGAAATGAGTTGGTGGATACCTTCTGGGCTTTGAACTTGCCCTTCTCCCATTTCCCGCTCCCCCATGTGTCTGACCCTGTCTTACCCATTTCGAGTTCAAGCGGTGCAGCACCTCCGAAGCATCAATGCATACACCTGCTGTTGCTTTTGTTTTCTGGAAGGCATGTAGTTTCAACTTGTAACAAAAATATTTGTAGTCTTCAATAAACTGTGGTATTTCTTTAGCTAACTCTGGCGTTCTTTCCGTGCATGTCTTTCTGGACACTAGGAGCCAATGTTGTGCAGTGGATGAAGGGTGGAGGGTGGCCTTTTCAGTCAAACCCCAGCATAGCCAAAGAACTGCTATCTTTTCCGTATGGTGACTTTATGAGGTGGAGGAGGAGACAGTCTCATTTCCAACCTTGTTGATTGGTTGGTAAAGCTATTTATAGAAAATCCCTGATTCTCCATGCTTCTAGCTCTTTACTTTCCATTTAGACCTTCCCCTTGCCCTTAACATAAACAGGAAGGGAAGGAAGACAGTTTAAGATGTCATGTCATGGTGAAATGTAGAAGAGTTGGTGTTCAGAACTGTTGATGGGAAAATTCCTTCCAAATATAGTTCCCTCATTTGGTTCCCCACGGTCAAGTAGCTGATTGAGATCTGGTAAAGTCTTGTGACCAGCTAGTTGATGGACTCAGGCTGTGGAAACTGTGCTCACCTGGAACATTGTTCTTAGTCCCTCGATGGCTTTTCAGGGATTGTGGATTATTAGCCATTTTGCACTTGTGGGTGTAGCCAAGGATGTGTGAGAGAGGTTTGGTTAGACATCTTAACTGGAAATTCACATCCCCACTCAATCCAACTAGTACACCACCAGCCCTTTGTTTAGAGTTAACTTGCACAGTAAGAACACCATTCTTGGTTAATTGGAAATCCAGGTATTAATACTATTTTTGTCGTCAGCCCCCTGGAGTAATTTTTGTCCTGGGGGGTGTGACCAACTTTCCAAAGGAAAAGTTGATTCTTGTTTCTCCTCCCTACAGTCCACATGGTGTTAGTGTGATCATCAGTATTTGGGAGTAGGGGATAGAAGAGGTCTTTGACTCTAAGAAGGAAAGCAAGAGAATTCTAATCTGAGGAGCTTTCTAATAACTGGTAAGGGGTAGGTAGGGAAACCATTACTCACTATTTTCAAGTGCCTCTAATGGTTATACTTAGGCTATTATGCCTACTACAAAGAGAATGCTGTTTTTCCCCCTGCATTTCCTATCCCGTTAACCAATACCCGAATTAAGTCCTCTGTACTAATCCAAATTAAGGCCTCTGTACTATACTCTGGTTTTAAGCTAGGTCAATTTCTGGAAAGAATGAGACCAGGTGGGGGCACATTGAAACAATTCCTTTCTGCCACCCAGTTTGAGAATCAGATTAGCTATGTCTTCCATTTGTGTGGGATGACCAAGAAATGTTGGCAAGCTGTTTGAGTCTTTGCAGTGAAGATCAATCATCTCTTGTTTCCCTCAACAATGTTCTATTTATATCCTATCTATTCCACCTTACTTTCAGCCCTTCCATACAAACCTCATTGGCCTAGCCTTTTCCATAAATGAGCTTGTTTTTAAAGTGAGGCCTATTACCAGTGATGCGACAGATGGGCACCTGGGGTTTGAAAAGGGAAGGGGAAAAATACCAACTCATGTATTGTCCCTGTCTTTTACTTCAGTGCATTGAAAGTAGTACAGAGTTGAAACTGTGACACGGGGAAAAGTATTTTCTCATGCTTGCTTTCTGTAGTTCTGTTCTTTTTCCTAGTTGGTGTTTGCTCCTCCCTGGAACTATCTGGACTTGTGATGTGGGAGGGGTTTCCAGGTTAAGAGGCCACTTCTATTGGGAAGATTCTAAAGTGGCTGTCTAAGGTGGGCTTAACTTTTGATGGCTGCCTTTGTCCTACACATTGGGAGGATTTGGGTTCTGGAGTTTGAAGGGGGATTGCTCTCAATAATTGTGATTTGTTCACTTTAGCATAGCACTTAAAAAAAAACTCTTCCATCAAAGTACTCCTAACAGCAGAGGAGAAGGATCCAAGGACACAGACGGAAACGCAAAGTTTTCTTTTTTTAAGCTTATTTTATGAGAACTACAAGGCCTGTCCCGAAAATATCAAGCCAATGTTAATCTAATAAACATGTATCAGGTAAAATAAACCAGCATCTTGGCTACAGAAACTTTATGTAAAGATTTCAGGTAAAGCAACTTGAATTTAAATTGGAATTTAAACCATGCTTTTAAGATAAGCAAGGTCTGTCCTGAAAGTATCAAGCCAATGTCTATAATTTGAAGCGTTTATGTGGCTGATACTTTTGGGACAGACCTCACATATCTTAAAAGCATGGTTTAAATTCCAAGTTAAATTTGAGTTACTTTACCTGAAATCTTTACATAAAGTTTCTGTAGCAAGATGCTGGTTTATTTTACTTTATAGCTTTTCCCTATCTCCTTGACCTTTTGGCCCAGGAGGTAAAAGTATGTATGTATATTTTAGTTTTAAGGAGTTCAAATTAAGATGAAGAATTCTGTTACTCTGGTTTCCTTAAAGTTGTGGTGGTAGGGAATTTTTCCCAAGGAAACATGCAAGTTGTTAAAGAAAATGAATTTAAAACCTTTGTCTAATGGAGAAGCTAAAGTTGTAAACTAAAATAACACTAAGATTTTGTGTTCCACCGAGACAGTAGGAGATAGCCTATTCCTGTACACACCTTCCTTCCTTCCCTCCCTTAAAATGCGTAAATGGAAAATCATCTTTGTGCCACCTCATTCAGTGTACAGCCTAGACTGGAAAAGCTGGACTAAGTTAGCTGAAGCTCTGAGAATGAAAGTGCTCTTGGGGCCTGAATTGGACTGTTCGCTAGTACTTTCCTTACACTGTGAAAGCATGGATTTTAAGCCCAGAAGTGCCTCTTCACGAACAGCAAGAGCCAGATTACCTATCTTCTGGAGCAGGACTGAGTGAAGTTTGGGTGTATTGATTTGAAATGGACATTGAAAGTTTAATACATTCCTTTTGGGCTTTGCCACAGAGGTGTTTTGAAAACTGTGCTAGTGAGTTTTGGCAATATCTTCTTGGTCCCCCAAAATCTCATACACATAAACTCAGTACACACTTAAAAGGTCAAGAATCCCTAGCTAGCCTTTGTGTCATGAGCTCTTATCCCTCAGGACTGACCTGAAGCTGGAAAACCAGACCAAAATTCCCTTGCAGTGCTATAGCTAGAAAGACGGCACATGTCACCTCCTCCCAGGGAGAGGAGTCAGGCAGCTAGCTGAGCTAATCCTCCTATCTGTTTCCTCCTCCCCTAGGTGTATCAGTCACCTCCAGTAACACGGGCGTGCCAGATATCTCGGGTTCTGTGTACTCCAAAACCCAGGTAGGTTACTGGCTCTGGATAGAAGTGGAAAAAGAGAGATGGACATAGGTAGAGAAGGTGAAGTTGCTATTGATAGAAGTGAGCAGGAACACCCTAAGAAAAATGCCAGGAAACCCATTCTTACCAGAAAATGATTGGTCTCTAAACTTTTAATTTCTCGAGGAAGAGGGAAAGGAGATGTTATAGGAAGGTTGGAAAATTTGAATGTGTCATGATTTACTGTGTTAACTGTCTTGGTCCTTTACCCACTCCCAGCCTTTCCATAACTTTCCACGAAAATTAGTACTGAATGAAGGAAAACTAATTCATTCCCATTCCATTCTTCTTCTGGGTTAATTTTGTTTTATTTTTTGAGAGTGGGGAGGGAAGGAAGGAAGAAAGGGGTTGCTTCTTGTGTGCCCCCAACTGGGGACCTGGCCTGCAACCCAGGCATGTGCCCTGAACTGGGGATTGAACTGGAGACCCCTTTTTGGTTCATAGGCCAGTGCTAAATCCACTGAGCCACACCAGCCAGGGCAGATCAAGCCATACTTATAAGTACCTCTATAACAAAGAGTGGACAGAGCCCAAGTCAGTAAAGTGAAGCATTTGAATTATCCATAGATTTGTACTATGTTCTTTTTTTTTCTGCCATCACCATGAATAAGTGTAATTAAAAGTTTGATATAATTGTATTAGGACTTACGGTGGAGTGCTTCAGGTCCAAGACCTTTAACACTCAGTACATCAGTATGTATTCATTTCTTTGGGTATATCCAAAGAGTTCTCTTTTCTATCCAATTCCAGAAGTGGGGAGGCTAAGAGTAGTCAGCAGATTTCACTATGTCTGTATATGACATTAGAGTTTACAAAGTGCTTTCAAATCCATCCTCATTTGGTGGTTACATCTTGCGAGGTTAATAGCATCCCTGTTTTATATATGAAAAAAACTGAGGCTTGGAGAGTAATTTTCTCAGGATTACACCGCTATTAAAGCACAGAGCTGAGACTGAGACCTGACTATCTGACTTCAGGGGAAGTGTTCCTTCGGTGACACCGCGCTGCTTTTTGAGGGTGGGAGAGCTTGGGCTCAAATCACAAGGATTTATTTGTTTATCCCTTTTACTTTTTCCTCCCTTCCTCCTGGATAGCAGTCCTTTGAGAAACAAGGTTTTCATTCCGGTACTCCTGCTGCCTCCTTCAACTTGCCTTCAGCGTTAGGAAGTGGGGGACCCATCAATCCAGCCACAGCTGCTGCCTACCCACCTGCCCCCTTTATGCATATTCTGACACCCCATCAGCAGCCACACTCCCAGATCCTTCATCACCACCTGCAGCAGGATGGCCAGGTAATAGTCCTCCCTCTGTCCTTGTCCTTCCTCTTCCTTCCTATCCCTTAAAACTGCCTCCCCTTTCCTTTTCTTACCCTTCCTCACCACCACCTCCACCAAATTCTCCCCAGCGCCAGCCATGGGCAACACAACACATTACAGACACGAGCGCACATAACATGAGCGGCCGGCAAAGGAGATGTCAGAGAAGGGGCCAGATTGAAACCTTTTTTTGCCCAGTTCCTTTGGTGCCTTTCTCCTCCACCTCTTCCTGTAGCACAGTTGTCCTCATCCCATCAGACCTGGGTCACACCTCCCCTTTTACCTCTCCCAGCCCTCCCCTTTCCCTCACATTGTAGCTTTCCCTTCTAATAATGGTGGAGTTCTATTGTCAAAGTTTGTCCCTTTATTTTCCATATATCCTGGTTCTGCCTCAGCTACCATATTTGCAGATGATTCTCTGTTGCCAGCGCCAGCAGGAGGAGCAGGTAATGAAACTGAATGATATGCTTGAACCCTCTCCTTTTCAGTCCCCATTTCACCTCCACAGCCTTAGGGATCTTGAAGAGAAAAGATTGCACGATCACAAATCGGGATACACAAAACACAAACACCTTGCTGAGCTCTCTGGCCTCCCATTCCTCTTACCCTCCCCTGCCCTCAATGCCTCTTTCTACCTTTCCCTGACTCTGGAAACTCTTGGTTACTGGAATGGAAAAGATTCTTGGCAGCATCTGGAGTCTGGGGTCTCAGCCTATCTCTCCTACCTTGCCTGAAATGGACTCACAGATGGCGAGGGGTGGTAGGGTTTGGGAGTTACGGGGTGGTACAGGTGACCTCTCCTCCACCATAGGTGGCTGGGAAGCTGGAAGAAGGACTACTTTGTTCTCAAAGACAGCTTTCCAAATTGAGTCCTTCCTGGGGACCAATGGAAATGAAATCACCTGTGATCACTCAGTTCTAAAAGGCCATAAAAAATACCTCTAGAGAGTTGCCTTTTCTTAGAGCAGGGGGAGTTGGGGGTGGGAAGAAGGTGGAAGTGAAAATGAGTAGAACTGATTCACTATCTTACCTCTGAAGGTATCTTGCCCTCTTTTCATCTTTCCCCTATCTAAGGTTTTCTAAAGGTTGGAAGTGGGTTTTTTTCTTTTGTCAGAGGTTCTCTAGCAGCTATATAAATCAAATTTTCAATGGTTGAGAAACTTCAGGGTAATTTCTAAGCAAGGGGAATGGGAGAGCAAGATGATTTCCAAGTCTCCATCTGGAAGATGTCACAAATTTGTCCCACTAACTGGACACCTTTCTCCTCCCCATCATCCTCCCATTCCCCTGCAGACGGGCAGCGGGCAACGTAGCCAGACCAGCTCCATCCCGCAGAAGCCCCAGACCAACAAGTCTGCCTACAACAGCTACAGCTGGGGGGCCAACTGAGGCTCTGACCCTCTCTTCCTGGTCCCATCTTCTGAGAGGGCTTCTCAGCCTGGCAACTATGGAAACAGCAACAAAGAGAGAGGAATGTGGGGGAGTTCTGCTGCCCCCTCACCCCAGTGGCCCACCCCATGCCTCAGCTTCATGTCTGTCCATTCCCATACCATCCCCACTCTGTTGTATGTATTATAGGATTTGTATTTTCTCCTTTTTTTCCATCCTTTCCTCCCCCTATCCCCTTGCATTCAAAATTATGAAACTTTGCTGTGGGCCCTGCCCTTCCTTCTCTTCCTGTTCACCCTGGTGGTGTATGGGTGAGGTGCGGAGGGGGACCCCCCCAAATATATATCAGCCCAACAGCCCTATGTCTCCTCCTTTATTATTAGGAAACAAACAACAAAAATGGCGTCATGAATATGAACAGCATTGTCAGATGAATTAGTTGAAGTGGTTTTTTTTTTTTTTTTTTTTTTTTGTACTGTGTCCTCAAATTTAATGGATTAATGTGTCTTGTATATATAAAAAGAAAACCTCTACCTTCAGCCTCTGCCCATTCTTGCTCCGTCTAGGACATCCTCAGTCTCGTCGATGACCAGCTTGGTGAATAAGTATTACTGTACCAACTGGGCCTCTTCTAGCAGGCCCTGAAGGCAGTGAAATAAAATAAAACCTTCGCCCTTAAGAACACTCTGACCTTAATGTTTTAGTATAGTGCCCTTGAGAGGATTCCCTTTCCTTCAGAAACTGCTACATCTATGGCAGATTTCAGGTAGTATAGGAAATGAATAATGATTATTGGGTGGAAAAGGGAAGAGGATTAAAAAGGAGCTGAAAGAAATGGCTTTGTGAAGTTCAAGTATAATGTTAACTGGGTCCACGTAAATGAACTGGAAAGGAGGGACAGCATGTGCTGTATCCTGGCAAAACAGGTTTAGGGCTCATTTCTCCTTCGAACGCACTACAGTACTTGCTGCTTAAATGCTTTCATTTCCCATAGCTATACACAACCCCTTGAAAAGGAATCTAGAGAAGGCCAGGGTTGGGATTGGGTTAGGGTTGCAGGGAGAGGCTTCGAAAATCAAAGAAAGGAAAAAGGGGATTCTTAAAGATCCCAATTATTACCACCCAAAACATTTAGCTAGATTTCCTTTTCTCTTTCACAAAGCCTTTATTCTACTGGTTATAAAGCCTCCGTAGAACTATTACAAGAATCCTGTGTGGTTATGACAAACTCAGTAGCTGCAAAGATGGGAGTTAAGTGCATGCGTCCCTTGTCTAGCTCAATTCAACTCTGATGAATTTAGTACTAGAAGGAGATTAATAAATGTCCATCCCACTTACACTGAACTGAGGTCAAACAAACAGGACCCGGGGCGGGGCGAGGTAGCTTCAGATGGTAGGCTAGGCCATGGGTGTGGTGAGCAGACGGTGAGGGCGGGCCGCTTCATTTGCGTGGGTGGGCTGCCCTCTAGCGGCATCCAGCAATATTTATCGTTAAATCCTACGTTCTTGGAGTGGGTTGGTCGGCAAGAAGAACCGGCTTAGGAGGCAGGTGAAAATGACAAAATAATTCAGAACGCCCATTCCTACAAAATTTTGAGCGAGACATGCTCCCCCCTCTCCGGAAACGAAAGTACTGTAAAGCAAAGCCCTTTTGAACATCAGACGCAGTTTGCCCCGCCCCATCCACGTCCCACTTTCGGGCATTTTACGACAGCGTGTCCGGGCCGCAGGTTTGCTTTCCGGCAGCGTGAGCTGACGGCTCAATTTCCGGCAGCGGACTGCATAGCGTAGGCTATTTGCAGGTGTGGATGGGCTTCAAGTGGGGTACAGGGGTTCGAATCCCAATTCGGGAATGAGCTTCTTTGACCTCTTTCGGGGCTTTTTCGGCTTTTCCGGACCTCGGAGGTGAGACTAGGGCCGGATAAGGGGGAGGGTTTTCTGAGGGGCGCTTGACCTCTAACACCGTCCTTTTGAAAAAACATCCTCTTCCCCTACTCCTTCAACTCCTGGAGAGGACGGAAGTTACAACATCAAGAACTTACCCTGCGACAGTAACCAAGGCGACTATTAGGACAAACAGCTGCTTAATCCTTTCTCCAGTTTGGAGAAACAGTGATGCAACAGGGCCAAGGTGGGGAAGACAATGGGTCTCTGGGGTAGGATACGATGAGCAAATGAGAGGTGTTGGGCGGGGGTGCACTGAAGAAAACCAAGGGGAGGTGTTTGGGGGAAGCCATGAGATGAGGATTGACTGATCAAAAACACCAATGGCCGCTTTTCTAATCCTCACCTCAGCTTCCCAGACACCTATTCTTGTTAACACATTGCTACGCATGGGTTGATTTTTTATGGTTTAAATAGTGAGTGCTGAAATTTTGGTGGCCAATCTGCCTCCACCTCAGCCACAGAGATCCCTTTTTTGGAGGGATGACTCGAGATGAAGATGAGGATGATGAGGAAGAAGAAGAAGAAATCACTTGGGGCCATGGAAGCTCGAGGTTTGAGGGTCGGCAGCCCCCTGAGGAATTTGGCTTCGGCTTCAGCTTCAGCCCCAGAGGAGGGATGCGTTTCCACGAAAACTTTGGCTTTGATGACCTAGTACGGGATTTTAATAACATCTTCAGCGAGATGGGGGCCTGGACCTTGCCTTCCTATCCTCCTGGTGTGTGGCTGCCCCCTGAGGGAGAACCTATGTTTTTTGCTGGGTTGGTGGGTAAAAAGGAACCTGCAGAAAGTAGTTGGGCAGTTGGAAGTATGAGAGGATTGTTGATTTCAGGGGTAGGGGGGTTCATAGAAACCAAGCCTTCCCACCCCCCATCATCCATACCTCTATCACTTTTCTGCAGAACTTCCAGGTCCTGAGTCAGATACACCTGGTGAGAGACTGCAAGAGGGACAGACACTGCGGGACTCAATGCTTAAGTATCCAGATAGTCATCAATCCAGGAAATTTGGAGGGGTTTTGGAGAGTGATGCAAGAACTGACTCCCCCAAACCAGCACCAGACTGGGGCTCCCAAGGACCTTTTCATAGGGTGAGTACATCTGAGCCTTAAATGAAAGCCTATGAGAGTGCAAACACTAGATTTCTTATTGGAGTCTAACAAACTTGGGTTGAAATCCTGGCCCTCCATTTAGTATAGTTATCTGTTTTCTATATCAAGTTTCTTGTAGGATTTTCTTTGGGGGAAAATTGGAGTTCTGCTTTTTCTCTTTAAAAAAGAAAAAAAAGTCACCATTGGTCTATATGATTCTTGGACAAAGCAGGATTGTTGGTGGAGGACAGGAAACTACCTATTCAGGAAGACTTTTGGTAGAAGGATACATAAAACAGCTAGGAAGAAGGAGGGATGGGTAAATAAAGCTATCTTGATCATCTCTTTTGGGGAAAGGTGATTTTGGAACTTGGGAATAGTTTGGGTTCTGTAACTTCTCAAGTTTCAGATTGAAAGATGTCATTTAATTTACTTTGACTTCATCTGCAGTTTGATGATATGTGGCCTGTGACCCCCCATTCTAGAGCCAAAGAGGACAAGGGTGAGTCTGGAGGAAGGGGACATTTATCATCCCTTTGTTGTTGTTCAGAAGTTCCCTCTGTTCTTCCTCCCTAAAGTTTCTTTTCAATATACTTGTCCTCTTTGTCCCCTTCTTTCCCTTACACTCTTTCCTCTTTCCTCTCTGCCCCTCCTAGATCTTGATTCCCAGGTTTCCCAGGAGGGCCTTGGCCCAGTTCTGCAGCCCCAGCCCAAATCCTATTTCAAGAGTGTCTCTGTGACCAAGATCACTAGACCAGATGGGGTGAGTTGGAAAAGAAGGGTAAAGAGAACTGTGCTCAGAGGATGCCCTGGGCAGAGAGATCTTTGTAAAGACACCAGCAAACTCTCCTTTAGTGATGTTAGGGATATGGTGGGGGCTTCTCCTTGTAGACAGTAGAGGAGCGCCGGACTGTGATGGACAGTGAGGGCCGGACAGAGACCACAGTAACCCGTCAAGAAGCAGATAACAGTCCTAGAGATGGTAAGTGAAGAGTGTGAATCAACATGGTCCACCTTTTATTTCCTTGGGAAAGGGAACCCTTACTCTTGTATTCTTTAATATAATTTCCATCCTTTGCCTCTGTCCAATCTCTTTTACTTAGAGAGCCTGTGTTTATCACTTTCTTTCTTAGATCCAAAGTCACCAACACCTCCAGCCCTGGATGATGCCTTTTCCATCCTGGATTTATTCCTAGGCCGTTGGTTTCGGTCCCGGTAGCCTTGTTAAACCTCAGAGGCCTTCAGATTCTTCCCACCTATCACGTTTTTCTCTCCATCAATGGGCTTAACTTCTGCCATCTCAGAGCCTTGGGTGGGTGGAACAGTGAATTAGGGGTATATTGGTATGTCACTCACCCAAACTGAACAATAAAACCTTTATTTATGCTAATTTCTTGGATTTGGTTTTGTCAAGGCTGTTCTACTTTCTAGCACCATCCTGGGTTTCCTAAATTATCTTGGTTTAGAACCTTGTCCTTTTTTCTTAATTTTTTATTCCATTACCAAAACCTAATTTAATAAGTAAGAGTCGGGTACCAGTAGAAAATAATTTCCCTTTTGGAGGAGATGGGATAAGTATAGATACAGGGTGCGTGCAATAAAGTGGCAAAACTTTAGTAAAATAAACAATATACCACAAAAGTGTTATATTTTAAAATAAATTTATTCTTATATGTAAATATATAAACATAGTAATTTTTTTTAATTGTTTAAAAACATCTCCAAGCCCTGGCTGGTGGCGCATTGGATAAGCCGCCGGCCTGCGAACCTAGAGGTTGCTGGTTTGATTCCCAGCCAGGGCAACATAACTAGGTTGCAAGCCAGGTCTCCTGCCAGGTGCCAGTTCTGTAGCTGAAGGCAGGTGAAAGGCAACCATACATTGATGTTTCTCTCCCTCTCTTCCTCTTTCTCTTCCCCTCTCTCTCTGGAAAATAATAAATAAATAAATAATTATAAAAAGAAAACAAAACAACCCATCTCGATTTGCTGCAATAATAGACTTGATTCAACTTTGGAATGTTGAGCACACTTTACTTAACTTTTTTATCTATGGACATCATCATGTTTTCAATCTCAACTTTAACAGCCTCCTTATTGGAATGAGGTTGTTTATTACCTTTCCTCTCACAAATGCTGCATACATAATAGTCTAAAGGATTTGCATCTGGTGAACTAGGCGACCAGATTTCCTTTGACCAGAATTCAGAAATATGGACACTGAGAAATTCTTGCACCTTTTTGGTGTTATGTGCTGGTGCACCATCTTGTTGGAAGATAAAATGATGTCTGTTTGCAACTTGCTTCAGCCACAGTACAACTACTTCTCTCAAAACATCAAGGTGAACATCAGCAGTCACCTTCAAGCCTTGTGGAGACAAACACAGGGTCATGATATCTCCTTCATTGCTGACAACGCCTAACACCATCACTGTAGCAGGAAATTTCATTTTCATGACAATTGGGACTTCATTAAGATTCTCCCAGAGCCACCTGTTGTTTCTTCTGTTGACTGTTTGGTCCTGCTGAAAATTCTTCCTCAAAGAAAATCAGAAGGTTTTTTCCTTTGGGATTTTTCAATTTTATTAGCAGTATCCTTGCTTTTTCAAAGCACCTTTCCTTTGTTTGCTGTGTCATAAACTGGCCTCTTCTAAGAACATTTGACCTGTACCTGATATCTTCAGCAATAATTTTGAAAACTGTTGCATCGGATATCTACAGTTCTCTTGCTATGGAGCATATCGACTTTCCTGGATCTTGACTGATGATCTCCTGGATTCTGTGTACAATATCTGGACTTATGTGATCCTTAGGTACCTTATGCATTTTCCTTGGTGGTGGTGGCAACGTCAAGATCAGCATCATACACCTTCTCATTGTAAACGTATGTAAAGGGATGTTCTTAAAGTCTACAATTTCCTTAGCAGTTTGCCCTGCATATAGTCCAGAAGTTATGGTGGTTCTAACATGGTATTCCTTCAACATGATGTTGCTTTCAGAATGTAATATCTGAAACAATGATGTTAAATCATAACCTTAGAAACACAGTGTTTCAGAATTAATAAGCATATGAAATAAGGAGATGCAAAGTTATGGCCAATTGATCATGCACACCCTGTAATTCTAAGAGAATTTTTAGATAGGGGTGCATCAGATTCCCCAAAAAGGAACTACGTTTGGCAGTGTAAGGGATAACTGTTTCTCTTGGTGGGAGATCATTATAATTGGATAGTTCATGAGATAATTAAGGAAGTACATGAGCAAATATTGCTTCGTTTACTGGCTACGTCTTTTTAAGTGTATGTTAGATAAACCATAACTAAGCACAAATATTACTGGATCTACTGGATCTTCTCGTTAAAAAGTTTTTACCCCAGCCAGGGCATATAACAAGGTTGCAAACCAGGTCTCCAGTCAGGTCTGTGGCTGGAGGCAGGTGAAAAGCAACCATACATTGATGTCTCTCTCCCTCTCTGCCTCTCTCCCTTCCCCTCTTTCTGAAAATAATGAAATAAAATCTTTAAAAAAAAAAAAAAAAAAAAAGTTTTTAGCACTATGGCTTAGAGTCGTAGATCTTCCCAATTTATTTACCTTTTTGTTTCTTCTAGATATCCCACTAAAATGAAAGGGAATTTTTTTTCTAAAGAGACATAGAGTGCCCTGGCTGGCATGGCTCAGTGGATTGAGCACCAGCCTACAAACCAAAAGGTCGCTGGTTCAACCTCTAGTCAGAGTACTTGCCTGGGTTGCAGGCCAGGTCCCCAGTCGCCAGAGGCAACCACACATTGATACGTTTCTCCCTGTCTTTCTCCTTTCCTCCACCTCTAAAAAAAGTAACTAAAATCTTTTTTTTTTTTTTTTTTTTTTAAGAGGCACATAGCAAGAACAAAGGAGGGGAGATATGGTAATGAAATTTAGTCTTTTTGTTCTCTTTGTTATCTTTTGGTGACTGGAAGTTGATTTGTTGTAGCCAAATTTATCTTTTTCTTTATCTTATGGTTAGTATTCTTTATATATATATATATATATATATATTTTTTTTTTTTTTTTTTTTTTTTTTTAAGATTTTATTCATTATTTTTAGAGAGAGGGGAAGGGAGGGAGGGAGAAAGAAAGGGAGAAAAACAAAAACATCAATGTGTGGTTACTTTTCACCTGCCTCCAGCTAGGGACCTGGCTGGAGATCTGGCTTGCAATGTGGGTATACGCCCTGACAGGAAATTGAACCAGCGACCCTTGCATTTGCTCAATCCACCGAGCCACTGCATCAGCCAGGGCGTGTTATTCTTTATATTTTTAGAAAGCTCTCTTAATTCAAAGGTAAAAGGGTACTTTCCTTTATTATCCTCTACAAGTTATGTGATTTTTGTCTTTTACATTTAGTTTTTTAAATCCACCTGAAATGTATCTTCCTAAATGGCATAAACCAGGGGACCAATTTTATTTCCATTTAGAAAAATAAGTATTCGTATATATGTACAAATATTACAAATACCAACATGACATATATTATTGTGCTGATCTTTCCATTCTTTTATTAATTTATTTGTCTATCTTTGTGCCCATATCATACTTTTAAGTACTGTAGTTATATTTGGTAAGTACTGTAGTTATATTTGGTAGAACAAGTCATCCCACCTTTTAAAAAATTCTCTAATTATTCTGGTATATAAGAATATAAGTGATAACGTTTAATCAGCTTTTTAGAGTCCCACGGTAAACACCAATGAAGCCAGAGATCATCAGACATCTGTGGACAGTCTCCAGCATGAAGGATGGAGACTCATACAAATAAAAGAGACAACTCAGGAAAAACAGACTATATGAAAGATGAAAATTTAGCAAGGACACAAATCTTTCATGTCCTTAGAAATGTGAGATGTTATATCCCTAAAACTGGAACAGAATGCTATAAAAGATAAATAACAAACTTATGGAAATTAAAATATTACAGCAAAAATGAATAACTATAAAAAGGTTTAGATGACAAAATTAGGGAACTTTCTCAAAAAAAAAAACAAAAACAAAAAAAACAACCTAATCCAAATAACAGGAAAAGGAGAAAAAATAAAACTAGAATAATATAAATCATCAGTGAATTAAGTCAAAAAATGTCTCCGATGTGAAGGATACTACTTCAACTGAAAGGACCCACCTGATACCAAGAATGTAAATTAACCCACTCCAAGGCATGTCATAAATTTCAGAACACTAGAGACAGAGAATCTAGATGAGAGAGAGGGAAATCACATAGAGGATCAGGAATTAGAATGTACTCAAACTTTAACAGCAACACTGGAATTAAAAGATAATTGATCCCTGGCCAGGTTGCTCAGTTGGTTAGAGCATCACCCTGGTAATTCTAAATTGCAGGTTAAATCCCCAATCAGGGCACAGGCAAGAAACAACCAATGAATGCATAAATAAACGGAATGACAAATTGATGTTTCTCTCTAAAATCAAAATGAAAGTTTAATTATTTAAAGTATATTGATTATGCTGTTACAATTGTCCCAATTTCTTTTCCTTCTGCTCCTCTCCTCCCAGTACTCCCTCCTCTCCAGTAAACTACCCCTAGTTCATGTCCAAGGGTTGTATGTATAAGTTCTTTGGCTTCACCCTTTCCTATATTATTCTTAACATTCCCAGTCTATTTTGCACCTGCCGATTATGCTTCTTAATCCCTGTACCATTTCCCCATCTCTCCTTGCCACCCCCCCCCCCCACAGCTGATCATGCTCCAAAATGATCCCCATACCTACAATCCTGTTCTGTTCTGGTTGTTAGTTTATTTATAATATTTTTTAAGTTATGTTGTTAATAGTTATGAGTTGTCTTTTTTTTTTTAATTTTTATTTATTTATTTATTTATTTATTTATTTTTAGAGAGCGGGCAAGGGAGAGAGGCAGAGAGAGAGAGAGAGAGAAAGCAATGTATGGCTGCCTTTCACCTGCCTCCAGCTACGGACTTGACTGGAGACCTGGCTTGCATCCTGGTTCTGTGCCCTGGCTGGGAATCAAACCAACAACCTTTGGGTTCACAGGCCAGTGCCTTATCCACTGAGCCACCAGCGAGGGCAAGTTGTCATTTTAATGTTTATAGTTTTTATCCTCTTTCTTAAATAAGTCCCTTTAACATTTCATATAATTATGGCTTGCGATGATGAACTCCTTTAGCTTTACTCTGTTTGGGAAGTACTTTATCTGCCCTTCCATTCTAAATGGTAGCTTTGCTGGATAGAGTAATCTTGGTTGGAGGTCCTTGCTTTTCGTCTTTGAATACTTGGAATACTTGGAATACTTTGAATACTTAACTGCTAGTCTCTTCTTGCCTACAAAGTTTCTTTTGAGAAACCACCTGATAGTCTTATAGGAACCCCTTTGTAGATATTTCTTGCTGCTTTTAAGATTCTCTTTTTATCTTTGGTATTTTAATTATGGTGTGTCTTGGTGTGCTCCTCTTTAGATCTAGTGTGTTGGGACTCTGTGCTTCCTGGACCTGTATGTCTATCTCCTTTGCCAAATTTGGGAAGTTTTCCTTTATTATTTTTTCACATAAGTTTTCAGTTGCTTGTTCTTCCCCTTCACCTTCTGGCACCCCTGTGATTCAGATGTTGGCACATTAAAAATTGTGCCAGAGGTTCCTAAGCCTCTCCTCATTTTTTTCAATTCTTGTTTCTTCAAACTGTACTGGTTGACTGTTTATTTCTTCCTTATGTTACAAGTCATTGACTTTGAACCCCAGTTTCCTTCCTCTCACTATTGGTTTCATGTGGATTTTCCTTTGTTTCACTTAGCATAGCCTTCATTTCTGCCCTTCTGTGTTTGCTGTACTCAAGCATATCTGTCAAT
Organism: Noctilio leporinus; assembly: GCA_004026585.1. NCBI lineage: Eukaryota > Metazoa > Chordata > Mammalia > Chiroptera > Noctilionidae > Noctilio > Noctilio leporinus. The sequence continues at coordinate 51,538 of PVIW01002932.1, forward strand.
ATTGTGAGCATTTTTATCACCAGTGTTTTGAACTGTGTATCTTTTAGGTTGGCTCTCTCCTTGTTGCTTAGTTCTCCCACTGGAACGTTGATCTGTTCCTTTTTTGGGGCCGTATTTCTCTGTCTCCTCAACTTGACAGGCTCCTGTGTTTGCATCTGTGTCTTAGGTAGAGCTGTTGCATCTGTTGTGTAGTAAGGGGCAGAGCCTTAGGTATTTGTCAGTGTGGGGCATCCTTTTCACTAAGTTGTGGCACTGTATGTGGGGAGGGGCCTGAGAGGGAATAATGCTGCTTGCTCAGCACTCACCCCTTTTCCAGGCACTTCTTCCACTTCGTGTATGGGACTGGCTCTGGCTGTGGTTCCTAGAGTGGTTGGGTTTGCAGATGTTCTAGGACTGTGGGTTCCCTCTAAACAAATGGACTCTGCTGAGAGACCCACAGTTTCTTCCTCTTTTCCAACCCACACTGGTTTTCACAGAAGCAGTTAAGGCTTTATTTTTCTCTAGTGCTGGAACTGTGAGCTGTGCAGCGTGGTCTGGTACTGGGAGCACTCCCTAGGTGTCCCTCCCTGCTTTTTTAAAAATGTGTGACTGCTTTTTACCAGCCAGCCGCAACCACTGTCATTGCCTCTGCTGCCACACCACATCTTCTCTGCCCCTCCTACCTTTCTGGATGAGTATTTCTTCTTTATACCTTTGTTGGAATTTCTATGCAGCTCGATTTTCTGGAACTTATGGTTGCCTCCAGTTTTGAGATAGTTGTGTTCCTTCCTAGTTGTGGAGGGAGATGCAGCATATCTACCTATCCCTCCATGTTGGCTGGAAGTCCCAGTAAAATCTTTTAAAAAGACAATGGAGTATTACTTTTAAAATACTGATGAAAACCCTGGCTGCAAACCAGAAGGTTGTTTGTGTTGCTGGCCAGGTCCTGAGTTGGGGGCATGTGAGAGGCAGCAAATCAATGTATTTCTTGCACATCAGTGTTTCTCTTCCTCTCTCCCTGCCTTCCCCTCTTTCTAAATACATAAAATTAGCTCTGGTTGGTGGCAGAGTGGATAAGGCACCAGCCTGTGAACCTAAGGTCACCGGTGCAATTCCTAGACAGGGTACCAAGCCAGGTTGCAAGCCAGGTCTCCATCCAGGTCCGTAGCTGGAGGCAGGTGAAAGGCAACCATACACTGATGTCTCTCTCCCTCTCTGCCTCTTTCCCCTCTCTTTAAAAATAATAAATAAAATATTTTTAAAATGTAATAAATACATACATAAAAATTTTTTTAAATACAGATCAAAGATTACTTCCAATCTATAATTGTATGTCAAGTAAACTATGAATTAAATATGGGAGTATAATAGACATTTTTTAGACATGCAAGGAGTGTCAACAAAAACTTACACATTTAATGATGTTTTTCCAACTAAGATTAGGAATAAAATCAAGATACCTGCTCATACTACTTCTGTTCAACATTGGATTAGTGGTTCTAGCTAAAGAAAGACATGGCATGAAAAGGATGAAGTAAAACTACTTACAGGTGCCATGAGCTTATGTGTAGAAAAAATTCTAAAGAATCAAGAACAAAAAATTATTAACAGTAATAGTACAGCAAGGTTTCAGGATACAAGACCAATACACACAAAAATAAAAACACAAATAATTGCATTTCAGTATATTGGCAACAATCTGAATTAACATTAAGGAACAATTTCATAACAGCATATTAAGAATAAAATAATCTTTACAAAAAGTAAAAGCTGAACATTGAAAACTAAAAATTGCTGAGATGATTAAAGAAAACCTAAAAAAAAAAGATACACTATGTTCTGTCCGAATTTATCTATAGATTTAATGCAGTTCTGCCCAAATTTATGTAGATTTAATGCAATTTCTATAAAAATTCTGGTAACATTTTAAGTCTTCTTCCTAGGATATATTTATTGGTTTTAGAGAGGTAGTGGTAGTGGGGTAGAAACATCAGTTGGTTGCCTCCCGTATGGGCCCTGAGCTGGGATCAAACTCTCAAACAAGGTATGTGCCCTGACCAGGGATCAAATCTATAACCTTTTGGTGAATGAAACGACACTCCAACCAACTGGGTCACCCAGCCAGGGCCCTAATAAATTGTTTTGTAGAAATTGATGAGCAGTTTCCCCTCAATGTGGGGCCCAGTTCTGGAAGGGAGACTAGGTAGGTCAGATTTTTAAGTTCATAGGAACCTGACTACTTTAATACCTTCAGACCATTTTCTGAAAGCTTCTTAAAATCACCCATTGTGGCCGAGTAAAATCCATGCCAGTTTCAGCTGTTCTGAAATTGACCCGCAGACCTTTCCAGGTCATATTGGGGTTTTCCTGTGTTTGGGCCTATCACATACCCTGTTGCTTTTCTCTACGTCTTCCACAGACATGCTATTCAAGTCCGATAGCTGTTGATGTACCTACCTACTTGTACTGCAGAGTTTGAAAGTATACTTTTTCACCTAGTTCTATTGTACACTTTTTGAGTTAGTTTTTGAGTTTGCTATTTATTTATTCTATCTTATGTGGAGATTCAAGAAAATCCAAAAACTGGGTTTTTGTTGCTACTACTGTCTTCCCAGAATTCCCACCATTGCCTTTCTTTTTTTTTACTTTAATTTAATTTTATTGTTGTTGTATTACATTTATCCTCCATTGCCTTAGTTTTTTAAAAACAAAAAATTGGCATTTTATGAAGAGAGGAAGGCTGAGTGGTTGCTGCCGCGTTTCTGACCTCGATCTGCAATTGTCTTTTCCACCTAGAACCTGGGAGTAGAAGATTCAGAATCGAATCTCTTCTCCCTCCTGGTTACAAATCACTTGAAATTTATAAGTTAGTGGAACTTTCCTTGAGTTTCAACTTTGTGAGGAACCTTATCATCAAAGACAATGGCCAGCAATGTTACCAATGAGACAGATCCTTGCTCCATGACCTCCTGTGTATTCATTGGGAATCTTAATACTCTTGTGGTCAAGAAATCTGATGTGGAGGCTATCTTCTCAAAATATGGCAAAATTGTGGGTTGCTCTGTTCACAAGGGCTTTGCCTTTGTTCAATATGTTAATGAGAGAAATGCCCGTGCTGCAGTGGCAGGAGAGGATGGCAGAATGATTGCTGGCCAGGTTTTAGATATTAATCTAGCTGCAGAGCCAAAAGTGAACCAAGGTGTGACAGCCCTGGCTGGTAGCACAGTGGTTAAGGTGCCAGCCTGTGAACCCAAAGGTCGCAGGTTCGATTCCCCAGCCAGGGCACATAACAAGGTTGCTAAACCAGGTCTCCAGTCAGGTCTGTGGCTGGAGGCAGGTGAAACGCAACCATACACTGATGTCTCTCTCCCTCTCTGCCTCTCTCCCTTCCCCTCTTTCTAAAAAATAACGAAATTAAAAAAAAAAAAAATCTTAAAAAAACACTCTGCAATTCAGATAAATACTCTTTAAAAAAGAAAGAAAAGCAGGTGTGAAACGATCGCAGCGGAGATGTATGGCTCCTCTTTTGACTTGGACTATGATTTTCAACGGGATTATTATGACAGGATGTACAGTTACCCAGCACGTGTTCCTCCTCCTCCTCCTATTGCTCGGGCTGTAGTGCCCTCCAAATGCCAGCGTGTATCAGGAAACACTTCACGAAGGGGCAAAAGTGGCTTCAATTCAAAGAGTGGACAGTGAGGATCTTCTTCCAAGTCTGGAAAGTTGAAAGGAGATGATCTTCAGGCCATTAAGAAGGAATTGACTCAGATTAAACAAAAAGTGGATTCTCTACTGGAAAACCTGGAAAAAATTGAAAAGGAACAGAGCAAACAAGGAGTAGAGATGAAGAACGGTAAGTCAGAAGAGGAGCAAAGCAGCAGCTCCCTGAAAAAAGATGAGACTAATGTGAAGATGGAGTCTGAGGAGGGTGCAGCTGACTCTGCTGAGGAGGGGGACCTACTGGATGATGATGATAATGAAGATGGGGGGATGACCAGCTGGAGTTGATCAAGGATGATGAAAAAGAGGCTGAGGAAGGAGAGGATGACAGAGAGAATGCCAATGGTGAGGATGACTCTTAAGCACATAGTGGGGTTTAGAAATCTTACCCATTATTTCTTCACCTAGGTGCTTGTCTAAGATAAAAAATTTCACCAGATCCTCTCCCCCAGTATCTTCAGCACATGCTCACTGTCCTCCCCATCCTTGTTCCTCCCATGTTCATTAATTCATATTGTCCTGCACCTAGTCCCATTTTCACTTCCTTTGACGCTCCTAGTAGTTAAGTCCTACCCTGTAATTTTTGCTTTTAATTTTTTTTTTAAGATTTTATTAATTATTTTTAGAGAGAGGGGAAGGGAGATAGGCACAGAGGGAGATAGACATCCATGTGTGGTTGCCTTTCACCTGCCTTCAGCTACAGAGCTGGCTGGAGACCTGGCTTGCAAACTGACTATGTGCCCTGGCTGGGAATCGAACCAGTGACTTCTGGGTTCACAGGCCGGCGCCTTATCCACTGTGCCACCAGCCAGGGCTGCTTTTAATTTTGATACCTCTTTACAACTTAACAATGAAAAGGATGTATGGTTTTTATCAACTGTCTCCAAAATAATCTCTTGTTAATGCAGGGAGAACAGTTCTTTTCATTCACATATGAGTTGAGTAGTTGCTTCCCTAACTGCAAACACAATCTCATTAGTTAAGTAGCCCCTGAGAGCAGCTTTGAGTTAGAGGTGTATGTGTTAACTCCACGTGAGAGTGCTGCAAGAGTGTTGCGTGGGGCTGTTCAACACAAATGTAATGTATTTTTGTGAATGAAAGTTGGCATGTCAAATGCATCCTTTAGGAAAATTATTAGTGTAATAATCTTAAGATTTGTTTTCTAAAGTTGATGCTGTGGGTTATTTTTGTGAACAGCCTGATGTTTGGGACCTTTTTTCCTCACAATAAACAAGTCCTTATTAAACCAGGAATTTGGAGAGGAAAAAAAAAATTGTAAAACACTCTTTTAGTATCCAAAAGTGAAATTCATTATCTATAGACATTTACATATGTGTGTATATGCTTAAATTTCGTATAAAGTTGAAATAAAAGGAAAGTAATTTACAAGAATAGTATATTTTTCAATATGTAAATGTTTGGGCACAGCTGGAATCTGGAATGAAACATCCTGACCAATATAGATAGGTCATATAGCCACCCAAATGCCATGAAAATTGTAGCGTTCATAAACATGTTTTTCCTGAAAATGGTGACAGGCCCTTGCTTAAGTTCCAAGCCATGTAAAGTACTCTTTCCTCAGTTTACATGATGATGGCATGCCTAGAAGATTCAGTATATATTACAGCTGTTTAAAGCCCTGGCTGGCACAATGGATAAGGCGCCAGCCTGCGAACCCAAAGGTGGCTGGTTCAATTCCCAGCCAGGGCACATAACCAGGTTGCAAGCCAGGTCTCCAGCCAGGCCTGTAGCTGGAGGCGGGTGAAAGGCAACCATACACTGGTGTTCCTCTCCCTCTCTGCCTCTCTCCCTTCCCCTCTCACTAAAAATAATAAATAAAATCTTAAAAAACAAAACAAAACTGCTTAAAAAGTACTTCATGTTTATATGTAAAATGGTATAAGCTTATTTCATTATAAACAAGTTTTCACTAATATGTACATCTAGTAGGACATAGAATAAGTTTTTGTTGTATCTCTTGCAGGGTTTTTAGACCTTACCTCTGACCTCTAAATATTAGGTTGTCCTCCTGCCATCACTGTGAAACATCAAATGTCCTGCCCTTACAAATTTCCAAAACGCTTGCTAGGGGATAATTCCTGGTTGAGAACCTCGGGTTTAATAGAAGTTCTAGGCAGCTGGATAGTCAGGTGACCCAGAACTTCAACCCTGAAGGTACCCTTAGTTACCATGCCCTTTTCAGACTGTGGCTGCTACACTTTTTTCTATTTATTGTTAAACTGAGCAAGGGAGCATCGTGAGTGGATGACCTGAATGCCAATATGATGACTTCTTTTCTTGCCCATTTGTCTCTTGCTACAAAGACCCCAAATTCAAAAAGGATTCTTACTGTGATCCCCAGAGGAAGCATCACATCTTTGGTTTCTAGGACCTCTACACCTCAAAATAATTCTCCACCTGGTTCACTGTGAGTGAAAATTAGAGGTTACTCGATTTCCATTCTAGAGCCATGTAATTAATTCCCAGGTCCACATCCTCTACCTGTTTGGGACAATAAATCATATAATGGTTGTTGATTTAGAGTATATATTATATTCGGCGGGGGTGGGGGGTGACCTATCCTCTTAGAGTTTCATTTTGAAGCTTGTGCCTCATCTAGATAGATAAACCACTGAACTGCTTTATCAGACTAGTGGCCTCTGAATAGAGCAATATAAGATCAGTGGACTCTTTGGTCACATGCCCACTGCCATACCCCCTTTACCATAATGTGGTTCCCTCAGTCTAAAGTAATGTAATGTGGGTCACATGTTGATGGGTCAAGTACCTTGTAAGTCCTTAGAGAGCGGTACTAGCCGAGATCCTGTGGCAGGAAAGGCAAACCTGTACAGGCATACCTCGGAGATGCTGTGTGTTCAGTTCCAAATTCACTGTAATGAAGCAAGTATGCAGTAAAGGGAGTTGTCATCTTTTTGCAGGCCTTCAATTTGTAAAAAATGCACCATTAATGAAATGCAGAAAAATAAAGCAAAAAAATGAGGTATGCCTGTACTCAGAATATGTGTCAATCTCCGAAGTGATGAAATCTGATGTCCCCAACTTGCCCCTAAGTGGCTGCTTATTTTCCTCAAGGAACAGCACCACAACCAGGGTTTAGTGTTGGTATTTATTAATGGCAGGTTGGACCTGGGCAGCAGCAATAGCTAACTGAGCCTAGGCGAGTCAGAGCCCATGCCTTGGGCTCAGGCACAGCCTCTAACCCTACCATTAGTTGCCCCATTGAGTGTACCCGTTGTTTAGAACTACAGGGGCTAATGACAAACAGTAGCCAACTAATCCTGCTGTGTGGTTGTTCAGTGCCTCATCTGATGGATGCTTTCTGGTGGGTATTAACCGGTGATACAAAGGTCATCGCACTTCAAGACTACTCCCATAGGTCTGTTGACACCTCATCCTTGGACCTGCTTGTTCCTAATCTTCCATTCTGTATTTTCAAGCTCCTGACCAGCCAATCAGGACATTTGTCACTGTTCTCATGACTCTGTAATTTCTTTCTTTCTGTTTTTAAAAATATTTTATTTATTACTTTTAGAGAGAGGGAAAGGGAGAGAGGGAGAGAGACATTAACATATGGTTGCCTGTCACCTGCCTCCATCTGGGGACCTGGTTGGGGACCTGGCTTGCAACCTGGTTATGTGCCCTGACTGGGAATCAAACCAGCAACCTTTGGGTTTTCAGGCTGGCACCTTATCCACTGAGCCACCGGCCAGGGCTTGACTTAGTAATTTCTTTCTATACAAAGTGACTGACCAAATGTGTTGTCCAAGTCTCTTCACTGGGAGAACTTCCCCTCACTACTGTCTTTCAAGGCCACTCCTGACTGGGATGGCAGTGTGGCAGTAATACAGTATTTGCCTTTTACCCACATGCCAAGCCAATTCATTTGTGAATCAGGCTTAGACTTTTTCCTTCTCTGATCCCTCCTCACAAGGGATCCTTGCCATAGATTGAATGTTTGTGTCCTTTCCCCAAAATTCATGTGTTGAAACCTAATCCCCAGTGTGATACCGTTTTGAGGTGGGGCCTTTGGGAGGTGATTATGTCATGAGTGCAGAGACCTCACAAATCAGATTAGTTCCCTAATAAAAGAGACCCCAGAGAGCTCTCTTGCCCCTTCTGCCATGTGAAAACACAGTGAGAAGATGGGCTTTTTTTTTTTTTTTAAAGATTTTATTTCATTATTTTTAGAAAGAGGGGTAGGGAGAGAGGCAGAGAGGGAGAGAGACATCAATGTATGGTTGCGTTTCACCTGCCTCCAGCCACAGACCTGACTGGAGACTTGGTTTGCAACCTGGTTATGTGCCCTGGCTGGGGAATCGAACCTGCGACCTTTGGGTTCGCAGGCCGGCGCCTTAACCACTGTGCTACCAGCCAGGAGAAGATGGGCTTTTATCAGGCACTAAAGCTGCTGGCCCCTTGATCTTGGTCTTCCCAACCTACAGAGCTGTGAGAAATTACTTTCTGGTTGTTTTGGTTTTCTTTTTAAGATTCTGTTTATTTATTTTAGAGAGAGGAAGGGAGGGAAAAAGAGAAGGAGAGAGACATAAATGTGTGGTTGCCTCTCACACAGCCCCCAACTGGGGGTCTGGCCCACAACCAAGGCATGTGCCCTGACTGGGAATCAAATCAGTGATTATTTTTCAGGCCAGTGCTTAATCCACTGAGCCACACTAGCCTGGGCCCAATTTCTGTTGTTTGTTTGTTTGTTTGTTTAAATTTTATTCATCATTTTCAGAGAGAGAGGAAGGGAGAGAAGCAGAGAGTGAGAGAAACATCTATGTGTGGTTGCCTTTCACCTGCCTCCAGCCACAAACCTGGCTGGAGACCTGGTTTAGCAACCTGGTTATGTGCCCTGACTGGGGAATTGAACCAACGACTTTTGGGTTCGCAGGCCGGCACCTTATCCACTGTGCTACCAGCCAGGGCTCAATTTCTGTTTTTATAAGCCACTCAGTTTATGGTATTTTGTTATAACAGTCTGGATGAATTAGGGTCATAGGTGTGAGCAAAGGAAGAGATGCCAGTGCAAGATGTCAATAATATGAGAGTCTGAACCACTTGCTTTTCAGATTCTTGTGCCCTCTGACCCTGCTTATGCCAGGTCCCAAAGATTCCACTACCATATCAGGATGTATTCTTTCTCGGCCTAATGACATGGAGGATCTGACAGAATTCAGGTTGTGGTGAGCAGTTGTGGCTACTTGATCACTTGATGAACTGTCGTCAGTTGCCCTCTCTCTTGGAGTCCAGTAGCACTTCAATAGTTGCTTTCAAATGGTGTGTATTTCTGTGCTACAGTTGGCATGGCGTTGCTTCAGAGCTCTAGGGGTCTACACCATAGTTCTCCTATTAGAGCTTGCCAATCCGCACATGGCAACTTTTCGTTTTGCAGATATCCTAGTCTCATCAAATCTGCTGGGTTGTATGGCTGCAGAGGCCTTTTTCAGTTTTGGTTTCACTCAAAGTTGATAGCTTTTAGTGTTAGCAGGTAAATTGGTGAAAGTTGTATTTTCAAGTGTGAAATATATTGATTGCTCTAGAATCCTAAGAAATTGGTATTATACTTCTTTCTTAGTTGTGGAAGGTGTGAGATATAATAATTGGTTTTTGGTTTTTTTTTTAAGATTTTATTTCATTATTTTTTTAGAAAGAGGGGAAGGGAGAGAGGCAGAGAGGGAGAGAGACATCAATGTATGGTTGCGTTTCACCTGCCTCCAGCCACAGACCTGACTGGAGACCTGGCTTGCAATCTTGTTATGTGCCCTGGCTGGGGAATCGAACCTGCGACCTTTGGGTTCGCAGGCCAGCGTCTTATCCACTGTGCCACCAGCCAGGGCTAATAATTGGTTCTTTATCTTGAAGAGGTCCAGACCACTGGCCCTCTAAAAACTTCACCACTGTGCAGTTTCCTGAAACTTAGTAGGGTTATTTCTCACTCTCTGAATACATGTATTTTTCCAGGGCTTCCATTGTAGTTGCCATTTCTTGTTCTTCTGGTCCGATTAGCATGATGCTGTAGACAAGGCATATCTTGTTTTTTTGTTTTTTGTTTTTTAAGATTTTATTTCATTATTTCTAGAAAGAGGGGAAGGGAGAGAGGCAGAGAGGGAGAGAGACATCAATGTATGGTTGCATTTCACCTGCCTCCAGCCACAGACCTGACTGGAGACCTGGTTTGCAACCTGGTTATGTGCCCTGGCTGGGGAATCGAACCTGCGACCTTTGGGTTCGCAGGCTGGTACCTTAACCACTGTGCTACCAGCCAGGGACATATCTTGTTTTATTGCACCCTGATTTATTGCACTTCACAGATTTTGTTTGTTTTACAAATTGAAGTTTAGACCCTCCACCAGCAAAACTGTTTTGACTCACTTTATTGCAAAGGTCTGAAATTGAACCTACAATATCTCCATGGCATGCCTGTATATTAACTCATCACTTAATATTGGTGATAGGTTCTGCAACTGTAAGGGAAAAAAGGTATACCATAGGCTAATCGACATATCTGTGAATGAGAGTTAAGTTTCTTTGGCATCTCATCAATGGTATAACAAAATGATGTTGAACGAAATATTCTAAGACAGGGAAATGAAAATAGAGTTTGTTTATTTTATTTTATTTTATTTTTTTAGTTCAGGAGAAGTCTGCCTACAACCAAGCAAATGTAGGTAGGACCTGGGAAGGATAATTAGGAGAAGAGATATTTTTTCAGGGACAAGAAATGAAACAAACTAGACCAAAATATTTTGAATAGAAATTTTTGAGCCCTGGCTGGTAGCACAGTGGATAAGACTCCATTTGTGCATGTGTTTAGTAAAACTACAATTGATATTACTTAAAAAAGTAATTTTTTAAACAAATGAAATAGCATAAGCATTCTGAAATAATGAAAGGAAAACTTGTGTTAATATGATTTGAGAGTCTGACAACAGGCACAAATTAAATGGTGAATTGTCTGGATGTGGAAAATAAAAGAAAAGAAGTGCACATTGTTGATTACAGAATGGATGGGGATGTTACAAATAATAGAGGAAATAGAGAAGCCAAAGAACTTATATGCATGACACTTGGACATGAACTAAGGGGGGACCTGCTAGATGGAATGGGAGGTACTCGGTGGAAGGGGGCAAAGGAGGAAAAATTGAGACAACTGTAATAGTAAAATCAATAAAATACATATTTTTTTTAAAAAAGAAATTTGAGGACTGCTATATAATGGATCAGTATGATGTTCTTCCAAATGTACAGCTAGTCAAGATTCTTTCCAATTAGATAATGACAAAGGCAGGGAGTCCTGGGGAAAGACCATGAGTTTATATTTTTATCCTTCCCATGTGGATGCAAACTGTTATTGATTCTCTGTTCTGATCTAATTGGGATGGGCACAATTTTTAGTAGACCAGGTCCTCTTTGGAGCTTTGCTAGAATTTTATTCTCAGTTTTGGTCCTACTACCAGGAAAGCAGGTGGGAAGAAATCCTTTAGGGGGTGAGTATTATCTTGTAAAGCACATGCCTCCTTTGAAGACTTTGTGTGATTTTTATGTAAACCAGAAATGGGCCGATTCTGTACACTCAGAGGGTTCAGAAAAACCTGAGGATTCAAGATTCTCAAGCCCTGCCTGGTGTGGCTCCATGGATTGAAGCTGGCCTGTGAACCCAAGAGTTACTGGTTCAATTCCCAACCAGGGCACATAACCAGGTTGCAAGCCAGGTCTCCAGCTAGGTCCTTAGCTGGAGGCAGGTGAAAGGCAACCATACATTGATGTTTCTCTTCCTTTCTCCCTCCCTCCCTGCCCTTCTCTTTGAAAATAATGAATTAAATCTTTAAAAAAAAAAAGAAAGAAAAGAAAGGAAAAAACCCTAACCTGGGCATAGGAAATCTACTGGGGCTGAGAATCCAACCTTTTCTAAAGCTCTGCTACTCATACCATTAAGATTTGAGTTGGTCCTCCACTCTGTGCCCACTGGGTGCAAGAGATTAAGGTTTCCTCAAATGCTTTCAAGAGGCCTGGATGGCTTTCCCAATCCATTTTGACTTGGTGATCAATTCCATGGAGCTTATAGCTTCCATTGCCCTCACATCTCTCAAGTGCCAGAGATATTGCAGCAATGCATATCCATTAACCCCTTCCAGTTGTCCATTGCTAACAATTTTAATAAATGCATCACTTCAGCAAGTTAGAGATTATCCATCCTCACCTAATACCATAAGAGAGTTCCCTCTATCAGCCAAGAGGTGAGAAAGGCAGGGTTTGGCAGAGGTGGAAACTGACCCACAATGAAAATATAACAGAGGCTTCAGCTGATCCTGTACAGAACTTTGGAGCTAGCATGGTCCTTCCAAGTTGTCCCAGGATTGAGGCAAAGAGGCCAGCTCTTTGTGCCCCTGCATCACCAGTCATTGATGTGGACCCTGTGGAGCGCACACAACCTTGGATGAGGTCCTGCCGCAGGGAAGCACTGACTGCCCAGAGGGAAGCAGCTGTGTGCGGTCAGCACCTGGTGTTCCCAGCGGCTGGAGAATGGGCTCACTGGCCCCAAAGAACATGGTTTAGTATCCACTAAACCAAGACTATGTAATTACACATAGCTATCAAGAACCTTATAAACTATATACAGTATTTTAAAAACTGGTATCACCCTGGCTGGTGAGGCTCAGTTGATTGAGCACAGGCCTGTGATTCCCAGTCAGTGCCCATGCCTGGTGCTTGGGTTGCAGGCCAGGTCCCCGGCTGGGGGTGTGTAAGAGGCAACCACATATTGATGTTTCTCTTCTCTTTCTCCCTGGCTCCCCCTCTCTCTAAATAAAATAAAATAAAAACGTGTAACTTGTCTGTTTCCACCTACCAGAACATAAGCCCTGGGAGGGCTTATGTATTATCTCTGTTCCCCAAGTGTCTAGAACTTGATCTGTAGTTGAATTAATCTAATTGGAGGCTTGAGATAGGAAGAAGTAGGAAGCTGCTATGTGTTATGCAGAATAAGAGTGACAAGCATCCAGAGGTAGGGCTCAGTGTGGGTGTGAAGCCTTCATTTGGAGGCATGGCAAGAGACGCAAAGCTAGAGCATTCTCTGCTCAAGGTGAGATTCTGCATGAAGGAATTCCAAGCATTCATCATGTGGGACTTATTTACTTATTTATGAGTAAACATTTTAATTAAACATTAAGAAAGAAAAAAACACTTTGGAAAGCATACAGAAAAGGTAGGTGACATTGAATCACTTATAAAATGAAACTTTAAGGAGTCTAATAAAAATGCACCTTTGATTAACTTTTGCTTGTTTAAATTCCTCTTGACTTCCTGTTCTAGGTCACATGAAAATGACAGCTGCCATAAGAGTTGTGGAGTTAGACTCTGGGACAATCAGAGGGTAGAGGGGTTATATTCTAGCAGTTCCTTCCTTTCCTTCCTTCCTTCCTTCCTTTCTCCTCTCCCTCCCTCCCTCCCTCCCTCCCCTTCTCCGTTCCTCCTTCCTTCGTTCCCCCCCTCACCTTCTTCCTTCCTTCCTTCCTTCCTTTCTTCCTTCCTTCCTCCCTTCCTTCCTTCCTTTCTTCCTTCCTTCCTTGTTTCCCTCCTTTCTTTTCCTCACCTGAAGACAATTTTTCATTCCCTTTAGAAATGAAATAGTGCCTGGTACCTCCTATTTGCACCAGGATGGGGGATCCTATGCAGCCACCAGGCCATGCTCCAACCAACTGAACCACACAGGCTAGCACTACTCTGGCAGTTTTCTTGATCTTCTCTGTCTCACTTTCATCTCTGGTATCACCATGGTAACCTGCTCTATGAAAATGCCATCCAGTGTCTTTACCTCTTGAGCTGCAGTAAAAGACTTGGGTTTGTGGTTCCCATGGCCCAGTTCCCCAAAAGTCAGTGGTGACAGCACTCTTGTCTGCAGCCATGGTGACAGCACTTTTGTCTGCAACCACAATGCTGCTGCTCTTCCCCACAAGCCAGCCTCTGGATTCTCCAGATGTCCTGCATAGATAGCCTTCGGATACATAGTTGAGTCACAGGACATGTTGGTGACCACCCCTAGAAAAATATACCACTCACTTCAATGATGGTGAAAAAGCAGTGTAGATCTGGGGTGCCCTGCACCCAGAGAAGCTGAACAGCTGTACCAGGCAGGGACCATCTTGTCCTGCTTACTGTGACCCAGCCAGCTATAGCCACTGAAACCCCAGGAGAAGATGTGCTTCTAGGAGTCAAGGACCACCATGTGGGTAGCACCATACATCTCATATAACCACACTGGGGACTGGGAGAATCTGCCCATCTTTTGTCTTCTCAATGAAGACAGCCACTTGCCCAGGTACCAGCTTGCAGTTTTACTCTGCGCTGAGCCCTGGCAATGAACTTCCTGTCTGAGTTGTGCCCCAGCTGACCATATTCAGGGCACCCAAAGAAATCGGGGTTTCCTTTACAAGCTGTTATCAGACCGAACTCAGCCCCACAGGCCATTTTGGCTACTGGCTGTTTGTTGTACATTATTTGTGTGGGGCTCAGAACACACCCATCTGGTTGCCATGGCCCAGCTGCCCCATCTTATTCTCCAAATGCAAACACAGTGCTTGTTTCTGTTAAGGCCAGGGTGTGGTACCTTTCACAGGTCACTGACATAATTACTTCGGGGCTGAGACCCTCAGTGATCAACTAGGGGCTTCATCTCTCTCGGGTTGCCATGTCCCAGCTGCCTCAGCTCCATAGCTTTCCTTTTCTGGTGGTGAAGAGACTGTAGGAAGCCTGTGACCCCAAAACCACCATCCACAGCTAGACCCCTGACAGGTACCCATAACTGTGGGCCCCCTTCAAATTCTGACCAAGGTTGCGGTAGGCAGCTGTTTTTTAATGTACTTTAAAAATAAAAAGATTTTATTTATTCTTAGAATGAGGGGATGGGAGGGAGAAAAACAGTGATGTATGAGAGAAACATCAACCAGTTGCCTCTTATACATGTGCCCCACTGGGGGACTCCAGCAATCCAAGGATATGCCCTGACCCAGGATTAAACCAGTGACCTTTTGCTTTCTGTTTGACCAATCAAATCCCAGTGTTTACCTCCAAAATCAAAAGCTGCCTTTTGTACTTAGATCCTTTACCTCCAAAATCAAAAGCTGCCCTTTGTACTTAGACCCTTTACCTCCAAAATCAAAAGCTGCCCTTTGTACTTAGACCCTTTAAGTGTGACACACTCTTAGGTGTGCTCAGTGCTCAGGCTCGGTGATGACTACCTCCTCGCTGCGTGCTTGCCGCATACTAGGTGCCAGGCAGCCCCCCACCACGGCTGCAACCCATCATGGGTTTTATTTATGCGTCCATGGTCTTCAGGACAGCCTTTGGATGCCCACTGAGCTTTCGAAGCATCCAAATAGTGTGAGGTAAGCCTTTCCATTCCATTGAGAGGCATTGTAGAATAACAGATGGGAAGTCAGAACATCTGGATTTGAATTCAGACTTAGCCATTAACTAGCTGTGTGGACTCAAGGAATTATAAGGCTCTCTCAATATCCTCGTTGAGAGAACGGGATCAATAGTCCTACTTTATACATAGTTGTTTTGAGGACCAAAGACCACTAATATATATGAAGCAGGATATTCCCCTTCCATCTTCCAGCGTAGGTGCAGGCAACTCCTGGGAGGAAAGTCAGAGAAGAGCCTGGGCAAACTCCAGGCACTGAGCCCTACCCAAACAGAAAATCTCTGGTTATCTTTATCCTCCCTCTCTCGAGCATATATGGTAGCTGCTGTTGCAGAGCTGAGCTAATTGGTTTTAAAGTCTTTTCCTTATCTTTTGTCCTGGCGGTCTACCAATGTAGCAGCAGTGAGCCTTCGCAGACGGAGGGAGCGGTGAGTAGAGGCAGGGAGTCTTCGCTATGGCTCACATTCAGCTCCTGACAGAAGTCAAGGGCCGGCTCCGGATCCGCAGCCTCCTGGTCCGGCAGTGCCTGGCAGAGTTTCTGGGTGTGTTTGTGCTCATGGTAGGCAGGGTAATTGGGGGAAGATAATGGAAGGTGGGCAAAAGCTTTGGCTCCTCCTGGTGTCCTTACCTCTTTCTCCCAGTGTCCTGCTTCCTTTCAACTGTGCATTATTTATCTTTCTGCTCCACCCCCCACCACCCCCATCTCTTATAGTCCTCTCCTACTTCCTCATTGTTATTCCTGTCCCTTTCCGTCTCCCATCCTCTTTCCCTTTCTTTACTTTTTTTCACTTCTCCCATTTCTTTTCCCTTCCCTCTTTCTGCTTTTCTCCGTTTCTTGCTGATTTCTCACATTTGTTCATCATTCAACACTCCTGGCCAACTCCCCTGACCTTCCCCGTGTCTTTCCCTCCTTGCAGGTCCACCAGGATCCCTTATTCCTGGTTCCTTGCTCCTCATCTTCCCTCTCCCCACCAGCTCCTCACCCAGGGTGCTGTGGCCCAGGCTGTCACCAGTGGAGAAACCAAAGGCAACTTCTTCACCATGTTTCTGGCTGGTTCTTTGGCTGTTGTGATAGCCGTCTACGTGGCTGGTAATGTCTCAGGTATGGAGGGGGCGCCTGGCCATTAGACATGGTAGGATATACATGTGAGTGTGGGTGTGTAGTGATGGTGAAAAGGTGACTCATGGACATTATCTTCTTGAGCTTGATCAGTGCCCTGGACTGAGATATGCCTTTAGCTCAGTCCAGCTCCTCCCCTTCTGTATCTCTCCATCTCCCTCACATTAATCCTCTGCTCACGTAAGCAAGATCCGTGGTAAGGTATTAAGACCAAGTGCTATCCTCTTGTGTCCCTCATTTGAAGCCCTCTGGGGTTCATCTTTGCTTAGGACCTCACCTGCTGTCCCCCAGAAACACACAGGATCAGGTGCCCAGCTGGACCCTTGATATACAGTCACTATAGTGGAAAGAGTAGACAGTCCCAGGTTCAAACCTTGGCTTCACTGTGTGGTCTTGACAAGTTGCTTAACCTTGAGCTTCAAGTTTCTAATTTATAGGTGGGGGTGGTAACATCTGCCTTAAGAACTGTGGGGAGGAATAGCAATGTTACCTAGTGGTACCTGGCAGTGATACTTACTAGATGTTGTTTTTTCCCCCCCTTGATTGTTGAAGGGGCTCACCTGAATCCAGCCTTTTCCCTGGCCATGTGCCTCCTCGGACGCCTCCCCTGGGCCAAGTTTCCCATTTACTCCTTGGTCCAGCTACTGTCTGCTTTCTGTGCCTCTGGAGCCACCTATGCTCTCTACTATGGTAACAGGGGGAACAACATTGGGGGCATCTGTGTGTGGGCAGGGTTGACTTGGAATGGTTTGGAATGAGCAAAATGGAAATCCTGGGTATTCTCTTCCCTGGCAGATGCCCTACAGAACTACACAGGAGGGAACCTGACAGTGACTGGCCCTAAGGAGACAGCCTCCATCTTTGCCACCTACCCTGCTCCCTATCTATCCCTGAATGGTGGCTTCCTGGATCAGGTAGATGTGAGGGAAGGGGAAGACCTGGAAGAGCCCTGACCTTTGCCCCTGCCCTCTGGGACCCTAGCTTATTGTTAAGTCTCTAGGTGGGATGGGATATAAGGTTAGGTCTACTTTCGCACCACTCCCCACCCCAGCTGCCTGTATTGGACAGTCAGATGACAGTGGTGGCCTGAACTATTTGGGTGAAAGAGGGAGGGTGGAGCAACTGGCAGCTGATGGGAACCCCTCTACTTCTGTTCCATCCAAGGTTCTGGGTACGGGGGTCCTGATTATGGGGATCTTGGCCATCCTGGACACACGGAATAAGGGAGTACCTAAAGGCCTGGAGCCTGTGGCAGTGGGGCTGCTGATCCTGGTCATTGGGCTATCCATGGGTGCCAACTGTGGATTTCCACTCAACCCTGCACGGGATCTGGGTCCACGGCTTTTCACCTACGTGGCTGGCTGGGGCCCTGAAGTCTTCAGGTGTGTGATGGCCTCCCCTGGTGCTACCTCTGCACTCACCTCCTTCTGCTAAAGGCTTTATCCCTGGGTTCCTAGCTTTCTCCTCTTAAATTGTTCTCTTAACCTCTTAGGACAGTGTCCCGGTTCTCCCTTTGTCTCTGGCCCTCCCCTTTTCACCCTTTTCACTGAAGCAATAAGATTTAGTTTGTGTTCTGGGATACATATTACATATTACCTCTTCAGGCAAAACAGGTATATTCAGATAATTACCTAAGGCAAGAGGCTGGACTAAGCTCTCCTGGGGACTCCTCCTCTCCAAGTGCCTAGGTTTTCGTGCCAAGACACCTTCCTCCTGGTGCCCATCACCCTAGAAACTGCTTTAGGGAGTTCTTTTGTTACTGCCCCCAGTACTTGGGGAAAGGCTAGGGGAGTCACCCCTGATAACTCTCTTTTGTCCTTCTCTTGCAGCGCTGGTAATGGCTGGTGGTGGGTGCCTGTGGTGGCCCCTATGGTGGGGGCCACCCTTGGCACGGCCACATACCAGCTGCTGGTGGCTATGCACCACCCTGAGGATTCAGAGTCAGCTCAGGATCTAGTTTGCCCAACATAAAGCCTCAGTCTTGGAAACTCCTGCCTCTACCTAGGCCTGGTGAAAAGACATTCTTTCTCTTTATAAGACAGCCGGCCCTGGGAAGCTTCTTTATTTACTCATCCAGGCTTCTTCCTAAACTGGGGAGGATGCCTGGACACTGAGACCGCGTGGCTATGGTCCAATCTCATCGTCGTCTCCTCCCCGACGCCGGTTTCGGAATCCTGCAGGTTTCCAGGAACGTAGTTCCTCAAAGTGGCCGCCAGAGGGTGCGCACCCTGGAAACAGGACTGGAAAAGCCGCTGGAATCCGCAGGCGGAGCCGGGGGGCGTCCGTCCCGCGGCGGGGCGTAACCCTGGGGGCTCCTTCCGAAGCTTGGTCGCCGCTGCCTGACTCCCAGTTCTCGTAACCTTAGCGCCTCTGCCCCTAGATTCACCCAGACCCAACTGCTTCCACCGAGGGGGCATGGTGAGGTCGGGGCGGGGGCGGGAAAGAGAGGACGGCGGCGGAACACAGCCATTCAAGCCCCTAGAGACCCATAGAGCAAGGAGGAGAAACTGAGGCACACCCCAATACGTACACATTCCGGGTAGGGTTCAGTATAACGAAATGAGCCGGAGCAAGGAAAGAAGGCGAAGGCACAGAGGGATTCGAGAGGAATGAATGAAGGGTTAAGGGCAGGCTGGCGCTGAGGAACCTTCTCGTCCACTGCTCCCCGGCTCTCATGCCCCTCCCCGAAGAAGACTCCTTTTCAGCAGAGAAGACAGCTTTCTGCAGCTCCTTCTTCCATATAAAACAAATCTCAGCACCGTCTCGCCTCCTGATTGATTCATTGATGCTTTGGAGGCGGGATGGCGTTGGCAGTGGGTGGAGCGGGTACGCGGCGGGTCCTGTGGGGCCTCTTAGGATTAAGACCCTCCCCTGCCCCGCACAAAGATGGCAGCTCCCGCCTCCCTGCCCTCTCCCCAAAACCCCCTCCCGCCCCCCGCCCTCTCCCGCCACCTCCGTCACTTCCGCCCCGCGGTGGCCGAAACTGACACAAAGTAGCGGGCCGAGGCCCGAAGAGGGGGAGCGGGGCTGCAGCTGGGGGGCGGGAGCCCGCGGGGAGCCGAGCAGAGCGCCCCCCGCCCCAGCCCCCGGCATGGGCCGGACGGGGCCGCCGGGGCGGGCGCCGAGCGCGGAGCGCTAAGGTGAGGCCAGGCGAGGCGGGGCAGCCGCGGGGCGCGCGGCGGAGGGCAGAGGCAGATGCGGTCGTGGACGCGGACTCGGGGCCGGGGGGCTTGGGGGCCGGCGGGGACGTGGGAGGACGAGACAGGGAGTTGGAGCCAATGAGACAGAGGAGAAGAGGGTGCCCGGGTGCCTGGGGATGGGAGAGTGGAAGGCTTTCTGTAGGGCGGGAGGATGGGTGCTGAGGGGCGCGTGGAGACCAGGCAAGGGGCGTGGGAGTGCCAAGGAGAAGCTAATGGAGCAGCGGAGAGAGGAGAGCCGCCCGGAGAGTTGCCAGGGTGAGAGGAGTAACCGGCGTCCCAGGGTTTGGGTGCCTGGAGAAGGGAGGGCGGACTGGTAGGCTTTATCACTGTGGATGGGGAGAAGCACGGGTGTGGGAGAGGTGGGAGCTCCCCAGAGCTCTGGGAGCTCAAAGCTGGGGAGTGAGTGTTGGGTTCTGTCCTCGAGTATGGAAGGTTGCCCCGGTGGCTTTGGAGGCAAGGCACTGGGGGCCATGGGTTCCACTTCCTGCTGTTTCCCTGACCTGCCCGCAAATACCCCCGCCAGCCTCCTCTGAAAGTAGGGGCCAGTTTTCGCCGGGTTAGGGCTGGAAGGTAGCAGGGGCCAGGTCTAGAGGATTAGAGCCGTTTTTCTTCATGGAGCATTGTCTCCTTCCCAGAACTGACTATTTTTATCCTAAATGTGGCTGCAGATGGGGCTGGGGCAGGGTGAGGTGGCAGGGAGACATGGCTAATGGCCCTGACAGACTGTGTGAGACTGGGAAGAAGTGAGAAGAGTCCCTGTCCTCAGATCTCCCCCTCCCTTTCCTTTCCTAGTACAGCAGCCCCAGAGATGATGAGGTCTGGGGCCAAGCCAGCTTTCAATCTCCCCAGGGTCCAGGAGGTAAAACAACTTTCCTGGGCAGTGTCCAAACGCCTTCATGAACTCTGATAGGACTCAAACCCAGATCTGTGGGCTGATATTGTTTCCTGATTGCCTCTCTGAAAGGACTGGGCTGGCTATGGGGCTTGTGATGCCACCCATGCATTCTCTCCTTTTTCTCCCTCCACACCCCACCCTCCCATGACTCACACTCTAGACTGGGTGGAGACCCTGGCTGGGGGCCCTTGGGAAGGGCTAGTCAACTCTAAAATGTGGATGAGGTTTTTCTTCCTGAGCCAGGCACCCTTGGCTGCCAGGGTTGGGGAGGGTCACAGGAAAAGGACTTGGGTTTTCAGTATTGACTGCCTGACTTGGGCTTTGGGAGGGAGTCTGAGTTTGTGAAGGGAGGACTGGTGTGAGTGACAGGGCTGTGGCCAGAGTCTGTAATTATAGAGGTTGGGCAGACAGGCAATTAGTACCTCTTGGGGCTGACAGGCTGGCGGGTGTGCCCAGTAAGCTGGCTACTGAGGAGAAGGAAGGCTTTCCACTCAGGCAAAGAAAGAAAAGGTGACAAGAGGACCTAGGACCTGGTGTTTCCTTTGGGCCAGGCTGGGGAGTAGGGGTGATGTTTTTTGTGACCCTGTCTTGTAAGCCTGAACTTTTACCTTTTTAGGTGAAAGGAAGGACATGGGAAGATGGGAAGAAGCAGAGGTCCATCTGACCAATGCTCCCTGAACCTGTACCCAGTGCTGTGCACTAGCCTAGGTTTGGGGGGTGGGGGGGAAGAGATCGATCCACATGGCTTTGGGAAGATCCCTTTGCTAGTCCAGAAAGGTGGCTGACCCAGACTTAGAGGAAGTAGTTTGGTGACTGTATACAGGAAATGAAGGCCATGCTTCTAGTGTGAGTTCCCATGGAGGAGGTGATAATAGAAGCCCCAGTAATGGGGATGGGGGTGGAACTGGGGGGTTATCCAATTTTTGAGAAGGATGGAGCCTGCCCACTCTGTTTCCTGATGCTCTGCCTGGTGTTTCCTGGCTGGTGTTCCCTCAACCCCACCCTTTGGTAGAAGTTCTGCTTTCCAATAAACACGGACACTACTCCTTCCCACCAGGAGGGCACATGGATGCATTCATTGTTCCTGAGATGGGTACCTAGAGAGCTGTGCCCCTTCAGTCAATATTTGGCCTCCCCCTTCTGCCTCACTTCCTTTCCCTGCAGGTCTTACTGTTTGTAAACTGTCAGTCCCCCCGTTATCCAAGGCAGAGGCATGGGGGGATGTGGTGGGGAAGTCTCCTCTTTCAGGGACCCATCCGGGCAGTAAGAGCAGCGTCGTGGGGGGAGTGGGTGGGTCAGGCTGGGGATGGAAGGGCAAGGTCAGAACTGGGGAAGAGAACCTTCAGGAGGAGTCTGAAGAGGGGAATGGTTACCCTCAGGTTCTTCATCTTACTACACACATGTCACTTTCCTGTAGAGTCTCCCATGGGATTGCTGGGACTTTGTTGGGTGAGATGGCATTGTGTGCAAAAAAGCGCCCCCCAGGTAAGAGAGGCACCAGTTGGGAGTGGGGTGGGGTGGGGTGGGGTTGGGTCTGGTCGAGTCGCTGCGGGGGCGGGGGGTGTTATGACTCAGGGAGCAAAGGGGAGAGGGACGACTGGTAATGAATCTAAAGGAGGGTAGAAAGGGACTTCTACCCATCCTGGGGGGAGCCTAGGAAACCATATTCTTTACCTTGATCCCTGAGCGGGGTTCTCTGGTAGGGTGCCGAGTACCTGCCCCTCACTCCTAAGCGCACACACTATCTTTGGGCACCTGGAGCGCCTGTTCTCCGGCCGCAAAGCCTGGGCAGCTGTGCTTCCAAGTGCCCTCGCAACCTGCGGGTCTCCCTTCCTTTCTCCCCTCCTTTTTCCATCCGCCCGGGTCCTTCTAGTTTTCCTGTGGGCGGGGAGGGGGTGGGGCGGAGCGGTTGCCCTGGACAACGCCGGTAGTCCGCGGGCCGCATTGGCCGGGCGGGGGGGCGGGGCTGGCCGCGAGCTTTCGCCTACGCGGCGCTGGCGGGCCGCGGCCCTGCCGGGGGGCGGGCGGGGGCGGAGCCCGGGCGCGAGCCGGGTCGGGACCGTTCGGCTCGCGGGGTCTGGGGCGTCCGGGCCTGCGGCCGCGGTGCGGCGGAACGCGAGGCGTCCCCGGGTGAGGGAGGTCGCGAGAATGGCCGAGGCGGCAGGGGGGACGCGCGCCCGACGGCCCGGGCTCCCCTTTGAGTGGCCGCAGCTCCTGCGCTTTCCCGGGGGGCCGCCCCATCGGCGCCGCTGAGCCCAAGGACTGACCGACACCCAGGCCGCCCTGCCCCGCTCACACCGGGATCATGACGGTCCCCAAGGAGATGCCAGAGAAGTGGGCCCGGGCCGGGGCGCTCCCCTCCTGGAGCCGAAAGAAGCCCTCTTGGGGGACAGGTAACGGGAGGCAGCGGCTGGCAGTTCTCCCGAGCCCATAATTTTCCCTCCCCAACCTCACACTTGCTTGTCCTCAGCCTTCCCCAGCCTTCCCTATTCCTTTCCTTTCCAGACCTAGAGGTGCTCGCTCCGAAGGGTCCGGCCCCTAAGTCCCTTTGCATGGTCTTTAGTGACCTCGCAGGTCTCAGGCAGAGGGTCCCCTCTGGGGAAATTGCTGGGAGTGAAGTGAGGATACAGGGCGGGAGCGCTTTGGGTAGGCGGAGGGCGCTTTGGCTTAAGGTCTTCTTACTGCAGTGTGCTCTGCAGGTCCTTGGGAGGGGGTGAGGGAAGGGGGCTGGAATGCTGCTTTTGGCTTCTGGACAGGGTTAAGGCATCATGTTTACTGTCTAACCAGGATGCCCCCTTTTTCAGCCTGTGGCAATCGTGACCCTGGGAGATGGGCTGGAGAACCCTTCATAAGTCACCCTATGTTTTCTGTACCTGAACTTGGTGCCTGCAGTTCCAGATCTGCCGGGGTTTAGGATAGGTGTAGGTCATTTGTCCCTCAGCAATAGATGTGTTATTTAGGGGAAATGTGTGCAGGGGGCACAAGAAAGATTACAGTTCGAGAGCAACTATTTCAAGTACATCACATTCCTCCCTCTGTCATGTCTGTGTCAGTCGGCATGACCCATATCCCTGACCCCCCTTCTTTTACTTGAAGATGAGCTTTAAAATAAGGTGATGTCATTGTAGGCCAGTCAGAAGCTGCTACTGGTGACATGTGACAAGCAGAGGCTCCTTTAGGGGGGACTGCACATGGAGCTGAGATACTGCGGCAGAGCAGTTCCAGGGCACTGTGACCCTCTGTCTTGTCACCTACCCCACCCCCAGGTTAGGGGAGGATAGTACCATGGCTAGATCTGCAGGGGGTTCCCAGGGGAAGGATGGTTTGTGTCTCCAGTTGCTGTTCCTCTGGGAATTCCCAAGACCATTAATGCCTGAGACTTAATTAAAGGGATGGGGAGAGGAACTGAGTGCCCCCAGTGGAAGACCTTGACGGTTGTTGAGAAAGGCAGAAGGCATCCTATTCTGTGAACGTAGTGCCTGCAGAGCCCAGCAGTCAGGCTAGTGGTGAGAGGTGAACTAGAGGAAAGAATTTAGTGACACCTCAGGTGTGGTGCTAATTCCTTAAAACTCTCTCCTTTGGAAAGAACCAAGGACCCTCACTGAAAACCCCACAAAGTGGGGTGGGCCTGACAACTTGTTGGGCTTGACCTCATTTTGCTCCTCCTGACTGCAGCATCATTCTGTTGCAGAAGAAGAAAGGAGGGCGCGGGCCAATGACCGAGAATACAACGAGAAGTTCCAGTATGCGGTGAGTGGATCCAGACCACCTGTTCCAACCCTCCTAGGTTGGGGCTGACTGGGAGAGTGCTTGGGGGAGGGGAAGGCAGCTTCCTCGACACTCTCCATCTGCTCCTGTGCTGAATTTTTCATGCTTTCACCTTCATTGAAGCGGTTACATTGATGCCATGAGATTTCTCTCCTGCTTTTTCCCCTTCTACACCTGTGGTTGCTGGCTTTTGGGGGCTGAGGTTTGGGACAGTACAGATGGAGGAAGCAGCCTCAGTCTGGTTCTGGGTTGGGTTTGGAGGCTGCCTCATTGTCTTCTCTCCCACTGCCATAGAGTAACTGCATCAAGACCTCCAAGTACAATATTCTCACCTTCCTGCCTGTCAACCTCTTTGAGCAGTTCCAGGAAGTTGCCAATACCTACTTCCTGTTCCTTCTCATTCTGCAGGTAAGTGACCTGTGGTGGACTCTTTGCAACTAACAAGCCAAATATCGTCAAGGAAAAGAAATGTCGAAGGGAAAAGAGAGCATAGAATGGGGTCTCAGGAGCATGCCTCCTCTTTTCTTTTTTTCAGTTGATCCCCCAGATCTCGTCCCTGTCCTGGTTCACCACCATCGTGCCTTTGGTTCTTGTCCTAACCATCACAGCTGTTAAAGATGCCACTGATGACTATGTGAGTTGTTTTCATTGCCATCCCATACCTGGTCCAGCTGGATTCATGGTATCTTGGCCAAGAGTAGGGAGGGGGAGGCAGAGAGAGAGCAGATCTGTAAACAGGTATGTACAAGGGGTACCCAGCATGCTCTGCATTCCACTAATCATCTCAATCCCTTGGAGCAGAAAAAGTGTCTTATCTTTCTTAGTTTCCTTTTCAGTTCCGCCACAAGAGTGATAACCAAGTGAATAACCGTCAGTCTCAGGTGCTGATCAACGGAATGTGAGTGCCTGTTGGAGACTGAGGGCCTTGGGAGGAAAGGGGTTTCCTGGGAATTTCTCTAGCCACTGACAGCCTCCTATCTGTCTTGTCATTGCCTCAGCCTCCAGCAGGAGCAGTGGATGAATGTCTGTGTTGGTGATATCATCAAGCTAGAAAATAATCAGTTTGTGGCGGTAAGAAAACGGGTGCCCCTCTAGGCCTGGATGCAGTACACTTTCTTTTCTTTTGGAAGGAAACTTTTGAATAAAGCTTCTGTGTTATATTAGTATAATTGAGAGTGGCTCCTGTCTGGCCATTCACATACTTAGGACTAAGCAAACCAAGAATGCTTGGTGGAAGATGGGATCATCAAACAGCCCACTATGGGGTGGAGGATTGGGTCTTTGGGCTTCTCATTAGGTTTTCTCCGTAGGCGGATCTCCTCCTTCTTTCCAGCAGTGAGCCTCATGGGCTGTGTTATATAGAGACAGCAGAACTCGATGGGTGAGTCACATGCTCAGGGTCATCTTTCTCCTGCCTCCATAGGGGTAAAAAGCTTGTTTTTGAAGGAGGTTCCCAGGTTTGGGATGGTTCCTTTTGGAAAACTGCATAAGCAAGACTCTGGATGTGTAGTATTACCTACCCAGTGATGCATGGGGCCGTGATGTGATGAACCATGGTCAGGTGCTCCCAGGTGGAATCTAGAGGAAAGGAGGTTAGCCAGGACTCGGGCACACTGTCTTTCCAGAGAGACCAACATGAAAGTGCGTCAGGCAATTCCAGTCACCTCGGAATTGGGAGACATCAGTAAACTTGCCAAGTTTGATGGTGAGTAATTTTGGAACAATAGCTTTCAGGAAGAGGAGTTGGTTGGGTTTTGGAGTTTAAATTTCACTTTCTTCGATTCCTCAGCCAGGGCACATAACCAGGTTGCAAGCCAGGCCTCCAGCCAGGTCTGTAGCTGGAGGCAGGAGAAAGGCAACCATACATTGATACCTCTCCCTCTCCCTCTCTCTAAAAATAATAATAAATAAAATCTTTTAAATAAATAAATAAATAAATTGTACTTTCTCCTTTTGGCTTTTTGCTTTGATAATGTACCTCCCTTTTGGTGGTGAGGGGTTATGTCAGGAATGCTGATTTTTGAACTGATGGTCATTTCAAGAGATTGTCATGGTGATAACTCCCTCCTTGCTGTGCATATGGAGGGAATTTCAGCTTATTCTTACTCAGCTCAGAATAGTGATATATGCTGCTTTTAACAAGATAAACTGTGTAGCACGTATAGGAATAGCTCTTCTTTCCTCCAGGGCTACCCTTCTGAGGGTAGCCCGATTAACTGGCAATTGAGTTTGTTTTCATCCCTGCTTTTTTCTATAGACATTTGAACATAAATCAGTGGGATCATACTGTACCAAAATCTCTGCAACCTGCCTTTCTTTACCAGTTAAATTCATTGTCATTATCTTACCGTATCGCCATATAAGGGAATTTACCTATTCTTCTTTTTTTTTTTTTTAAGATTTTATTTATTTTTAGAGAGAGAGATGGGGTGAGAAACATCAGTGTGTGGTTGCCTCTTGCAACTCCTACTGGGGATCTGGCTCACAACCTAGGCATGTGCCCTGACTGGGAATTGAACCTGCTACCCCTTGGTTCACAGCTGACACTCAGTTTACTGACCCACACCAGCCAGGGCCCATTTTTTTTAATAGCTGCATATTGTTTCATAGAATTGATGTATCATAATTGATTCAACTATTCTTTGGCTCAGCAGTTGTTTCCAGTTCTTTGCTATTCATGTAATTTTAAATAAAAATTGTGATCTATGCTACTATTACTTCTGTAGAATAGAGTCCCCAAAATGGGATTGGTTACTGGGCCCAAAATATGTACTCTTAATATTTAGTTCATGTTGCCTCATTCCTTTCCTGTTGACCCACAGTCCCTCTAGCAGTGTTTGGATGGGCCGGTGTCCTAGCATCTCCTCCTTCAACTGCTTTTTCTTCTTTGCTATCTCTTTGCTGTCTCATGGGCAAGCTATAGACTGCACCTTGAGCAGTGTGACACTCTTGTCTTCCATTCAGGTGAAGTGATCTGCGAACCTCCCAACAACAAGCTGGACAAATTTACTGGAACACTCTACTGGAAGGAGAACAAGTTCCCCCTGAGCAACCAGAACATGCTGCTGCGGGGTTGTGTGCTGCGAAACACCGAGTGGTGTTTCGGGCTGGTCATCTTTGCAGGTGAGCCTCCTAGGATCCAAAGAATGAAGGGTAAGATTTGGTTCCTCACCCCTTCCTCAGAGACATGGGAGGAGGCTCAGTGGACTGGTACCATATGTAAGATAAAAACCCTTCAGCCCGAGCCCTGGCTGGTAGCACAGTGGATAAGGTGTCGGCCTGCGCACCCAAAGGTCGCAGGTTCGATTCCCCAGCCACGGCACATAACCAGGTTGCAAACCAGGTCTCCAGTCAGGTCTGTGGCTGGAGGCAGGGGAAACCCAACCATACATTGATGCCTCTTTCCCTCTCTGCCTCTCTCCCTTCCCCTCTTTCTAAAAATAATGAAATAAAATCTTAAAAAAAAAAAAAAAAAGTAAATGGATGGGAAATACAGCTGTTAGTCTCTTCCTGAATGGAATTCACTTGCTCTTTCTCTTAAAGGTTGTCTTTCCAAATCAGCTGAAGTATTGTATCTTTCCCCAGTTAATTAAATATCTGCACAACTTTGGAAAAAAAAAAAAACAAAAAAACCCTTCAGCCCTGAATACAGGCCTCTGGTCCAGCCTGTGTCTCTTCCACCCTGATGTCCTGTAGTCTAGGGACTGGGGCAGAAGCCCAGAGGCAGTTTGCTTGCTTGGCTTTCCCAGCCCTTCCCTTTCCTTTGTAGGTCCTGATACTAAGTTGATGCAGAACAGCGGCAGGACAAAATTCAAGAGAACAAGTATTGATCGCCTAATGAATACACTGGTGCTCTGGGTAAGGCGTCCCACATATGGTTCCCTGCTCTGCCCTTCTGATTCTCTCTGGGTGGTTCCCTTGCTCGTATCTCCTCCCTGATCAGTAGCCAAGCTTCAGGTTTTGGCTTGAAAGCCACTGGCAGGTCAGCCACTCAAAGGCAGTGCTTATTTCAGGCTCCTTTTAGACTTGAAAGATACTATTTTAAAAAACTTTTGAAACATGTGTGAATTAACAACTTAAAGCTAAAACAAGTCTTCCCTTCTCTGGATTCCAGTTATGATGATGACTTTCTGTTTGCTCTAGCATGTGACCTTCTGTTTGCTTTGCCTGGGACAAGGAGGCCTTCATGGAGTTGGAGAAGGAATTAAAAGAAAAATTTCCATTCGGAGGATGGAGAATGGGATCTAATGGGCTCTTTTCCCCTGACTTCTAAGAGTGAAGGATCCCAAAGGAAGTTTCTGTTTTAGATTTGATGATTCTTGAATCCTTCTCTTGTTTGGCTAGAAATTTGAGCTCCTTGTCAGGTTCTTCTCCCCTTCTTGTGCCGCCTTGCCTGCTGCCTGCCCTCCACATGCCAGTTTGTGAAGGCTGGGGCCAGCCGCTGTTTGCGCCCTGGCCCTGAAGTTTTTGTAGAAAACCAGCCTGAGGGAGCTGAGCTGGTCAAGCCCATCACTGCAGTGGCTCACATTGGCCCCTGGTGGTCCTTGGGCACCAGGATGGGTCCTGTTTTGCTCCAAAACATCAAGAGCTGATCCATTGCAACTAAGATAGCTTAGTTGGTTAGAGTGTTGTCCTGATATGCCATTGTTGTGGGTTCCATTCCCAGTCAGGGCACATGCGACAAGCAAGCAATGAATGGCATAAGTAAGTGGAACAACAAATCAATGTCTCTCTGTCTCTTTTTTCCCCTCTCTCTCTCAAATCAAGAAAAACAAAATGAAAAAGAGTGGAGGCAGCTTGGTAAATAGATGTCTGAAATCAATTGGTTGTCTCAATTTTTTTCTTTCTTTTATTTTTCAGTTTTTTCTTTTAACCTCCAAAATTTTCTTAGGATTCTTTTTCAGGACCCTGATAAATTTTGTAAGATTTTTGGCTATCAAGAAATCCATGTTTATAAAAATACAGTTCTCTGATTTGGAAAAAAGGGTGCGCAATCTGTATGAGATAATGAACATGACAGAAATTTGGTGTGCTGCAGGCTTAGGAGGCTTAGCTCAGGTAATCGGGTGGTTTCCAGTAAGCCTTTAGGTATGTTGGAAGCGGCCTGCCCTGACTTTCACCATCTTGGAGGCCTTGTAAGGGCTCTAGAATGTCAAATGAGGAGCTGCATAACTATTTCAGCTTCCTTATCATACAGATAGGGAAAATGTTCAGTTCAGAGAGTAGGCCATGTGATAGTGACAAACTGGAACCTGTTACCAGTCTGGGCTCTTCCCCCTAGAGTGTACCACCATATTTTAAATGGCTGAGCTTTTTTTTTTTCAATCTTCACTCAAGATTTTTAAAAATTGATTTTTAAAATTGATTTTAAAGAGAAGAGAAGAGGGAGAGAAAGGGAGAGGAACATCAATGTGACAGAAACATTGACCAGTTGCCTTTTGTACTTGGCCCAACCGGGGACCAAACCAACAACCCAGGCATGTGCCATGACTGGGAATTGAACCCATGACTCTTTGGTTTGCAGGACAATGCCTAACCGAGCCAGCCTGGCTAGGGTAATTCCTGAGCTGTTGAGGGTTCAGGTATGAGTGATAACCTTCCCGGATGCTCTTGGTCCTGAGGACTTCCTCACTGGCAACCTTACTTTTGCTTCTCATTCTTCCTCAGATTTTTGGATTTCTGGTCTGCATGGGGGTGATCCTGGCCATTGGCAATGCCATTTGGGAGCATGAGGTCGGGATGCGCTTCCAGGTCTATCTGCCCTGGGATGAGGCAGTAGACAGTGCCTTTTTCTCTGGCTTCCTCTCCTTCTGGTCCTACATCATCATCCTCAACACCGTTGTGCCCATATCGCTCTACGTCAGGTATGTGCTCTCTATGCTTGGTGCCTCTCCGGGGAGCTTGGGTGTGCCATTGGCAAACTTCTATTGTCTGTGAGGGTGAAATCTTTGAGAAGGAACATGGCATCCTTGTCTTCCTGTGCTTTGAACATTTTGTTATCTGTTTATCTTTGTGTGCAGAGTTAACTTCACCACAGTTTCCTGGCACTTTGGACTATGTAGAAACCATATTGATTTATTTGGCACATGTTTGATCCATGCTGACTTTGCACAAAGAAGTGTGTTAGGTGTGTGGCACATACAAAGTTGTATTAGGAATGAATCTCCTTCCCTCTAGGCACTTCAGTCTAGTAGAGGAACAAAGATATAAACATGTTAAAAAATAAAGTGGGAGCAAGTGTTGTAAAAGTCATTCTACCTACAGTCATATGCTTGTATAGAAAGGGGACACAGAGATGTGGGATGTGGCCTCTGCCTTTAAGAGCAGCAGACTGGTAGGGGAGGGGAGATAGAAACAGTGTAAGATGCTGAGTTACCACGTGGGAAACATAGAGTGCCGTGAGACATGGAAGAGCATTGCAGTTATTCAGGGAGAACATCTCTGAAGAGTGGCTGTTGAACAGAGCTTTAGAGTGGTAGCTGGGATTGTGAGGTGTAGCCTGGGGAAGAGGGCTGGAGACACAGGCTCAGGACTGGGAACCTAGGAGTGGCCACAGAACAATTTGGCTGTGGGGCAGAGAACTTGAAACCTGAGTTGGGTCCCGACTGGGGAGGGTTTTGAATCTTTACCTCTGGCCTTTGTACTTAGTAAACCATTAAACAATTCTTTAAGAAAAAAAATCTAGAGAATACTTTAAGAAGTGCTGGCAAGCAGAGGTGTCGATGAAAAGGATCAAGAAGACATTTAGGATACTTGAGGTCAAGACATGTTAAGGGCAGATGAACGAACAGGATGGGAGGTGGGATGCAGGAGGAGGAAGGAAGGGTGTCTGGAGAGAGAAATTTTCTTTTGTACTTAGTGCATTGCACTTGAGATAAGTGAACTTGCAGCATTTTTTTAAATTTTTATTTATTATTTTTAGAGAGAGGGGATGGAATAGAGAGAGACAGAGAGGGAGATACATCAATATATGGTTGCCTTTCACCTGCTTCCAGCTACAGAGCTGGCTGGGACCTGGCTTACAACCTGGTTATGTGCCCTGGCTGGGAATGGAGGCAGCAACCTTCAGGTTTGCAGGCTGGTGCCTTATCCACTGTGCCACCAGCCAAGGTCCAGGGCAGCATTCTTAAAGGAATGCTTTATGAAGTCTGAGAACTCTTTCCTTATGCCATTTTTTGTTTATACAGATTCCGCAGTGAGTCCTCAGATCTCCCCACTAGCCCCCAGTTCTAGTGTTGATGACATTGATAAGAGATAGACTTCCTGTGCCGAGGTCTTTTCTAGACTATTAATAGGAAACCCAGAGGTTTGTGGTCTGGTCCTGCTTTCTCGTTAGTCACATGACCTCAGCTAAATCCACAATCACTTAAGGCCTCAATTTTCTCGTGTAAAATGGGAATAGTCATACCTGGTCCACCTTCTTCATAGGGATGTCTTGATATATGATACTAGATTGGAAAATAGTTTAAAAGTTAAATTACCCTACAAATATTGAACATACCCTACTGCCTCTGATTCTTTAGTACTGTTTAAATGTTTTCTTGCTTCTAACTTAATGTCTTCCTATCTTTGGGCTTTGCTATACATGTTTTGTATCCAAGCCTAAGAGAGCTTTTTTCTAAGTCTCATCAAATAACGGGGAGCGGGGGGCGGGCAGGTGGGTAGTGATGCTCAATCAGTTGAGTGGGAAGGAAGCTGTGAAGATTTTTCCAGGCAGCTCATTTTTTTGCCTGGTAACTGGATCCTGATTGCAGCCCCAGGTCAGAAGCAGGTTTCCAGGTGTGGGCCCATTATTGGGCTGTATTGGACCTAAACAGAGGGCCCTTTCTGAAACACGGTCCCTATTCCAAGGGAAAGGCCCAGCTAAGAGGAGGGTGTGAACAGACCTTGGGGTGTTGACAGCACTGTGCCATTGTGAATTGGTATTATTTCCCAGATTTTTAAGGCCCCACTCCTTTCCTGAATTGGCTTCTCAGTTGGCCTCATGTTTTTTCGGGAAGCCACAGCGCAGGGAGCCAGGGTGGCGGAGCCCTGAGCCCGGTGGACACAGTGTGCCGGCTGTGTCTGGGCAGTGAGGGTGGGGTAGAGCCTTTGTGGCTTCCTCTCCCCACTGTGGCCCCTTTTGAGGTGGCATCTGCGTTGCTGAGGCATGCACAGCACCCTCATTATTTTTCTCTCTTTTTCTCTCCTTTCCCTCTCGCACTTTCTCTTGTTTTCTCTGCATGGTTTCTGTATTATTAGTCCTGAGGTAAGAACTGGTTGAGTGCCTTGTCTCCAGTCCCTCTTCCTCTTCCACCTGTGCTGTCTGCCCCACCTGCCCAGACCCTTTGCACCTTTTTTGTCTGGAGAGCATCAGAGGGTTGGGGTTGGGAGTTTCTTTGCTGGCTGTCTGTGGCTGGCTCCACCTTCAGGCTCTCCTGGCCCTGCCCTGCCCCGGTTCCCATGCCCAGGTGTCACTGTGACCGTTTCTACCCAGCTGGAGCACCTGCAGCAAAGGCCCAGTGGGGCACCTCCTTTCCTTCCACCCAGTCTTACCTCCTGTCCCTTGTGCAGTGTGGAAGTCATTCGCCTGGGCCATAGCTACTTCATCAACTGGGACAAGAAGATGTTCTGCATGAAGAAGCGGACACCTGCGGAGGCCCGTACCACCACCCTGAACGAGGAGCTGGGCCAGGTGGAGTACATCTTCTCTGACAAGACGGGCACCCTTACCCAGAACATCATGGTCTTCAGCAAGTGCTCCATCAATGGCCGCAGCTACGGTGGGTGGGACCACTGGGTCTGGGGGCTCAAATCTTGCTTGGCAGGAGAGTGGTCCTGGGTCTCCCCCAGTTGTCTTGACATTTGGGTTTTTACTTCTTTCCTGCTGGGGTGTGTGGAGCCTTGAAAGAGTCTGCTACGTGTCCCATGTCAGGAAGCAGACACTGACAGCGCACCCCTCTTCTCTGCTGACACTCTCACCTGTTCTCAACTCCAGGCAGTAGGGAGCAACTTGGCCGTTTGAAGTGAAGCCCGAGACGCTGGCCTCCGGGCGTCCTGGCCGGGTTGGATGTTGGCTGCCCCAGTGGAGTGCTAGACTCACCTTGTGTTGCTGTTCAGGGGCCTTGTGAGTCTCTGGAATGTGACCATGGTCTTTCTAGTGTGGCCCTGAGATGGGCCTTGTGGCCGAGCTGCTGAGATGGCTTGGGGCAGGGTGTGTGGTGTCTGACTTTTGTGCAGAGGGAACCCTTCTTCTAACTGCTTTCTATACTAACCCAGGTCTTACAGCCAGCGTACGAGGCCTTGTCTGTTGTGTAGACCTAAAGGGTGAAAGGCATCTAAGAGGCCTGGGAGCCTCGGGCGAGGGCCGTAAAATAGGAGCGTCCTGGGAGGTGGGCACACTGGTGGGGGTCACAGGGATGGGGGTGGGGAACAGTAGGTTCTATGGATCCAGGGTGCCTGTTGCTGCCTTTCCTCTTAGTCAACAGTGTGAGTCTGTGTGACATTTGCTCAACGATTAAGGTTGTGGGTTTGAGGAGCCTGAGGGGGCTCTTTGCTGGAGGTTTCTACCCTTGCTGTGAGGGAACTCAAGCTCTGATGTTGCTTCTCCTCTGTTCTGGCTGTGTGTAGGTGACGTGTTCGATGTCCTGGGACACAAAGCTGAGATGGGAGAGGTAAGGCCCAGCCTCCACAGCTATTCTATATGCCAGTTAAGCATACGGTTCCTGCCCTGGCTGGGTGGCCCAGTTGGATGAATGTTGTCCTGTTCACCAAAAGGTTGGGGTGTGACTCCTCGTCAGGACACATGCCTGGGTCGTAAGTGCAGTGCAATCCCTGGTCAGGGGTTGTATGGGAGGCAACCAGCAAATGTTTCTTTCTCTCTCCCCCTTCCTGTCTTTTTAAATCAGTAAACATATTAAAAACAAACAGATAAAACATAGGGTATCTGACCAGTAACAGTTGGTATAATTAGGAGTGATGTGTTACTCTGGTCAGGAGATGGAAACTGCTTAGAGAAATGAGTATCTTCTTTTTTTTTTAAGATTATATTTATTTATTTTTAGAGCAAGAGGAGGGGAGGGTGAAAGGGAGAGAAATACCAGTGAGCAGGAGAAACAGGGTTGCCTCTCCCGTGCACCCAGCTGGGGACCTGGACCCTGGGGTTCAAACTGGTGATCTTTCGGTTTGCAGGATAATGCCCAAGCCACTGAAACAGGGCAAGAAATGAGTATTTTTCTTTCTTTTTTAAAAAGATTTTATTTATTTTCAGAGAGAGGGGAAAGGAGAAAGGCAGAGAGGGAGAGAAACATCAGTGTATGGTTGCTTTTCACCTGCCTCCAGCCATGGACCTGGCTGGAGACCTGGCTTGCAACCTGGTTATGTGCCCTGGCTGGGGAATCGAACCAGCAACCTTTGGGTTCACAGGCTGGCACCGTATCTACTGTGCAACCGGCCAGGGCCAAGAAATGAGTTTGTTTGTTTTTTTTAATTTAATTTTATTGTTGTATTACATTCATCCCCTTTTTCCTTCCCTCTCTCCCCTTCCCCATCCACCCACTCCCCACCGAAGTCAATCCCACTTATCCATGTCCATTGTTCTTCCATGAGAAATGAGTATTTTTAAGGAAGAATTGGCGGCAGTGGGAATTTTGAGGTCCACAGTGGACAGGATCTTTGGCTCTTCTACTGAGGGTTGGAAGGCCAGGGAACACTAGGATCGGGACAGCCCCTTCCCTGAGGTACTGTCTGGTGACCCGTTCCTTCCAAATTGCCCTCTTACCACCACAGAGGCCTGAACCCATCGACTTTTCCTTTAATCCTCTGGCCGACAAGAAGTTTTTGTTTTGGGACCCTACCCTCTTAGAGGCTGTCAAGATGGGGGACGCCTCCATACATGAATTCTTCCGCCTCCTCTCCCTGTGTCACACCGTCATGTCAGAAGAAAAGAATGAAGGTGAGCCGCAGAGCTGGCTGTGCTTCCCCCACCTGACTTGTGCCCTCAAGCTCCATACTGCTCTGCGCTGCAGCTGGCCTGGGGCTTTCTGGGCAGGACATGTGGCTGAGAGGGCGGCCACCTACACCACATATATTCTTCCTCCCTACCCAGGGGAGCTGTATTATAAAGCCCAGTCCCCAGACGAGGGGGCCCTGGTCACTGCAGCCAGAAACTTTGGTTTTGTATTCCGCTCTCGTACCCCCAAGACCATCACTGTCCAAGAGATGGGCACAGCCATCACATATCAGCTCCTGGCCATCCTGGACTTCAACAACATCCGCAAGCGGATGTCGGTTATAGGTGAGACCAGGACCAGGTGCTGGAGGATTCAGGGCAGCATATAGTCCTGGAATGGGTGAGGTGTGCTGGGTGACCCTTGGTGATATGTTGATGTTGGTGTCTTCACCTGTCTAAATTTTTCTGGGACCTTTTCTCCCTGCTTCACTCAGTGAGAAATCCAGAGGGGAAGATCCGACTCTACTGCAAAGGGGCCGACACTATCCTGCTGGACAGACTCCACCACTCCACCCAAGAGCTGCTCAACACCACTACCGATCACCTGAATGTAGGTGTGAGGAGAGGAAGGACCTGATGGTTCTGCTACTCTGAGTGTTGTGGGAGAGGGTAGGGGGTAACTTTCTCAATTTTGCCTCTAGGAATACGCAGGGGAAGGACTGAGGACCCTGGTGCTGGCCTACAAGGATCTGGATGAAGAATACTATGAGGAGTGGGCTGAGAGACGACTCCAAGCTAGTCTGGCCCAGGACAGCCCGGAGGACAGGCTGGCCAGCATGTACGAGGAGATAGAAAGTGACATGATGGTATGGGGCTACAGACTGGGTCAAGGGCGAGCAAGGAAGGCTCATGCCTGGGACTCTTGTGTGAGGGACCCTGTGGTATTTCAGCTGCTGGGAGCAACAGCCATTGAGGACAAGCTTCAGCAAGGGGTTCCAGAGACCATCGCCCTCCTAACGCTGGCCAACATCAAGATTTGGGTGCTAACCGGAGACAAACAAGGTGAGTCTGGCAGGGCAGAGGACATTGTATCTGGACAGCAGCCTGGGATGTCAAGAGGGAGAGTGTGTTGACCTTGTTGGGGGCCTGCCCGTAGCTCCTGCATTTTCTTGGTAGAGACAGCTGTGAACATTGGCTATTCCTGCAAGATGCTGACAGATGACATGTCAGAGGTGTTCATCGTCACTGGCCACACTGTCCTGGAAGTGCGGGAGGAGCTCAGGTAAACAGGCCCAAAACTGGCAGGGGCTCTACTCTGTGAACACAGGTCGGGCAGGGCTGCCTGGGCTCTGGTTGGGCTTGATCCCTCCTCCTGTCCTAGGAGAGCCACCATTTCATTTCCCCTTCACAGGAAAGCTCGGGAGAAGATGGTGGACCCGTCTCGCACTGTAGGCAATGGCTTCACTTACCAGGAGAAACTTTCTTCTTCCAAGCTCACTTCCGTCCTGGAAGCTGTCTCAGGGGAGTATGCCCTGGTCGTCAATGGACACAGCCTGGTAAGTGTTGCCCTCCTTAGCTTGAGCAGTGTCTTTCCAGAGAACGTGTCTCTCCATATGGCTTTTACATCTTACCTTGTTCTCATTTCCCAAGACTTCAGAGGGGCTGTGGTCTTGAAGGGGACTGGGTGGGGTTGACTCCCAGGTCTCTGCTGGGAAGACAGGGGCTCTCCGTGTTGCAGGCCCATGCCTTAGAGGCAGACATGGAGCTGGAGTTTCTGGAGACTGCCTGCGCCTGCAAAGCTGTCATCTGCTGTCGGGTGACCCCCTTACAGAAGGCACAAGTGGTGGAATTGGTTAAGAAGTACAAGAAGGCAGTGACACTTGCCATTGGGGATGGAGCCAATGATGTCAGCATGATCAAAAGTGAGTGCAGACTGTGTAGGTGCGTAGGCTAGGTGGGAGGGTGGAGAGCGGGACCTATGAGGTCTTGGGACCAGGGGAGATTTATGGGGAAGGAGGTCTGTAAGTTGGTGGAATTCTGAAGTGTACGGCCATCTTCACCCTCTGTTCCCTTCTTGTCTCTGCAGCGGCTCACATTGGTGTGGGCATCAGTGGGCAAGAAGGGATCCAGGCTGTCCTGGCCTCGGATTACTCCTTCTCCCAGTTCAAGTTCCTGCAGCGCCTCCTGCTGGTGCACGGGCGCTGGTCCTACCTGCGCATGTGCAAGTTCCTCTGCTATTTCTTTTACAAGAACTTTGCTTTCACCATGGTCCACTTCTGGTTTGGTTTCTTCTGCGGCTTCTCAGCCCAGGTAGTGAGTTCATAACCCACTAGGTTGCCTGTCTGTAAGTTCCCTAAGGGCAGAGATTGTATCTCTTCTGTTCATAGC
Source organism: Noctilio leporinus (assembly GCA_004026585.1). Lineage (NCBI taxonomy): Eukaryota > Metazoa > Chordata > Mammalia > Chiroptera > Noctilionidae > Noctilio > Noctilio leporinus. Next base: position 88,987 of record PVIW01002932.1, read on the forward strand.
TCAGTCCCTTAGGGCCTAGCTTTTGTCCAGTTCACACATTTAAAAAATGTTTGTTGAAAGAGTAGAGAGGGAGCTCCAAAAATTCCTTGGGTCTCCACATATGCCACATTGCTCTCTTTCACTACTTGACTTATAGTGAAGAAAGACCGCATGTTCAATCCTCTCATGCCCCTCATTTTTTTTCCAGACTGTCTATGACCAGTATTTCATCACACTTTATAACATCGTATATACCTCCCTACCGGTCCTGGCCATGGGGGTCTTCGATCAGGTATGGGGGAGTTTGATGAGCAAGTGGAATGGGGAGAAGGACATTGCTGTGAAGGAGTCACACTGATCGTGGTGCCCACAGCCTGTGGTCTCTGGGAAGGCAGTTTTTCTAGCTGGGCAGGGTGTGACTGTTCTCCCTCAGGCACAACTGACATGGAATTTCCCTGGTTGCTGGGCTGTTGGCTGGAGGTTGGATCTAGCTGTCAAAAGAACTTAGAAAGGAGGAGGCAGGGACAGGGTCTGTCCAAGTCAACGGTAGCCTCCGAGGCCTTCTATGCAGCCTGGTCCTCCCCACACAGGACGTGCCTGAGCAGCGGAGCATGGAATACCCTAAGCTGTATGAGCCAGGCCAGCTGAACCTCCTCTTCAACAAGCGGGAATTCTTCATCTGTATCGCCCAGGGCATCTACACCTCTGTTCTCATGTTCTTTATCCCCTATGGGGTGTTTGCTGAGGCCACCCGGGATGATGGAACCCAGCTGGCTGACTACCAGTCCTTTGCAGTCACTGTGGCTACTTCGCTGGTCATTGTGGTCAGCGTGCAGGTATGAGGCAGTCTAGGCCTGCCCTAACTTCCTGTCCCTGGGGCTGCCCTGGGCAATGCTGTTGTGTTTCTGGGAAGGGGACAAGGGTTTTGGGTGATGGCTCCTCCTGCCTGAGACAGCTGCTTTTTACAGATTGGGCTGGATACAGGCTACTGGACGGCCATCAACCACTTCTTCATTTGGGGCAGCCTGGCTGTTTACTTTGCCATTCTCTTTGCCATGCACAGCAATGGGCTCTTTGACATGTTTCCCAACCAGTTCCGGTTTGTGGGTGAGTCTCTGTGATCCTCTTGACTCCCTGAGGAATCACTGCCTTTCCTGGGACTAACAGGGTAGGTCGCCAGTCTGCACTCTGTGAGCATTTATTCAATACTACTTCTGTGCCAGATGTTCTGCCAGGTGCTGGGGGGAGAGCTGGGTGTAACTGACCCACATGCTGCCCTTAGAGAGCTTCCATGTCCATGTGAAGAATAGCCCTGCTAGGCTGTTCGAGGTCAGGACCCAAGGGAGGTCAAGGGGTAGTAGGTGTCATGGTGAGCAAAGTGACTGTATGTGGGGTAATCAGGGAGAGTCCTACACAGGAGGCTGCTCTGAGTGGATCCAGGGTTGAGAGTCAGATTCTAAGTTGGCGATCTGAAAGTATGAAAGGGCCACTTGTTTCTAGGACAGGAATACCCACTGAGAAGTGGTGGAAGAGAAGCTGGAAGGTAGGACATTTGAGATGTCCAAATGCTAGGCTTGCAGGTTTGCATCTGACTTGCTAAGAGTCTGTAGGAGGGAGGGGAACGTCATCCAAGGGTTGTTTTAGACAGATGAGTCTGACAGTGGTGGCCAGTGAAGAAGCTACTGTAGTGACTGAGTGTAAGGCTATTTGGAACTGGTGACAGGGTGGCCATGGTGGGGACAAAGAGGAGCTGGTTGTCAGGAATAAGGTGAAAGATGCATTTGCAGTTTTGGCACTTTCTTTACATCTTTTCATGTATTCATCCAGTGGGCATTCAGTCACCTGGTATTCTGGATGCTGGGGCTGCAGCCCTCCTGGGTTTCTTATTTCAATGAGAGAGACGCACAACTTACAAGTTTATAGATATAATGTCTGGAACTAATCCTATAAAAAACATCAAGTATGGTAGAGAAGGATAAGAGTAGTTAGCAAAAACCACTTGAGCAAGGGCTGTTGGCACAGAGAAATGTGAATAAAAGGAAGGGATGATCCGCAAAGAAGAAACAATGATACAGAAGCCTTAGGTGGGGGCTTATGAGGAGGTTGTGCTCGCGAGAGAGAGAGAGAGAGAGAGAGAGAGAGTGTGTGTGTGTGTGTGTGTGTGTGTAGGAAATGGGAGTTGAAGGGTAGGGCTGGGGCAGTGGGGTGGCTGGGGATGAGAATTTGTCCAGATCATTTAAGCCCATATAGGTCAGCGTAAGAACTTTGAATTTTAACCTATATGTGATAAGAAGCCATTGGAGTGCTTTGGGCAGGGAGATGACATAAGCTGATTTATGTTTTTAAAGGCTTACCCTTACTGTTTTATGGATAAGAAAGTATGGAAGGAGAGGGTACTGTAGCAGTAATCCAGGTGAGAAAGATGGTGGCTTACAAGGCAGCGAAAAGTGGTATTTTGAAAATGGAGCCAGCAGATTAGATAAGCAGTCTGGGAAAGCGAAGTCAGGGCTGACGTCAAGGATTTTGGTAGCAACTGAGTGGGGGTGGGTGGGGAAAACACTTCACTTTTGGCCTTTTCAAATGGAGATGCCTGTTAGATGTTCAACAGAGGTGTCAAATAATACAGGTAAAGAAATAGGTCTGAAGTTTTGGGGAGAGTGTGGCGCTAGAGTCACATTTGGAGATAACTGTTTGAGGAGTAGGAAGCCAGGATGACGTAGGTTATGTGACTGGCGGAGTGGGGGCTGCTGGGAATAGAGATGGGGCACAGTCCACCTTACGACTCCCCAGGCCTCTGACTCCGCTCCCGTCCCAGGTAATGCGCAGAACACCCTGGCGCAGCCCGCAGTGTGGCTGACCATCGTGCTCACCACGGTCGTCTGCATCATGCCTGTGGTCGCTTTCCGATTCCTCAAGCTGAACCTGAAGCCCGATCTCTCAGACACGGTGAGAAGCTGGGTGTGTCAGAAAGCCTATATGCTATATGCTCACATGGTGCAGTTTTTGGGCTTCCTGTGTCTTATGTGTTGGTGGCATTCCTCATGATAGATACCCTGTGCTGTGCTGTCCCGGGCGCTCTGGGTCCCTTCTCAGTGGTGGTGTGTGACATTGCCACACTGATGGAGGCTCCTTCCCTGTGCTCCCCACCCCCCACCTACCAGGTCCGCTACACCCAGCTGGTGAGGAAGAAACAGAAGGCCCAGCACCGCTGCATGCGGAGGGTGGGTCGCACGGGGTCCCGGCGCTCCGGCTACGCCTTCTCCCACCAGGAAGGCTTTGGGGAACTCATTATGTCTGGCAAGAACATGCGGCTCAGCTCCCTGGCGCTCTCCAGCTTTACCACCCGCCCCAGCTCCAGCTGGATTGAGAGCCTGCGCAGAAAGAAGAGTGACTGTGCCAGCAGCCCCAGCGGAGGGGCTGACAAGCCCCTCAAGGGATGAAGGCTGGGACCAGGACGCCTGGTGCCAGTGACCGGAGCACACAGGGCAGGCTGGCCACCCGGAGGACTGTGTCTGAGAACTGCCAGTCCTCCTCCCTTGCCTCTCCCGTCTCCCCTGGTAAACTTGGTCCTGCTGGTCCCACCAGATATGCCTGGGGCATCCGCAGTGGGGGAGGGTGGGCTCCCCCTAGCTGGGAGGTGGCGGGGGCAGGCCTCAAAGGTAGCATAGGGACTGGGCCATCTGGAATCAGCTCCAGTGTGGGACCAGATGTGGAGCCAAAAACAGGAGAAAAAACTGTGAGAGATTAGGTCTGCCCCTGCCTTGCCTGTGAACCCACAGGGAGACTCTAGTCTCTGTATTTTTTTACTCCCACTCCCCAGAGGGGCTGTAGAGCCCCTGTTCCTGAATTACACAAGAATGTACCATGCCGGGAAGCCAGAGACCTGTTGGGGCCTCTGGGCCCCTCACATCGTGTATGTCTCTCCTTGATTTGTGTTTGCATACAGTTTGCTTTTGTCTTTTTTATTTGGCAAGTGAAGGAGGCCTCTAATTGACTTCTGTGTTGTGGTTGGTGTCTGAACTCCTCTGGGGAAGAGGAGTGCGGCACACACAAGGTCCCCCAACCTGGCTAGATGTGACCGTGCGGGAGGAATCCCAGTTCAGGGTTGGCCCTCCAGGGGCTGGTGCCCTGAGGGACTGAGGCTGACCAGGGAGGGGGTGCCTGTCAGCCAAAGGGTGTTGGGAGAGTATAAAGGGGGGTTCAGTCCTGTCTCCTTCCTCACCTTGAGAGTGAAGAGCTTCTCCCTCCCCCAACACACACATACATCAACTCCTGGATTCCGTAAGTCCTGCTGGTATTGGGCTGGAGCCTGGGAAAGTAGCCATATCATTCTCAGTGCCAAAAGCTGGCTATGAAGTTTAGTCCTAAAAAAAAAAAAAGGTTTTGTTTGATTTTAAAGTTAGCCCCCAGACCATTATTAACAGAGTCCCTTCTGACTTCCCTTCTCCCTCCTTATCTGGCATTTTCCTGTACCTACATGCCAGGACCTGAAGTGGGTCTGAAAGGGGAAGCTGGGCACCCTGGGGTGGGCCTGAAAGGGGAAGTTAGCATTTGCTTCTTCCTTGTGGTAAACAACGGGTCCCACCCCTCTCCAGGGTCCCACCCACCCAGGCCCAGGGTCTGGTAGGAGGTGGTGGGGCCTGTGCGCTGGGTGGTGGGGGTACCGCTCAGTGCCTGGTTTGGTCCGGACAGGACTAGCTGGAGCCTCGGCACACCCGTCCTCCCCCTCTTTTGTCCACACCTAAGGAGCTCTTCCCCAAATTAGTCATTTCCCAAGCTCATTGCTACCAAATTAGTCTGGGAAGAATCCTTTCCTCGTCTTTGGTAGTGGAGGGGTCCTCAGAAATGATGGGGAGCTGGGAGATCTTGAACACAATACGCGGGAGCTCCAAGGAACTGCAGGTCTGCTTTGGCAAGGCCTCGAATAGGGAAAGGGGAAAGCTTGACAGGGAAATCCCTTTTGGCCACATAGTTTACAAACCCAACATCATGTCTGTTTGTGTGTCTCTCAAGGTGAGAGTCTGATTTTTATACCAAAGAGGAAATGATTTTTTTCATATTTGGTTTGTCTATTATATAAATATAAATCTCTATATATATACAGTTATATATATTATTTTTTTGGTTCTCTCTCGTTTTTTAGGGAGGGAGGAAAGTGCAAGTTGCATTGAGCTGTAATTAAGGAACATTCTGTATAATTTATGACACATTTCTATACTTGCAAAAATTATATCATTTTATGGATATAAGAGAAAAATGCCTTTTTATAAAATTTCAGTTTCTGAGAAGTGTGTGATTTGTTTCTTTTTGATGTGTAACCAGGACTAGTGGTCAGAGTAAAGAGGGAAAGAAACTTCTTAAATGGAATGGGTAGATCTGGGCTGATTGGAGAAACAGCCTGACTAGTGGAGTTCAGCCCCTCTGTATGTGTGGACCCCATTTCAGGTGAAAGAGGGGGCCAGTGGGTGGGGCTGAGGCACATCACAGGGACTTGGGCACTTAGTTGATGGGCACTTAGGACCTTGGACTGTTCCCTTTTCCAAACACAAGCTGACCCCTCCTTTGTAACACGTGCCAAATGGGTGGGTGTGTGCAGGGGAAGTACCAGGTAAATATTTTATTTTGTATATGTTTTCTGCGTTCACCCCACACCTTTTCCATTGGCACCAGTCTCACAGACTAACATCTTCCTGGCTTTTCACAGACGTGAACATCAAAGGGCCTAAGGATTACAGATAAAACTGCAGGAATTTATGGTTAACAAATACTGTGAGCTCCCCTCCAGGGAAGGGAGAGTGAGAGGAGCCTGTTTCCCAGGTGAGCTCAGTTAGGGGCTCCCGCTGATGTCTGCCCACCCTCCCCTGCTCAGCCTGGTTTCCCCCTCTGACCTAACTAGTCTTCTGTCACAGAGATGATCCTTTTTCTAACCCAGCTTTCTCATAGAGTTCCAAGTAGATGCTAAGCCCAGGTGGAAAACATCAGGGACAAGACTAGTTGTTTCTTAAAGAGAAAATAGTCCAGAGCAGGCCCAACACAGACCCTTGGGACACACACCAGCCTTTGCCTGGGTTTTCCTGGGTATTTCAGGCAGCAAGTGGTACCTGGCTGGCAGGAGTCCCGTCACCCCAAGGCATCAAAACAGGCCTTAATCCTTTGAGGCTGATGAGGCTCCCAACATTTTTGTCCCTGCCGCTTCTCATCCCTGCCAAAAAGCTGACACCCTCCTCACCCCCTGACAGGCCCTCAGGGCTCTCATTCAGCACTGCCTGTACTTTTGTCCCCACTTTGTTCCCTGTGCTGATCAGAGACAAATCTCCCTTGCTCCTCCCCACACCCAATGTCCCGCTGCACAGATTTGGGGGAGGGGCCAGTGTTACTTTTCTTCTTACTGCCACTTCTAGATATTTTTTCTTCTGTCTCTAAATAAACAGGCTTCCTGTGAGTGTCTTGCCACTCAGATCCCCCATTTTCTTCCCTTGATCTACTTCCCTTCATCAAGGACTTGGGCACCTGTCCGTCTGCCAGTACCCACCTGCCATGACCCCAGGGCCTTCTCCTGCTGTATGGATGAGAAGTGCCTGATGCCCCGACTTGGTTTTCCCTCATTTTGACAGCATTCCCTGCCTCCAGCCTCGTACTAAAGCAGCACCCCATGGACATCCACTTTCCCCCAGAGCAGCTCTGCCTCTGAAATGTCACAATCCAGTATTTGACCCTGTTTATCCTCTAGTTCTATCACCTTTCACCGGCACTCCCAACACATACTACAACCTACTTTTTCTTATGGTCACCCAGGTCCTTTGTGTGGGCTCTTGCTTGGTTCTCAGCCCAGCCCAGAGCCTGTGTATGGTCTCCTGCTAACCACTCTGCCCAGGCACTCCACTCCTCTTCTCCATCCCCTCACGGACTCTTCCTAACCTGTCCGTCCTCCTCCCACCTGATTCTACCCTACCCTCAGCAGATGGTTTGCCTCCGACTTCACAGAGGAAAAATGGCTTCTTCAGTATCCTATCACTTTCAAGTCTCACTGGGTGGAAGCAAGGCCAGGCCCCGCTCTGCTCCTCCCACCTCAGTGCTTTTCTCTCGCCTCAGTCCACTGTCCTCTTTACTTCCCTTCACCTCCCTCTATCGATTCTTCCTCTCACCAACTAAGTGTGCTCAGGTTTCATCTCACCCAGCCCCTTCCCCACCCCCATGAACTGCTTTGTGATCTGTGGCCATGTTCTCATCCTCTTCCCCATTCCACTCTGGCAGTCCAGCTTCTCCTTTACGTACCCCCAGTACTTTCACCGAAACCGCCTTTCATCATCAGGTGGCCACGCCCAGCAGATGTGTGTAGCCCTCATCTTGCTATTCCTTAGTCATTTGCCTTTGTTGACCACTTTCTCCTAAAAACTCTGTCCTCTGGCTCTTTCCTTTCTTTTCTTTCTTTCTTTCTTTCTAAATGTTATTTATTATTTCCAGAGAGAGAGGAAGGCAGAGAGGGAGAGAAACATCAATGTATGGTTGCCTTTCACCTGCCTCCAGCTACGGACCTGGCTGGAAACCTGGACTGCAACCTGGTTATGTGCCCTGGCTGGGAATCCAACCAGTGACCTTTAGGTTTGCATGCTGGCACCTTATCCATTGTACTACCAGCCAGGCCTTTTTCTTTCTTTTTCTTTTTTTTTTTAATGGGTATCAACAAGAAGAAAGAGAGCTTGGTGGTGGCAGCGGGGGCAGGAATCAGAAGAGATGCTGGGAGGAGATGGCCTCCAGGCCAAGCCTAGGGTGTGGACTGGGTTTTGATGGAGGGTAACCTGCATGTGCGAGGGCAGTGGGCAAGGGCCTCCAAGAGAAGGGCACAGCCTACTCTACCAACAGGACACATCTGGTGTGGCTAGAGGGCACATGTAGGGAATGGGATTGTCACCAGAAAGGGACCAGGCCCAAAGCAGGTCTGCCTCAAACTGGCATGTGGGTGCTTGACTCTGTGCAGGAAAAATTTCCCAGCATGAGCCCAGGTGAGTTGGAGAGTACGTTTGTCAAAGCTGGGGACATCAAATAAAGGAAGGCCTTAGGGTAGAAGCAGCGGGAGAGAGCCCCCCTAGAAACATTGTAAGAAAGAAGTGAGTCACGGCAGGGCTGCTGTCAGCTCACTGAAGAAAGGCCAGAGAAAAGGGGGCCGGAGACGGGTTTGGGGATGAGCTGCCCATCGCTCCCCTGGTTGCAAATCTCGTGGGAGAAGTTTAGGAGAGAAGAGTAGAGATGCACGCCTGAGAGGGAAGGAAAGTGTGGGTGTGTTTCTGAGAGAGCCCATCTTTCTTTATTTTTTTATTTTTATTTATTTATTTATTTTTTTAAAACTTGTTTTTGTTTTTTGGTTTTTTTTTTTTAAGATTTTATTTCATTATTTCTAGAAAGAGGGGAAGGGAGAGAGGCAGAGAGAGAGAGAGACATCAATGTATGGTTGCATTTCACCTGCCTCCAGCCACGGACCTAACTGGAGATCCGGCTTGCAACCTGGTTATGTGCCCTGGCTGGGGAATCGAACCTGCAACCTTTGGGTTCGCAGGCCGGCACCTTAACCACTGTGTTACCAGCCAAGGGATTCTTTATTTTTTAATTAAAAATTTTCAATTACAGTTGGCATGCAATATTATATTTCAGGTGAATAGCATAATGCTAGGCATTTATATAACTTATGAAGTGATCATTCCCCCAATAAGACTTGCACCCACCTGGCATGATATAATTATGTTATTGACTATATTCCCTCTGCTGTACTGCCCACCTCCGTGACTTTGTAAGTGCCAACTTGTGCTTCTTAATCTCTTCACTTTTCTCTCCCAGGCTCTCACCTCTTCCCACCTGCCCATCCCCACAAAATCTGGCAAACAGCCGTTTGTTCTCTGTATCTGTGAGTTTCTCTCGTTTGTTCATTTATTTATTTATTTTAGATAGTACATATAACTGAAATAATACAATATGTCTTTTTGTCTGACTTAGTTCCCTTCGCATAATACCCTCTGGGTCCATCCATGCTGTTATAGATAGTAAGATTTAATTCCTTTCTATCAGTATATTTATGTGTGCTTTCTCTTTATCCATTTGTACCTTGATTAGAGTATTTAATCCATTTAGATTTCATAGGTATGTAGTTATTGCCATTTTCTTGATTGTTTTCCAATTGTTGTTCTCTTCCATTTCTTTTTACCCTCTTGCTCTCTTCTCTTGCATGTTAATGAGTTTCTGTAGTGTGTTTGGATTCCTTTCCCTTTACTTCTTGTATATCTCCTGTAGATTTTTGGTTTGCAGTTAACATGTGTTTCATATATACCAAGCTATGTTTGTAACAGTCTATTTTAAGTTAACAGTTGGTTAAGTTCAAACACATGCTAAATCACTACCATTTTTACTCACCTCTTCACGTTTTTTTTATTTCATTAAAAAAAAAAGGTTTCATTTATTATTATTTTCAGAGAGAGGGGAGGGAGGAGACAGAGAGGGAGAGAGACATCAATGTATGGTTGCCTTTCACCTGCCTCCAGCTTGGGACCTGGCTGGAGACCTGGCTGGAGACCTGGCTTGCAACCTGGTTATGTGCCCTGGCTGGGGAATTGAACCTTTGGGTTCACAGGCTGGTGCCTTTCCACCAAGCTACCAGCCAGGGCATTAAAAAAAAGAGAAAAAATATTTTATTCATTATTTTTAGAGAGAAGGGTAGGGAGGGAGGAAGAAAGGGAGAGAAACATCAATGTATAATTGCCTTTTACCTGCCTCTAGCTACAGACCTGACTGGAGACCTGGTTTGCATTGTCATTAATTTTTACTTTTTGGGTGTGTGTGTTTGTGTATCCCTTAATTAACTGTTATAATTACACATGGTCTTTCTACTTTTGCCTTTCAATTTTCATATTAGTTTTAGTGTTGCTTGATCTATTCCTTTTATTATGTGTTTGTCAGTGAGAAATTTGTTTTTACAATATTTTCTTATTCTTTTTTTCTTTTTTAAAAGATTTTATTTATTATTTTTTGAGAGAGGGGAAGGGAAAGAGGCAGAGAGAGAAAGAGATATCAATGTATGGTTGCCTTTCATCTGCCTCCAGCTATGGACCTGGCTAGAGAACTGGCTTGCAACCTGGTTATGTGCCCTGGCTGGGAATCGAACCAGCGACCTTTGGGTTCACAAGCTGGCACCTTACCTATTATGCCACCAGCCAGAGCTATTTTCTTATTCTTTAAAAGATTTTTTTTTCCCTTTTTTCTCAAAGAAGTCCCTTTAACATTTCCTGTAATACTGGTTTGGTGGTGATGAACTCTCTCTCTCTCTCTCTCTCTTTTTTTTTTTCTTCTTTTTTAAGATTCATTTATTTACTCTCAGGGAGAAGGGCAGAAAGGAAGAGAGAGACACACCAGTGTTCAAGAGATACATTATCAGCCCTGGCTGATGGCACAGTGGATAAGGTGCTAGCCTGTGAACCCAAATCGGGCCTGTGGCCCGATCCCTAGCCAGGGCACATAACCAGGTTGCAAGCCAGGTCTTCAGCCTGGTCCATAGCTAGAGGCAGGTGAAAGGCAACAATACATTGATGTCTCCCTCTCTACCTCTCCTCCTTCCCCTCTCTCTAAAAAATAAAATAAAATAAAATAAAAAGAGATACATGATCAGTTGTCTCACATGCCCCCAACTGGGGAACTGTCCCACAACCCAGGCACGTGTCCCAGTGGGGAATCAAACTGGTAACCTTTCCATTCAAACGCCGGTAGGGGCTCAGTCCACAGAGCCACACCAGCCAGGGCTCCTTTAGCTTTTTCTTGTTTGGGAAGTTCTTTATCTGTCCTTTAATTCTAAAATATAGTCTTGCTGGGTAGTGTAATCTTGGTTGTAGGTCATTGCTTTTCATCACTTTGAATATTTCTTGTTAATCCCTTCAGCAAAGGGATTCAAAGGGAAACTTTGGCAGTTTCTGTTGAAAAATTAGCTGACAGTTTTATGAGAGCTCTATTGTAAGTAACTGCTTTCCTCTTGCTGCTTTTAAGATTCTCTCTTTGTCTTTAACCTTTGCCATTTTAATTATGATGTGTCTTGGAGTGGGCCTCTTTGGGTTTACCTTGTTTGGGACTCTCTGTGCTTCCTGAACTTGTATGTCTATTTCCTTCACCAGGTTAGGGAAATTTTTTCATTACTATTTCTTCAAAGACATTTTCTATCCCTTGCTGTCTCACTTCATCTGGTAACCCTATAATGTAAATATTGTTACACTTGATGTTATCCCAGAGATCCCTTAAACTACCCTAATGAAAAAAAAAAAAAAAAAAATCAACCATACATTGATGTCTCTCTCCCTCTCTGCCTCTCTCCCTTCCCCTCTTTCTAAAAAAAATAATAGAATAAAATCTTTAAAAAAAAAAAAAAAGTGTTTCTATTTAAAAAAAAAAAAAATTCTCACCTAGGGATATGTTTATTGATTTTAGGGAGAGAGGAAGGGAGAGAGAGGGACATCAATGTGAGAGAGAAACATTGATTAGTTGCCTCCCATACGTGCTCTGACCAGGGATTGAAACTACAACCTAGGTATGTGCCTTGAATGAGAATCAAACCCACAACCTTCTGGTGTATGAAATGATGCTCTACCCAATTGAGCCACCTGGACAGGGTCTAATTTTTTTTTTTTAATTATTTTTTCTTTTTGTTGTTCTGATTAGGTATTTTCTGCTACCTTGTATCCCAAATCACTGATTTGATTCTCTGCTTTATCTAATATGCAGTTGATTCCGCCTAATGTATTCTTCATTTCAGTTATTTTATGCTTTATTTCTGACTGGTTCTTTTTTATGTTTCCTATCTCTTCATTGAAGTCCATGCTGAGATCAACTATTTTTCCCCTACATGCACCGAGCATTTTTAGCACCAGAGTTTTGAATTCTGCATCTGGTAGATTGCTTATCTCCATTTTGTTTAGTTCTTTTTCTGAAATTTTGTTCTGTGCTTTCATTTGGGCCATGTCTCTTTGTCTTCTATTGGCTGCCTCTCTGTGTTTCGATGTATTATGTTTCCTGGTAGATCTGCAATGTTTCCCAGTTTTGGCAGAGTGGCCTCATGTTGTGGGTGTTCTGCGGGGCCCAGTGGTGCAGTCTTCCTGTTCACATGAGCTGGGTGCTCCAGGAGGGTCCCTTGTGTAGGTTGTGTGTACTCTCCTGTTGTAGTTCAGCCTTGATTGCTGTTGGCATATCAGTGGATGGGATTGACCCTCAGGCCGACTGCTTGTGAGGACTAGCCAGAACTTCAGCAGATAAGCCGTCGGGGGTGGGGTTGGCCCCATGGAGCAGGGTGCACTTCAGCAGGGCTCTCTCTGGTGCCTGCCAAGTCTAACCTTTGGGGGTATCATTTGTGGAGCTAATTGGTTGGTGCACTTGTGTGCTCTAAATCTGAGGCCAGCCACCAGATGGTTCTGGGGCCTCTTGGGAAGACTGTGCTTGACCTGATAGGATGTACAAAGTGATCTGCAGCTGGTAAGTGCCTGCACTGGGCTTGCAGGTACCTGGGGGTGGTTATGTTGTGAACGGAGGCTGGCTGCCACTACTGCTGGGTTTGGAGCCACTTAGCAAGAGGTACAGGGCACTCTGAGGCCAGCCACTTACTTGTTTAGTGTCTGTGGTGCTTTGAGAGATTTTAGGAAAGTTCATAGTAGAATAGGCCCAGGCCAGCCACTTGGGTGACTTAGCCTCTGAAAGAGATTCTATGAATTGGGTGGGACAGGGGTCTCAGAGAACCAATCACCAGGGTGGCACAAGAGCCCTGTTAGTGAGGCTGATGGAGACTCAGGTTTGGTGTCTGCTTACACCTGCTGGCTGGGGGATGTGGCATCTGCGGGCACTTTAGTCCCAGAGAGAGCTGTTTCTCTAGCCCTCACTCTGAAGCAAGACAATTCAGTTCCTCTCATACATCCCTGGCATTTTTTGTTTTTTAAGAGGTGGGGGGCACCGTTCCAGCTGCCTCCTCGACTCCGAGCTCACCCAAAGCCCCCAGCCAAGACATCCAGCCATGGCCATGCAGAAAATTGTTGCCTGGGAAATCCTGGACTCCAGGGGCAACCCTGCAGTGGAGGTGAACCTGTACACAGCCAAGGGCCGATTTCGAGCAGCTGTGCCCTGGGAAGCTCCTGCAGGTATCTACGAAGCTCTGGAACTAAGAGATGGAGACAAATCTCAGTACCTGGGCAAAGGCGTCCTGAAGGCTGTGGAACACATTAACAAGACTCTGGGTCCTGCTCTGCTGGAAAAACAAAACAAAACTAAGCATTGTGGATCAAGAAAAAGCTGACAAATTTATGATTGAGCTGGATGGGACTGAGAATAAATCCAAGTTTGGGGCCAGAGCCATCCTGGGCATGTCCCTGGCTGTGTATAAGGCTGGAGCAGCTGAGAAGAGGGTCCAACTCTACCGACACATTGTGCATCTCACTGGGAACCCAATCCTGGTCCTCCCAGTCCCTGCCTTCGATGTGATCAATGGGCGCTCCATGGAAACAAGCTGGCCATGCAGGAGTTCATGATTCTGCCGGCGGGAGCCAGCTCCTTCAAGGAAGCCATGCGCGTTGGTGCCGAGGTCTACCACCGCCTCAAGGGGGTCATCAGGCCAAGTGTGGGAAGGACGCCACCAATGTGGGTGCTGAGGGTGGCTTTGCACCCAACATCCTGGAGAACAGTGAGGCCCTGGAGTTGCTGAAGATTGCCGTCTAGGCAGCTAGCTACCCAGACAAGGTGGTGATCGGTGTGGATATGGAAGCGTCTTGAGTTCTACTGCAGTGGGAAGTATGATCTTGACTTCAAGTTACCTGATGACATCACTGGGGAGAAGCTGGGGGAGCTGTACAAGAGCTTCATTAAGAACTATCCTGTGGTCTCCATCGAAGATCCCTTTGACCAGGATGACTGGGCCACTTGGACCTCGTTCCTCTTGGGGGTGGACATCCAGATTGTGGGAGATGACCACACAGTCACCAAACCTAAGAGAATCACCCAGGATGTTGAGAAAAAGGCCTGCAACTGCTTGCTGCAAAAAGTCAACCAGATTGGCTGGGTGACCAAATCCATCCAGGCCTGCAAACTGGCTCAGTCTAACGGCTGGGGAGTAATGGTGAGCCACCGCTCTGGGGAGACTGAAGTCACATTCATTGCCGATCTCGTGGTGGGGCTCTGCACAGGACAGGTCAAGACTGGTGCCCCCAGTCGCTCAGAGCGTCTGGCCAAATACAACCAGCTCATGAGGATTGAAGAGGAGCTCAGAGATAAGGCTGTGTTTGCTGGAAGCAAGTTCTGTAACCCAAAAGCTGAGTGAGAAGCTGGAGGCTCCACTGTCCCACAGGACAGATATAGGCCTTCAAACCCTTCTCCCTGAAATAAAACCTGGTGCCAACCAGAAAAAAAAGAAAGAAAGAAAAAAGAAAGAAAGAAAGAGAGAGAGAAAGAGGGGGGAAGGGAGGGAGAGAGGGAAAAAAACATTGATGACACATTGATTGGTTGCGTCTTGCATGCCACCAGCTGGGGACCTGGCCTGCAGCCCAGGCATGTGCCCTGACTAGGAACTGAACCGGTGACCTTTCAGTTCACAAGGCAGCTCTCAGTCCACACCAGCCAGGGCTCTGGCACTTTTCAAGCTGCTGGAGCTTAGGGTAAGTGTTTGTGAGCAAATGAGTCTGCACTTAGGCCCTTTAAGAGAACACCTGGGTCCACAGCAGCTTTCTGTCTTCCTGGAACCAAGTCCCTGCTGATTTTCACAGCCAGATGTTGTAGGGACTCCTCTCCCCGGCACTGGTGCTTTGGGCTGGGGAGCCTGGTGAGGGGCCGAGATCCCTCCCTCCTCAGGGGGAACTTGCTCAGCTGAGGTATCCCTGGGGCTGTGGGACCAGCCAGTTTTGTGTCTCTTGCCCACACACCAGTCTCAACGTGCCTTCTTCTTTGCATCTTTTGTTGTCAAACTTCTGATCAGCTAGGCTTCATAAGGTTTTCAAGGGTGGCTGTTCTGTAATTTACTTGTAATTTTGTGTGGTTATGGGAGGAGGCGAGCACCACATTGACTACATTGACTACTCCACCATCTTGACCAAAGCCTCCCTCACCTGCCGGCTTTCTCCTGATGTCACCCGGCCTCTCTTGCTGCCCTTCCCAGCCTTCTTTCCTGGAGCGCCTGCCTCTGCTCTTCTCCACCACGCTCCCTGGTCTGTGCAGGGTCCTCCAACGGACCCGTCCCAACCCAAGGTTTAAGTGAGGTTTGGGAGAGTCACCACTGTTCACCTCCAGGTTGGACTCCTGCCGGCCCGCACTAGAGACCCTTGTATTCAATGCCCACTGGAACTCCCCACTTGGACTATCTCCCAGCACCTCACATTCAGTGTACCCCAAATTGAACTTATGTTCCCTGTCACCTGCTCTTCTTCCTGCACCCTCTTTCTCAGGGATTGTCACAGTATCTTCCCAGTTACCAAAGCCAGACACTTAACTGTGCTGCTGCCATCATATACTTCATCCTCCATGGTGTTGAGCATGAGATGAATCAAAAGGCAATGTTCTGAACCACTCTTTCCCAGTGACTGTGACCCAGGCAGTGTCATATTTCTGTCCCCAAGGAGGAGCCATTTAGGTTGGGACTCAAGACACAAAGACATTCTTCTGCCTGAAAGGCTCTATAACACCACATTCCTTAGTCCTGTGGGAGAAAATGGGCAGAGACCAGGGTGCCCAGGTGACCATCGCGGCTGCAGCCCCTCGGCTGCTACTGGACCTAGTCAGAGCCACCCCCTCAGCCACAAGAGAGGCGGCCACTGATAAAGACCCGGGACTAGGCACTGTGGTCTCCACTTAGCGGGGACCAGCTAGTAAGAGGTTCCCTGCGCTAACCCTGAAGGGAGGGGCTGACTTCTCCTTTATCTTTGTTCTCAGAACAAAGTCGGGAAGGCGGCACCCATGTTTCCCCCGCTGTGTGGGGGAGAGTTTGGGTCTGGGAGCCCCATCCTAAGGTCAGGGATGGGGCTGAGGGGGTGGCTCTGACTATGTCTGGTGAAGAAAAGGCTGTTGCAGGCTTCAGGCAGATTCTTATCTGGGGCCTCGGCGTCCTGTCTTGAAGGACTGAGTTTGACCCCAGTGGGAGACTCTGACCTCCCTTCTGACCCTCTCAATTACGGGGAGTAATTCCCGGGGCTCAGTGAGTTGCTGAGCTGCCCTGCAGAGCAGCTGGCGGACAGCTGGTGCAGCCTTCATCTTGTTGGGGCGAGAAAGTGAGGTCCTTCCAAAACATTTCCTTGGGCCTAGAATCTATAAACATAACAAAAAACAAATAAACAAAAACCCTGTGATGGGGCATTTGTCTTTAAGAAATGAGTGTTTCTGGACAGAGAACATGGGAGGTCCCCTAGGCTGGGACACAGTCTGGGGTCTGCAGAAACCTTCCACTTTGCCTTGACTACAGGACTGGGGGCCTGAGCCAGGCTGGAAGGGACCTTCTCTCTGTGTCCGCGGGCACTGGCAGGAGGCAGAGAGGATGCCCAGGTTTAGCTGAGGGCCTGAAGGACAGGTGGAAGGAAAGGGCCATGTCCAACTGCCCACTTATCCCACTCTACTCCGGATGCTTGGCTGCTCCACAGTGCCCCCTGGTGTCTCTGGTCACACCCTGCCTTGGGTGTGGCACTTCTGCAGGATCCCCCTGCGTGTGTGCTGTTGGGCCAGGGTCTCTGTGACCCTCAGGTGACAGTACAGGGAGAGAGATTCCCAAAGTGCCCACTGACTGGGACTGTAGGCCTGGCCCATTGGAGTGCCGTCTAGGAGGGCAGCCAACACGGCACAGCTGGGAGGAAGGCAGGTGGCTGCCTGTGCTGGGAAGTGGTTTCTATTGCACCTGAGAGTTGGGGAGGGGGTGTTACAATGGGGGTAGGGGGACAAGGGATCATCCCTGGAAGGGAAGGGAGGGCTCCTAGAAATATGGGAGGTCTGTTCTGTGGAGTTATACAGGCTATGGGAAGAACAGGGAGACTTTGACCACTGACCACAGCCTTCTCCAGGTCTAACCTCTCCACCAAGAAGAGGAAGGGACAGCCCTTGACCTTGTCTTTGGAACTAACATGATGGAACAGGGCAATTTGTCTCATCAGATATTCTGCAATATCTCAGCTAGTGGTTCTTAGTCACATTGGCTCAGGGTCCCCTTGAAAGTATGCAATAAAATGATCATGTGCATTGACTAAGTACGTGCAGTTCAAAGAGCTCTTCAGCTCTCCCTCCAGGGATGTCTCAGGATGGGTCCCAGGACAAGTGAAATGTGGAGGCCCTCATACTAAGCTCTCTGGATCAGGTTCACAGACTGAAAGTATGTTCTGTCCCCCTATTTGCCAGATATATATTCATAACAACTCGGGAGGCCGAGTTTGCAGTTAGAACTTGCCACCCATAGCCCCCCAATCCTCGGTCCGCCCCTTCTTCAATTTATTTTCCTTTCCTCCATTCTGCACTGTGAGGGGCCAGGCATGGACCCAAGTGGACACCTAGCTCACAAGTCCAAATTCCATCTGCACCCCAGTGAAAAGTAGTTCTTGGCCACCCATAGAGGCCAACTGTGCACAATTGCAGAGGGGTCTGCCCACCTGCGGACGCCTGAGACAGAGGCTGGAAGCTGAGAACTATCTCTGCAAAAAATGCCAGTGTCACAAACAGTACTTCTGGTGAATGGCCAGCTTTTTAAGTTTCCAACTGCCATGGACTGATACTTTGGTGAAATACAATGTATTGTAGTAGCAATAGCACCAACAATATAATGTTAGCAATATAATATAATGCTATGTTAGCATTACTGGAAAATGGAATGTGATCAGGAGCTTGGATGTTGCAAATTGTGATAAAAGTGTCTCAGTACCTCAATTCTTGCTTTCAATTTCTACTTGTGCCTTGTGGGCCAGTAACAAGCAGTTTGCTGACTGGGAGCTGTTAGAGGACCACACTTTGGGTAGCACTGGCCTAGAAGAAGTCGGTGTGGGCTCCAGGGAGGCGCATCCTTGGACCCCATCTGATTTGTCATTTATGGGAAGGGAGGCCAGAGCAGAGCCCATGGTGGTGGTGGTGAGAGAGGTACTGTAGCTCTACCCGGAACAGCAGACTTTCTAGCCTAAGAGTCTAAGAGTGGTAGAAGGCTTTTGGAATAGACACTTGAACTGTGTGGAATTCTAGCATAATATATCAAGAAGTCCACAGTTGCTTATGCAACATTATGGCACTAGGCCTCCACTGGGCCAGTGGCCAAGGACAGACAAGAGAATAAAAGACAGAATACATATTCATAAATAAGAAAATCTGCATGTAACAGAAGAGCTTGACAATGAAGTATGGGCTCTTTAGAAGGTAAGACACCCAGGTACTATAATGGGGCTGCTGAATTTTTTCCCTTGTCTCAGCTGGAGTTTCTGTGGGGTCACGTGCCAGCCATAGCTGATTACTCATTCTGTATCCATCATCTTTATTTTTAAAAAATGTTTACATTTTAAATTAATTTGTAGATAGAGAAAGGGGGAGAGAAGGACACATTGATCTGTTGTTCCTTTTTTTTAAAAAGATTTTTATTAATTCTTTTTTAGAGAGAAGGGCAGGGAGGGAGGAAGAAAGGGAGAGAGACATCAATGTATGGTTGCCTTTCACCTGCCTCCAGCTGGGGACATGCTGGAGACCTGGCTTGCAACCTGGTTATGTGCCCTGGCTGGGAATCAAACCAGTGACCCTTGGGTTCACAGGCCGGCGCCTTTATCCACTGTGCTACCAGCCAGGGCTGTTCCACTTCTTTTTTTTTTTTTTTTTTTTTAATTTTATTATTTTTAGAAAGAGGGAAAGAGAGAGAGGCAGAGACAGAGAAAGACATCAGTGTATGGTTGCTTTTCACCTGCCTCCAGCCACAGACCTGACTGGAGACCTGGCTTGCAACCTAGTTATGTTGCCCTGGCTAGGAATCGAACCTGCGACCTTCGGGTTCACAGGCCGGCGCCTTTATCCACTGTGCTACCAGCTAGGGCTGTGTTCCACTTCTTTACGCATCCATTGGTTGATTCTTGTATGTGCCCTGACCGGAGGTGGAACCTGCAACCTTGGTGTATCAGCATGGCTCTCTGACCAACTAAGCTACCTGGCCAGTGCTGTATCTCTTGATTCTTTGTCTGAGCGAGTGTGGGCTTTAATTACCATATTCTGATTTTCTTTTATTTCCTCCTGACTTTACCATTTTATGTAAAAAGTCTTTACTTTGAACTACTGAAATCAGAGCAGTGACAAAGAGGGAGGGCAGTCAAGGCTGGTGAGAGGAGGTGTGAAGTGCAACCATCACGAGTGACTGGGCCTCTTCTGTCGACCAGCCAGTGCAGAGAGGGGGATGGGTGTCAAGAAGCAGCCACAGTGACCACCGCACCTGTGAGTAGAGGTTAACACCTGGAGCCCCTCTGTGCCAGCAATAAGCACTTGATTACAAGACAGAGGAGCCTGTATGTATTAAATAAATGTGTGTGTACACGTGTATGTATGTGCAATGTGGGGCTTTCTAAGTGAGGGGCCTCAGGCAAGAGCCCAATAAACTCATATGAAGTCAATGTTCTTGAAGCAAGAACATTATTTATTGTGACCTGAGCCCAAAAAGTAAGGAAAATATGGCCAAAGATGAGGTTGGAGATAAAAGTCGGGGTGGTTTCTGGAGAACCCTTTTCCCTGCCAAGGCATTTCAGCCTTAACCTGGGAATAAGCCAGGGCTCCCGGGCTGGGTTAAGTGGAGTCTACTTCACTCAAATTAATGGCTTTTTGGGTCCAGAAGGACTACTGCCCTTTCCTATTTCTCAAGGATAACAACAGGGCCAACTTTCCATTTACAGTCATGTGTGGCTTTACAATGGGGAAATGATCTGAGAAATACCTCATTGGGTGATTTCCTCATTGAACAACCATCACAGACTCTCTTACACAGACCTAGATGGTGTAGCACGCTACACACCTAGGCTGTAGGTACAGCCTGTTGGTCCTAGGCTTCGAGCCTGTACAGCATGTAGGCAACTGTAATACAACAGTAGGTAGTTGTGTATCTAAACTTATCTCAACATAGAAAAGGTATAGGCAACATGTTATAAAAGATAAAGTGTATGTGTGCGCATGAAGGCCTTGGGGGCGGAGGGAGAGCTGTGGAAAAAGGCCCCATAAGAGGGAAAGTAGGCATGGGGAGGGAAGTGCTCAAGGGGAGAGGAACCAGGTCTCAGCAGGATGCTGGCAGCTCTGCCTCAGTTGCCTCTGACAACAGGGAACTTTGTGACCGGGTACATGGCCAGTGATGGACACCCTCTTTGTTTCAGCACAGGTGTTGGCTCAAGTCCTGCAAGACTGCAGGCCACACTTCCCAAGAACACAGTGACCACTGACCATAGTCTGTTTTACAAGCCTTGACACAAGTGGCAGGTTTCAGAGTGGGCAGCATAGAGGGAAGGGAAATGGGTCATGGGCACAAATATGTGTGCCTGTGTGTTTGCTGGGGTGGGGGTGGGGGTTCCCAGGCTCCTCTCACCCATGGACCCCTCCTCTAGCTCTCTGACAACTTTGGGCTCCAGTGGGAAGGTATATGGCATCATCTATTTAAACCATCCCATCCTGGCTGGTGACACAGTGGATAAGGCGCTGGCCTACAAACCCAAAGGTCACTGGTTCGATTCCCAGCCAGGACACATAACCAGATTGCAAGCCAGGCCTCCAGCCAGGTCTGTAACTGGAGGCAGGTGAAAGGCAACCGTACATTGATGTTTCTCTCCCTCTCTGCCTCTCTCCTTTCCCCTCTCTCTAAAAATAATAAATAAAATCTTAAAAAAACAAAAATAAAAAACCATCCCATGCCAGCAGTCAACTCAACATTTAGTTGGGTCCAGGCTTTTCTTTCAACGTTGCAAACCAACTTTTTGCTTATATCCATTATAATCTTATGGTACCACTGTTGTATATGATGGAAGTGGTGCATGACTGTATTCAAAGACCCTAGAGTTCTTCCCTTCTACTCCCCTCCCCTCCATCAGCTACAGGAAGGGCATAGGGTGTGGTGCCTGGAAGTGGAAGTGTGCATCTTGATTGTTTAACTTGGAGACCCTGTGAGCAGAGGGTTCAGGGATGGGGAGGAGCAAGGAAGGCACTGGAAAATTCCCAGAAGCCTGGCCATTCATTAATCACAGCTAAGCATGTCTGGTGTATAGGGCCTGATTCTGAAAGCAAGGAGGAAATGGTTGGCTTGTCCCACAGCAGGTTGTGTGTAGCTAAAGACCTGCGGTCATATCTGTACACAGGTAGATGCAGGCTGGTCTTTCTTTCTTTCTTTCTTTCTTTCTTTCTTTTCTTTTCTTTTCTTTTTTTTTTTTTAATATTTTATTTATTATTTTTAGAGAGAGGGGTAGGGAGAAAGGCAGAGAGATAGAGAGACATCAATGTATGGTTGCCTTTCACCTGCCTCCAGCTACGGACTTGACTGGAGACCTGGCTTGCAACCTGGTTATGTGCCCTGGCTGGGAATCGAACCAGCGACCTTTGGGTTCACAGGCTGGCGCCTTATCCACTGAGCTACCAGCCAGGGCCTGGTCCTTCTTAACTGAGACCACCATCTCCCAATGCCTAGGTGGGCCTGAGCATCTCTACTGTGGCTTTCTCCTTCCTACAGATCCATAGGCCTATTCTGCTACTGGCCACATTTTTTGTGTGAAGCTCCAAACTTTCAGGGGTTGACTTTAAATGTCCTTATCCTACCTTTACATATGATTCAAATTTTGACTAGGTATAGAATTCTAGCTTGAAAATATGAGGTCTGTCCAGAAAGTATTGAGCCAACATCAATATAATTAAAACAGTTTGCACCACCAATACTTTCAGGACAGACCCGTACTGTCTCATCACCCTTGTGAAAGCATTGCTCCATTGTCTTCTTTCTTTTTTTTTTTTAAGATTTTATTTATTATTTTTAGAGAGGGGAAGGGAGGGAGGCAGAGAGAGAGAGACATCAATGTATGGTTGCCTTTCACCTGTCTCCAGCTACAGACCTGGCTGGAGACCTGACTTGCAACCTGGTTATGTGCCCTGGCTGGGGAATTGAACCTGCGACCGTTGGGTTCACAAGCCAGTGCCTTATCCACTGTACCACCAGCCAAGGCCCTTCTTTCTTCTAGTATTGCTGCTATTGAGACTAAACCATTCTGATTCCTGGTTCTATCCCTCCAGGTTCAACCAAGAGAAAACCACAGAATGATTTAAACAGCAAAGTTTCTCTAAAGAAATATTAAACTATGACCAAAGAATCATTCCAAAATGTAAGAGAACTCTGGTACTTGGGAGCCAAGGGAGATTTCCAACAAAGAATAAATTGGGCAGAAATCCATTCCCACAGCAGGGGTTCAGATCTCTCTGTGGAAGCTGTAGCCGTAGCCCAATGGAAGGCAGAGAGGTTTGTTGGTTTGCAGGGCCAGAGCGGGAAGCAACCCTCACCTGCAGGTGCAGGTGAGCTGCAGCTGGTGGGTGGGCACGCTGAGTGGGTGAGGACACTGGTGTAGTAATGGTTGCAGCAGTAGGAGGAGAGTGGGGGCATGTCTGGAGCAGAGCAGCCCAGGATGTTCTACCTACATCTCTGACCTGTAGTGCAGCTGCTGGAACTGGCAAGGAAAGTCCCTTCTTTCTGCAAGCCACCCCCCCCTCCCCCCCCGCCGGCACCTTCTATCTGGAAAAGTTAGTATTGTGCTCACTGCAAAAGAGAAATGCTTAAAAGAACCCATCCAGCCCTGGCCGGTCTGGCTTAGTTGGTGGAAGCGTCAATCTACAGACTGAAAAGTTGCATGTTTGATTCCCAGCCAGGACACATGGCCAGGTTGTGGGTTCGATCCCTGGTCGAGGGTGTATGAAGGCAACCAGTCAACATTTCCCTCTCTCTCTCTTTCTCTTCCCCTCTCTCTAAAAGCAATGAAAAAATATCTTTGTATAAAGATTAAAAAAAAAGAAGAATCCCACCATTATCACTAAGAAGATATTAAAAGGTAAATTTGAAGTTGAGAAGCAATAAATTCATAGCTGGCCCATTGGGCCCTTTTGGTGATTATTGTTTTTTGTCTGTCTCTGAAAGTCTGTGAAGTCTTTCTTTGGCCTCAGTGCTCCCTGGTGTGGCTCGAGTTTCATCTCTATATTAGGCACTCAGCTGGCCCTTTCAGTTCTGAAACATGCTCTTCGGTTCTGAGAAATCTTGAATTATTTTAATTATTTCTCTCTTCTCTCCTATTATGCAAACAGTGTACTTCTTGGACTGTTTCTAATTTTCTTATCCTTTTTGTTTCTTTCTTTTTCCTCTCCCTCTACCTTTTGGGATATTTAACTTTATCTGTAACTCTTCTACTGATTATTTATTTATTTATTTAAAATGTTAATGTTTATTTTATTAAAAATTTAAAAAAATTATTCTTACAAAAAATATTTTATTTATTATTTTTTAGAGAGAGGAGAAGGGAGAGAGAGGCATCAATGTATGGTTACCTTTCACTTACCTCCAGGTACAGACCTGGCTGGGAATTGAACGTTGACCGTTAGGTTCGCAAGCTAGTGCCTTATCCACCTTGCCACCAGCCAGGGCCTATTTTATTTTATTTTTTAAATAGTTAAAAAATCATTTTTAGAGAGAGGGGAAGGGAAGGGAGAGAAGCAGAGAGGGAGAGAGACATCAATGATGGGTACCTTTCATCTGCCTTTGGTCATGGACCTGGCGGGGGACCTGGCTTGCAATCTGGTTATGTGCCCTGGCTGGGAATCAAACCAGCAACCTTTGGGTTCGAAGGCCAGCGCCTTATCCACTGTGCCACCAGCCAGGGCTTCTTCTACTGATTTTTTTTTTTTTTTTTTTTTGGGGGGTGACCACAGGTTTATTGGGGGCTCCACACACGCACATTCACAGGTCACACGACAATGGCACAGTTACTCAACACACACAGGTGGCCTCTGACTGCAGCTGGGGCCCAGAGGCAGTGGGGTGCCCAGACCCAGCTGGGTGCCTTCCTTCTGGGCAGCTGGGGGAGGGGCTGCTGGATTGGGCCTCAGGCGCAGAAGCGGAAAGCGAGCAGGTGAGTCCAAGAGGCGAGGGTCCTGGGACCACTGCTCGCCCTCATTCCAGGGACTGCAGCATCAACAGCTGTTTCAGCACCTTCGTTTGGCTGGTCTCTCGGATCTCGCCAGCCAGGAACATTTCATCCACGACCGACCGTGTAAACCTTGCAGAAGTTGAACACCAGGTCCAGTTCACAGACGTTGTGGAAATATTCATTTAAGACCTCCACGAAGTTGTGGATGGCTTCCAGGTAGGCCAGGTTGTTGTCATTGACATCCACGCAGATGGCAGATGCAGAAGTAGAGGCCGGCATAGCGTCGGTAGATGATCTTAAAGTTCCGGAACTCCACAAAGTTGGTGTGCTTGGCGTCTCGGAACGTGACCACAGCTTGCACCTCCTCGATCAACTTCTGTTTCTCATCATCATCAAACTGCATGTACCACTTGGCCAGGCGCGTCTTGCCCGCCCTGTTCTGGATGAGAATGAAGTGGATCATGGCGACCCTCATCTGGACCCCAGTTGCCCTGGTCCCTCCGCTGCTGGGCGGCTCCAACTCTGGATGCAGTTTGGGGGACTCTTCTTCTACTGATTTTTAAAAGAAGATTTTTATGTATTTATTTTTAGAGAGAGGAGAAGCAAGGGAGAAAGAGAGGGAAATAAACATCAACATGTGGCCACCTCCCACACACCCCTAATTGGGGACCTGGCTCTCAATTCAGGCAGGCACCTACCCGGACCAGGAATTGAACTGGTGACCCCTTGATTAGCAGGCCAGCTTCCAATCCACTGAGCCACACCAGCCAGGGCTCTTCTACTGAGTTTTAATTTCTGCTACCATGTTTTTAATTTCCAAGACCTCTTCTATATTCTTCCTCTTTTTTTTTTTTTTCCTTTAGATTTTATTTCATTATTTTTAGAAAGAGGGGAAGGGAGAGAGGCAGAGAGTGAGAGAGACATCAACGTATGGTTGCCTTTCACCTGCCTCCAGCCACAGACCTGACTGGAGACCTGGTTTGCAACCTTGTTATGTGCCCTGGCTGGGGAATCGAACCTGCGACCTTTGGGTTTGCAGGCCGGCGCCTTATCTACTGTGCTACCAGCCAGGGCTTCTTCCTCTTTTTAAATAGCACCCATTTTTGTTTCATAAATGCAATGTCTTTTAACGTCTCTCTAAGGATATTAGTGATACTTTTTTTAAAAGTCTTCTTCCTACATAGACCCTTTCTGCAAGTTGCTTTTTATAGTTTTTTGTTTGTTTCTATCTTTCATGCTTAAGGCTTTCCTCAGCTATCAGTAACCCTTGACTCTGATGATTTATGAGAGGGGAACTGTGTTAGTTATATCCCAATAGTGAACAAACATATAGTTTATTCAAATTAAGATAATTTCAAGAGGTTTTTTTTTTTTTTTTTTTTAACTAAAAGGCTGAGTGCAGGAAGGAGATCTGTAACTTTAGCTGAGAGATATAGGCAGCCTGAGGTGATCCATCAGAGAGGAATAGAAAAACAAATGCCCAGCCTCACTTTCCTCCCTTCCTCCTGTTCTGTTTTCTTCCTGTGTTCCACATTGGCCAAACCAACTGGCAGTCGGAGGGTCGGGGGAAAGGGCTATTTATGTGGTCCCTGCTGTCCACATGTGGGAACTTCCCAGGGCAGAGGGCAAGGTGGTCAAGGCCTATGGAAGAGCAGAAGGGAATATCCAACCCAGGAACCAAAATGCTGATGGAATGCTCTGTCTTTAGATGGGGCATTTTCTGTGAGAATTCCCAAATGCCTGGGTCTTTAGCTCTCTCCTCCTGGGATAGTCAAAGCTCCCAGAGAAGACTACCAACCTCCTTCCAGAAGGAAAACTATCTGGCCACCAGTGTTCTAGTTGCTGAAAGGAGACAGGGGGCTGTGGGCCTTAGCAAGTAGCATTCAATTTGCGCACAGCCGGTCCTCAATTTTAGAAGACATGCCTATGCTTTCAAATGGGCATGGTGTCCTACAACTCAGAGACCCTCTGTTTCGCCCTTTCCAGAGAAGAAACCTGCAGATACATGTGGGGACGAGGGAGAGACAGTTACCCATTAACAGAGAGTAGAGGGAAGAGATCTGGAGATCTCCTTCTCAGCTTTCAGCTACACCTCCTACACACACACACACACACACACACACACACACACACACACACACACCCCCTTAGTTCCAAGGGTCTTTGGAACTGCCTGCCAGGTCAGGAGCCTTTGGAGGATTACTTCTCATCTTTTCCTGCTGGCAGGTTAGGATTTAGCTTTTTTGAATTGGCTAAATCAGTTGTCACCTACACCCACATTCCTGGGCTCTATCTGGAAATCCCAAGCCATCTTTGGATGAATGCAGACTATCTTGAGAGGATTTATGGGAAAGAGGACGAAAAAGCATTCTGGCTGGGCTGTGAAGTGCCTTAAGTGGATTATACTTAGCTCTAGAGGCTGCAGGTTTTGGGTGAGAACTCACAGCTTAGGTCTTTCTAAGTGGGACGTTTGGCAAGTTTACTATCCATTTGGGTCCTCCTTTTTTCTTGCTTCCTACGTGATGACTCATTAGGGTGTGTGGAAGCAAGCGATTAGAAAGTGCTATGCTGTGATGCATTATTTTTCAAACACAGCCAGAATTTATTTATTTATTTATTTATTTTATGTCTTTACTCCGACCGTTGCTTCTGCTTGGAATTTTCTCTATCTTCTCCCTTACCTCTCCAGCCCTTCCTATAGAAATGGTATCTTTAAGGCCCAGCTCAGCGCCAACTCTATTATGAACCTGCTGCCCTCAGACTAAATAGGAACTCTCAAACTCTCAAACCTAAAGGTCATTTTTTCCTCATCTCTGTTCCTGCCTGTATTAGTCAAGGTTGTCCAGAGAAACGAAGCCAATAACATGCACACATACACACACTCACATATGTGCATCCTAAATAGGTCTATTGATATAAATGGATGTATACATCCTATACATGTATGTAATAAATCTCTTTATACACCTACTTATTATATTATTGATTGTAATATACAACAGATTCATTATAAGGAATTGGCTCGTGTGATTATGGAGGCTAATAAATCCCAAGATCTACAGGGTGAGTTGGCAGCTGGAGATCCAGGAGGTCCAGGAGAGTCTGTGGTATAATTCCACCCAAAAGATGTGAGAACCAGGAGAACCCATGGTGTCATTCCAGTCTGAAGATTGGCAGGCTGGACACCCTGGAAGAGCTGATGTTTCAGTTCAAGTCCAAAGGCATGGTAAAGTCCGCTTCAAAGGCCATCAGGCAACACTTACGATTGTGAACAATGCTGCTATGAACATGGGTGTACAAATAGCTGTCAAGTCCCTACTTTCAATCCTGTGGGTGTATTCCATTCCATTCCTCTAGGAGTGGAATGGCTGGATCGTATGGTAATTCCATGTTTAATTTTTGAGGATCCCTCACAATCATCCACAGAAGCTGCACCATTTCATATTCTCATCAGGAATGCATGTTGGTTCCAATTTCTCCATATCCTCACCAACATCTATTTTCCTTTATTTTTAAATATTTTATTTATTTATTTTTAGAGAGAGAGGAGGAAGGGAGAAAGAGATGTGTGATTGCCTCTCACTGCCCCTAGCTGGAGACCTGGCCCACAACCCAAGCATGTACCCTGACTGGGAATTGAACTGGCGACCCTTTGGTTCACAGGCCACCATTCAATCCACTGCGCCACACCAGCCAGGGCTACTTTCTATTTTTACTAATAGTCATCTTAGCGGGTATCCTAGTGGGTGTGAAGTAGTTTTGATTTGCACTTACTTAATGACTAATGATGTGGGACATCTTTTCAGCTGCTTGTTGGCCATTTGTACATCTTTTTCAGAGAATGTTCAAGTCCTTTGTGCATTTTTAAAATACAGTTGTGGTTTTTTTTGTTGAGTTGTAGGAATTCTTTATACCGTGTGTTCTGAATATTAATACTTTATCAGATAAATGATTTACAAATATCTGTTCCCATTCTGTGGGTTGTCCTTTCATTCTCTTGGTAGTATCCTTTGATGTACAGAAGTCTTTTACTGTGATGAAATCCAAGTTGTCTATTTTTTCTTTTGTTGGTTTATGCTTTTTGTGTCATATCCAAGATATCACTGACAAATCCAGTGTCATGGAGAATTTCCCATATGTTTCTGCTAAGAATTTTATAGTTTTATCTCTTATGTTTAGGTCTTTAGTTCATTTTGAGTTAATTTTTGTATATGGTTTAAGGTAAAGACCCAACTTCTTTCATTTGTATGCCAATATCCAGTTTTTCCAGCACTATTTGTTGAGATGACTGTCCTTGTAAAAATCAAATAGCAATGTGAATTATAACTCAATAAAGCTGAAAAAAAATCTTTTGGCTTGTATACATAGGATTTATTTCTGGGTTCTCTAGTGTATCTTATTGGTCTATATATCTGAGTGTTCCCATTTCTTTAAGAAATTACATTGGGATTTTAACAGGAATTACACTTTAGACAGTATAGTCATCTTAACAGTATTGTCTTCCAAACTGTGAACACTGGGTGTTGTTTTTTTCACTTTATTATTTATTTATTTAAAAAAATTTTTTATTTCCATTTTAAAAAAATATTTTATTTATTACTTTTAGAGAGAAGGGAAGGGAGAGAGGAAGAAAGAGAGAGAAACATCAATGTATGGTTGCCTTTCATCTGCCTCTAGCTATGAACCTGGCTGGAGACCTGGCTTGCAGCCTGGTTATGTGCCCTAACTAGGGAATCAAACCAGGCTGGCTTCTTATCCACTGTGCCACCAGCCAGGGCCCATTTTATTAATTTTTTAAATTGTATTTTTCCATTACATTTAGTCCCCTTACATCCCTCCCCCTACAGGATGTCTTCTAATTTATTTAGGTCTTTAATTTTTTTTTTTAAACAATGTTTTATAGTTTTAGTTTCCAGGTTTTTGCCTTGTTGGTTAAATTTACTTTTAAATATTTTACGTTTTTGGTGCTGTTGCAATTGAAATTATTTTCTTAATTTCCTTTTCTGATATTTATTGTTAGTCTAGAAAAATGCAACAGATTTTTGTGTGTCAATTTGAAACTGCTGAATTAATTTATTACCTCTAATAAATTAATCTAAAAAATAAGATTATGTAATCTGTGAGCAGAGATAAATTTACTTAACTCCTTTCCAGCTTGGATGCTTTTAGTTTCTTCTTCTTGCCTATTTGCTCTAGCTAGAACTCATAGTACTATATTAAATAGAAGTGGCAAAAGTGAGCACCCTTTTTCAATTTTTTTCAAAGATTTTATTTCATTCTTTTTAGAAAGAGAGGAAGGGAGAGAGGCAGAGAGGGAGAGAGACATCAATGTATGGTTGCTTTTCACCTGCCTCCAGCCACAGACCTGACTGGAGACCTGGTTTGCAACCTTGTTATGTGCCCTGGCTGGGGAATCGAACCTGAGACCTTTGAGTTCGCAGGCTGGCGCCTTATCCACTGTGCTACCAGCCAGGGCTGTGAGCACCCTTTTTTGTTCTTGATCTTTGGGAGAAAGCTTTTATTCTTTCACCATTCAGTATGACATTAACTGTAAACTTTTCATATATGGACTTCATTCCCTCTTCAACTTTGATAAAAACTAAGCTTTCCACCCTGGCTGGTAGCACAGTGGATAAGGTGCCAGCCTGCGAACCCAAAGGTCACAGGTTCGATTCCCCAGCCAGGGCATATAACCAGGTTGCAAACCAGGTCTCCAGTCAGGTCTGTAGCTGGAGGCAGGTGAAAGGCAACCATACATTGATGTCTCTCTCTCTCTCTGCCTCTTTCCCTTCCCCTCTTTCTAAAAATAATGAAATAAAATCTTAAAAAAAAAAAAAAAAAGTTTGAAGAAAAAAAAAAAAAAAAAAAAAAAAACAACTAAGCTTCCTTGAACTAGATCATGAACATTCTTTTTTTTTTTTTTTATTTGTGCATAAATATTTATTGTCTCCCCAGGGCCAGGAACTTGTTTTATGTACTGAAGATACAGTGCTGACTAGACAGACACAGTGCCCATGAGAAAGCATTAAGGATTTGAAGCAGAAACATGGCATAAGTAATTGAATTTGAATTTTGAAAGAACATTATGGCATGTGTGTGGAGAATAGTTGAAGGGGCAATAGTGGATGGGAAACATCAATTAAGTTGCTAATTTAAAAAAAATTTATTTATTATTTTTAGAGAGAAGGGTAGGGAGAGAGGCAGAGAGGGAGAGAGACATCAATGTATGGTTGCCTTTCACCCGCCTCCAGCTATGGGCCTGGCTGGAGACCTGGCTTGCAACCTGGTTATGTGCCCTGGCTGGGAATTGAACCAGCGACTTTTGGGTTCACAGGCTGGTGCTTATCTACTGTACCACCAGCCAGGGCTTAAGTCACTAATTTTTAAGTCCAAAGGAGATGATAAAACTGAATTAGTGAAGAGGCAGATGGATTTGAATTCTGTTCTGGAGGTGGAAGTGACACTGTAATGAACTGAATGATAGAGCAGTGGAGAAGAAAGAGTTAAAGATGACCTCTAGGTTTCTAACATGAACAAATGGTGAAGCAAGTCCCTCAGACGGAGCACATAGGAGAGGGATCATGTAGTGAGGGGAAGGGAATGAATTCGTTTGGACACTTCGGGTTTGAGATGCACATGAGACTTCAAACTGGAAATGTCAATGCAGGCAGCTGTACGTGCTGGTCATGAACACGAAAGAAATATTTGGGTTAAAGATAAATATTTGAGAGTCAGAGAAATGATGAAATTGACTAAGGGAAGAATGTTTTGGAGGAGAAGGTGGCTTAGGGAGCAATTCCAACTTTGGAACATCAGGTTGAAAAGGAAGAACTTGTAAGAGACTGGGGAAGGAGCTGTCAGGAAGGTGCAGGAAAATGTGGTACATAGGAAGTCAAAAGAGTGTATTGAGAAGCAAGGCTGCTCAGAGGTCAAACATACTGACCCTAGGGTTTATGCGTTTTTGTATTTCTTAGTCTTAGCCTGGGTGGCAGTACATGAATATTCACTGCTTAATTCTTTTTTCCTTTATATTTATATGCATATATATAATAACACATTAAAATTATATAAAATCAATAATTAAAGGTTTATTAATATTAATAATTATAAATATGTTAATAATATTCTGATACATATATTTAATGTTAATTTTTATATATTAAATACTGAATATAATAAGCAAAGAAATCAGGATTAAAAAGCTCTAGAAACATCAGAAAGGAGGATTAAACTTATAACTATTTTAAACATTTGAAAGAAAATAAGGTGTCCATTGAATTAAGTGGCTTGGAAGTTACTTCTTAGCTCTTGTCACCTTCTGTGATTATCTGTTTTCTTTTTCCTTTTATGGGTGTTAGTCATCTCATTCAAATGCCATCTCCATGAGGGCAGGGCCTGGCCGTGGTCACTGCTGCTCCTTGTGCCCAGGGTGGCAGGGCTGTAGAGTGAATGGGGCATTTAGAGAGGGCAGGCTCCGGGCAAGGGCCGGATGAGAAGGGAATGGAGGTGAGGAAGAAGAGGCAGCAGACAGCATGGGAGCTCCACACTTGCAATTACTACAAGAAGCTTGGCTGTAAGTAGAAGACAGACAGGAAAGCAGCTGGAAAGAAGGGTGGAGAACAGGGAATGCTGTTTGTTTCTCAACCTGGGCGAGTTGAGAGAAGCTAAATACCAACGGGAAGAATTCATTGGAAAGGGAGAGGTTGACCACGTAGGAGAAAAGAGGGATAACTTATGGTCTAAGTCCCCAGGGAGGGTAGATGTGGGAACCTTGAAGAGAGCAGTCTAAAATGGGAGAAGCACAAAAATGTGTCTCATTTACTTTTGAATGTGTTGTGGCTCCAAGCTCAAGTTTGGCACGTGGCTGGTGTCCAATAAATATTTGTTAGAAATGTAATGATATGTTCTAGTAACATGCTGAGTTAATATGTGTCTGGCACTGTGTTAAGCAATTCATTTACATTATCTCATGCAAGCCTTATGCCTGGCCTATGATTTGGGGCCTAATGTTGGTCCTACTTTATTGATAAGAAAATCAAGTCTGGAAAAGATTAATTAATACAAGGACTTCAACCTGAGCCTTCCTGAATCAAAAGCTTTTAAAAATCTGTTTAGTTTTATTTATTCTTTTTTTTTTTTTGCACGTAACACATGGACTTTAATATAGAATTTGGCCTTTATAAAGTAGGTTACACATAAACAAGTTACTTTGCTTATTTGTCCTAACCTATTTAGTGTTGCACAGGAGCCCCTCCCCATAGTTTTCACTATGTATTTAAACAGATACCTCCCCTTAGGCCAAAGTGAAAAAGACCCTACCCAGAAAAAATGCTAACAGAATTATCCAATTCTAAATTATCAGCAGATGTAACACCAGAAGTAGGTGATGGGCTATTTTTAAGTCTTTTAACCAAAGTAATATAAAAAGGTTAGTGTTGACCAAAAGAACACACAGGCTTCTCATTAAACTTTGTTTTAATGCGTCTCAAAATTCTGTGACAGATTTTGATCAAGTTGTTTCCATTCGAAAGTACTGATTTTAAAAACTAATAACTTTAAAACTGCCACACACACACACACACACACACACACACACAGACACACACAAAATGGTCCACGAAATTCTCCTTTCCTTCTGAAGGTTTTGCGATGCATTGTAATCATTAACCAGTCCTTTACTATTACACTTAAATGGCCAATTGAGATAAAGAGTTCTGAGACCGTTCTTCCACCACTGAGTAAGACTGGGGTGGCAGGTGTTGGGGATAATATTCATTTAGCCTTCTGAGTGTTCTGGGCAGACTTAGTGCCTTTCTCAGCTCCAGCTGCCTTCTTGTCTACTGCTTTGATGACACCCAGCAACTGTGTCTCATGTCACGGACAGCAAAGCGGCCCAGAGGAGGATAGTCAGAGAAGCTCTTAACACACATGGGCTTGCCGGGAACCATATCTACAATGGCAGCATCACCAGATTTCAGAAACTTTGGACCATCTTCCAGCTTTTTTCTGGAACGCCGATCAATCTTCTTCTTCAGCTCAGCAAATTTGCAAGCGATATGAGCTGTGTGACAATCCAAAACTGGTGCATATCCGGCTCTGATCTGGCCTGGATGGTTCAGGATAATCATCTGAGCTGTGAAGCCAGCTGCTTCCATTGGTGGGTCATTTTTGCTGTCACCAGCCACATTGTCCCAGGGAAGAGCTTCACTCAAAGCTTCATGGTGCATTTCAACAGACTTTACCTCAGTTGTAACATTGACTGGAGCATGCCAGGTTTGAGAACACCAGTCTCCACTCGGCCCACAGGGACAGTACCGATGCCACCAATTTTGGAGACATCCTGGAGGGGCAGACACAGGGGCTTGTCAGTTGGACGAGTTGGTGGGAGGAGACAATCCAGAGCTTCCAGCAGTGTGGTTCCACTCGCATTGCCATCTTTACGGGTGACTTTCCATCCCTTGAACCAAGGCATGTTAGCACTTGGCTCCAGAATATTGTCGCCATTCCAACCAGAAATTGGCACAAATGCTATTGTGTCGGGGTTGTAGCCAATTTTCTTAATGTAGGTGCTGACTTCTTTAACGATTTCCTCGTATCTCTTCTGGCTGTAGGGTGGCTCAGTGGAATCCATTTTGTTAACACCAACAATCAGCTGTTTCACACCCAGTGCGTGGGCCAGAAGGGCATGCTCACGGGTCTGCCTATTCTTGGAGATGCCGGCTTCAAATTCACCAACACCAGCAGCAACAATCAGGACAGCACAGTCAGCCTGAGGTGTGCCTGTAATCATGTTTTTGATGAAGTCCCTGTGTCCTGGGCATTGATGATGGTCACGTAATACTTGCTGGTCTTGAATTTCCACAGGGAGATGTCGATGGGGATACCACGCTCACGTTAGGCTTTCAGTTTATCCAAGACCCAGGCATACTTGAAGGAGCCCTTGCCCATCTCCGCAGCCTCCTTCTCAAATTTTTCGATGGTTCTTTTGTCGATCCCACCACATTTGTAGATCAGATGGCCGGTATTGGAATCTACGTGTCCAATGACCACGATGTTGATGTGAGTCTTTTCCTTTCCCATTTTGGCTCAATTTAGGGATGGTTTTCACGACACCTGTGTTCTGGTAGCAAACCTGTTGCGAACTATTTATTCTTTTAAACAGCATTATTGAGACATAATTTACATAACATAAACCTCCTGTTTAAAGTGTACAATTCAGCCCTGTCTGGGTAGCTCAGTTTGTTAGAGTGTCATCTGGATATGGTAAGGTTGTGGGTTTGATCCCTGGTCAGGGTCCATACAAGAATCAACCAAGGAATGTATAAAAAAGTGGGACAATAAATTGATGTTTCTCTCTAAAATTAATAAAAGAAATTAGGGTGCATGATTCAATGGGTTTTAGTATGTATGTTTATAAAATCATGTGCATCACCTCAGTAAATTTTAGAACACTTCAATAACCTCAAAAAGAAACACCATAACCTTTACCTCTCACTCCCTTTATCCCTCATCCATCATCATGCCCCAGTCCTAGACTGCCACGAATCTACTTTCTGTCTCTGTAGATCTCTCTTTTCTGGACCTTCACATGAATAGAATCCTCTGATATGCTGATTTTTGTGACTGGCGTCTTTCATTAGCCCAGCGTTTTTATGATTCATTGATGTTGTGGTATATATCACTGTTTTATTCCTTTTCATAGTTCAATTGTATTCTGGTGTATGAAGATGCCACATTTTGTTTAACCATATACCTGTTCATGGACATTTGGGCTGTTTCTGCCTTTTGGCTATTGTGAATGATGCTGCTTTAAACATTCGCATACAGGTGTTAGTATGGACGTATGTTTTCAATTACCTTGAGTATAAACTTGGGAGTGAAATTGCTAGGTGATACGATAACTCTATGTTTAATCATTTGAGGAATTTTCAGAATATTTTCCAAAGTGGCCGCCCCAGTCTGCATTCTCACTAGCAAAGGGTTCTGGTGTCCTAATACTGGTTATTACCTGACTATGAAATTCTAGCACACTCAAAAGCTTTGAATCTCTATGCTACATGGCTTCAAATTTACTAAAATTATGTTTGACATGATCCATTTTATAGGCCAGAAAAGTGTATACTATATTTAGAAAAAGACTCATGGAAATGGTCACCCTAAATAAGGTTTTTCCCTTAGAGGAAAATTTCAGTTAATGGGAAAAAATAACATGTACCTTCTCCACTCTGTGGAATGCGTGAGGTTCCTACACATACAGATTATTATCACTATCAGGCTGACATTTACTGAGAACTCACCTGGTGCCAGGGCTGCTCCAGGCACCAGGACTGCGCCAAGCAGACTTCACACAGCTTTCTCAGTTAACCCTCGCAATAGCTTTGTGTAGTCGAAATTCTTACTATTCCCACTGTACAGATGAAGAAAACTGATGTTTAGAGAAATGGGGTTTAGGCAATGTCTAAGGTCCCCAGCTTGTCAACAACAGCTGGATTTGAACTCGGGTAGTTTGGCTCAGCAATCTGCTTATACATGTATGTCTGCCCATACATAGCTATACATACAGGAATGTTTGCTAACGAGCCGGTTAGCGGATGCAAATGGAACAAATGACCGGCGAGCTGAAGGGTAATTATTGCTCAACCTTCGTTCCACAAACATCCAGTGTGTATGCAGCCTCTGCTGGGAAGAACAAGAACAAACTCACGAAGTTCCAGATTAGAATGTCTTCCAGGAAAGATGAATTGGCAGACAAGGGTAGTAAGTGCAGACGCCCTGGGCTGGGACCAGAGATTACTGTTGACAGTAGAAGCAAACCCAACTAGAACTCTTGTATCATCCGGAAAATTGTTCTTTAATCAGAACTTGGTTAAACCCAAGGAGCTAGAAGGGGCCTTAAAGAGCAGCTAATGACCAAAATATAGTTCAGCCTGTTCATTTTATGGGTGATATAATATGCTATAACTTAAAAACATTATTCAGATGGATTCTTCTGACTAGAAAGAATATGTTTTGGGAATATTTACATTTATTTAACAAACACTCCTATAGGACTTGCCATGTGTTGAGTATTATAATAAACATTTTACACATGTTAACTAATTAATTCTCATAAGAATTCCATAAAGGTACTTTTATTTCCCCTGTTTTACAGATGGAGACATGGAAGTACAGTGATATTAAATAAAGTAGAGCTGAAACTTGAACTCAGACAGCCTGGCTCCAGAGTCTCTGCACATAGAATTATATAGTATCTATTGTATTTTAAAAAGTCCACTCTCAAAAGGATGTTGTATTCTTTAATAACATTAGTTGTCCCCCCATCCCCACCAAGTCAATAATGTATTTATTTTGTATATCAAGAATTTTCAAGCTTCTAGCTTGTTTAATCTTATCATTGATGCTTTTTTTTTAAATGTGGTACAATAAGCCCTGGCTGGTGGCTCAGCGGATAAGGTGCCAGCCTGAGCCAAAGGTCACTGGTTTGATTCCTCAGCCAGGGCACATAACCATGTCTCCATCCAGGTCTCCAGCCAGGTCTATAGCTGGAGGCAGGTGAAAGGCAACCATACACTGATGTCCCTCTCTGCCTCTCTCCCTTCCCTTCTCTCTATAAAAATAATAGATAAAATCTTTAAAAAAAAAACAAAAAACAAAAAACGTGGTAAAACATGCTTAATGTAAAGTTTACCATTTTAGCCAATTATAAGTAAGTGTGCATATAGTTCAGGAGTGTTAAATACATTCACGCTATTGTACTCCATCACCACTATATCCACCTCCAGAACTCTTTTTATGCTTCAGAACTGAAATTCCATACCCATTAAACAATAACACCCATTCTTGTTTCCCCCTAGCCCCTAGTCATGACTACTCCAGGGTTTTCATACAAGTGGAATCATACACTATTAGTACTTTGGTGTCTGGCTTATTTAGCCTAACGTCTTGTCTTTAAGGTTTATTCATGTTGTAGTGTTAGAATTACTCCCTTTTTGAGGCTGAATCGTACTCCATTGTATGTATATACCATACTTTGTTTATTCATTCATCCATGGATGAAAATGTAGCTTGCTTCCACTTTTTGCCTATTATGTATAATACTGCCATAAATATGGGTGTACAAATATCTGTTTGAGTTTCTGCCTTCATTCGTTTTTGTTTATATAACCAGAAAGGGCATTGCTAGATCATAGGGTAATTCTATATTTAATTTTAATTGAGCTTTTATTTATTTATTAACAATTTATTCAGTATTTTTAGAAAGAAGGGCAGGGAGGGAGGAAGAAAGGGAGAGAAACATCAATGTATGGTTGCCTTTCACCTGCCTCCAGCTGGGAATCTGCCTGGAGACCTGGCTTGCAACCTGGTTATGTGCCCTGACTAGGAATCGAACCAGTGACCCTTGCATTCTCAGGCTAATTGAGCTTTTAAATGGTTATGAAATCACAACTATAAATATTATAAGAAAAGAAAAGTTATACTGCTTTCTGAGAACGGTGCTAAATCCCTTGTGGGGGGCAACTCAGCTGCAATGTGATGGGGAAATGAAACAGAAAATGCACCCAACTCTGCTGCCCGTGAATGGGGCTGGGGAAGTTGCCTCCTCCCCTCTGGCGGTAGAGACGCCTTCCTAGGCGGGCTGACGGTGCTGGCTCGGCTTGATTCTGCAGGGCTGCTGGTGGCCTAGGACATTGAGTTCTACTAATCATAAGGGCACCCATATTACACTTCAGCTGGGCCACAGACTGTCTGCCTCCCCTTGGCCTGAGGGGAAAGGGGAAGGGAAGGTTTCTCGGAATAAAGAACATCTTCCAGTGATTACTGATTAGTCAGGGCCAGAGGTCAGGGAGGGGTCTGCGATGAGAAGGCCCCAAGCCCTTTTTAGGACTATCATTGTCCCTGAAAGGGGAATGGAGAACAAAGGGTATTGTTTTCATATCTCTCACTGGAGAATAGCTGGAACACATCAGCCTTATACCTGGGACTGGGAACAAACAAAAAGAAAAGACTCCTATAAATCAGGTCATCTGGGACCTTGACTTGCTGTCACCAATTGCTCCTGTCACCTTTGGCCAATCACCTCCTGAGGCCAGAGGGAGTAGGAGCATAATATACATTAAGTACCTTTTAGATTAAAAACAATTTCTGAATCTATTCTATGGGGCCTCCAACAGACCTTGGACTGTGGCAACTTTAAGAAGCTAATCTTGGCTGAGCATAAAAAGCCCAGACATCTTTGAGTTCACTGGCTAGACACAATGAGCAAAGCTCACCCTCCCGAGTTAAAAAAAATTTATGGGCCCTGGCTGGTAGCACAGTGAATAAGGCACTGGCCTGCGAACCTAAAGGTTGCAGGTTCGATTCCCCAGCCAGGGCACATAACCAGGTTGCAAACCAGGTTTCCAGTCAGGTCTGTGGCTGGAGGCAGGTGAAACGCAACTATACGTTGATGTCTCTCTCCCTCTCTGCCTCTCTCCCTTCCCCTCTTTCTAAAAATAATGAAATAAAATATTTTTTAAAAATGTATGGACAAGAAGATATCGTTGAAATTAAATGGTGGCAGACATGTCCAAGGAATGTTGCAGGGATTTGATCCCTTTATGAATCTTGTGATAGATGAATGTGTGGAGATGGCACCTAGTGGACAACAGAACAATATTGGAATGGCGGTAATACGAGCAATAGCATCACCATGTTAGAAGCCTCAGAAGGAGTATAAAGAAATGGCTGTGTTTGCCAGTGAAATCAACTGCTTCCATATCCCCTCTTCACATCTCCTGTTTTACTGCAATATAAAAGTTGAGTCTTGTACATTTTCACATTGAACTTTTGTTAAATAAATGTTTGTATTGGTCAAAAAAAAACAAAAAAAACAAAAGAAGAAGAAGAAGCAGAAGCAGCTAATCTTTTCAGGTCAAAGGTGAGAGATTTGCATGTGGGGGAGTCTGACAGAAGCCACCTGCCCCCTCTAGGGGAGATGGACGGCAACTGCAGAAACACATACTGATTGAGGGGAGAAGGTATAGGAGGCCCAAAAATGGGAGCGTCCCAAATGCCAGGTTCTTCTCCTCTCTACTCTTCCCTGCTGGTCTTTCTATCCCCGAGCGCCTGATGTGATGGGCAGACAGCTGTTCTGCAGTGGCCTTAGTCCTGTGTCCACTGTGCCCTCCCTCAGTAAGAGTTCTGGGCCAGACCTCACTCTGGAGTTGCTACTAGCCAGTTGTGCAATCTTGAACAAGTTACTTTACTTCTCTGAACTCCAGCGTACTCATCTGAAAATTGGAGATGATATCTTCTAGGCTTCAGGGTTGAAAGGAGATCATGACTGAAAGCACCTTGTAAGAGGTGCCCTGGTGGAGGTTGTCATTGTTCCTTCCTCTGCATGACTCAAATCCCCAGCCCTGTCTAGTTCTCAGTTCTGTTTGCTGGTGACTCAGTATCCCTGTTTCCACCACAGGCTCTAGACAAATCTAGATGGGTTTGAGTCTTCTCCCCTTCCGGAGCTGAGAAGCCAGGCAAGTGACTTGGTGACCCCCACAGGTGCTGACATCTGAGACCAGGTATGGGCAGGTCAGGCCGTGCTGCACAGGTCTGT
Source organism: Noctilio leporinus (assembly GCA_004026585.1). NCBI lineage: Eukaryota > Metazoa > Chordata > Mammalia > Chiroptera > Noctilionidae > Noctilio > Noctilio leporinus. The sequence goes on from PVIW01002932.1 coordinate 128,692, forward strand.
ATTCCTCTCTTCCTTATCAGTGTTTTCCATAATAAAACACTGGAATGCGGCCCCGTGAATTCTGAAACTCCAGTAGTGTACAGTTCAAACGAGGTTTGACGGAGGTCAGGGATTTCATTCAGACTCTACTCAAGGGGACATCACAGCTCCCAAGGCCCTCATGCCATGCCAGGCTGGGCTTAGCAGTGGGAGCAGAGAGCTCTGTTGTGCGGCGGGGAAGATGGGGTGGTAAGCAAAGTCAGCAGGGGATTTTGAGGGAGCAGAGAGACGAGCCACCTAATCTGACCTTGTGGACATTAGTAGTCCAGTGAAGTAGGAAGGAGACCAGGCACCTTCCTGGAGGAGACATTCCAGTGAGTCTTAAGGCAAGAAGAATTTCTGGCAAAGAGAATAGCTTGAGCAAAGACATGGAGGTGAGAAGCCATAAATAATATTGTAGAAACATCATTATATTCAAAGCACGGAGGTGCAGAACATGAGACAAGGAAAAAAAAGAAGGGCCAGATCATTTCATTGGAACCACAGTATCAATAATTTGCATATTGTTGCTCTCATATTGAAAAGTCAGGCAGAGCATTTAAATAACTAGCTCAAGTCACACAGCTAGCAAGTGGCAGAGCTGAAATGGGTACCGGATCTGTCTGACTCCAGAACACAAAGTCATACCCGCTGTGGGTTAGAGAGGGGAAGGCCCCCTTTGGTGGGGTCAGCCAGATGGGGTCTAAGACACCTGATCTTTGGCATCAACATCTCTCTTTCAAACTCTCCCGTCTGAACAGAGGAAGTTCTGCAGCCTTCTTGTTTCAGGCTCACAGCCTGTAGTACCCCTTCGATTATTTTCAGGTCTGCAGCTTCCACAAACAAATGGGAAGCAGGCAACCACTGTGGGAACCACCTTCCAGCCCAGAGGGCTCGTGGCCAAAATATCTGCCTTCCAACACATCTTTCTTCCGCTGCCTGGGAGCGTGCCTGAAGTAAATCCACCCCAATTAACCTCCCTCACGGGTGGGTCATGGCATGTGCCTGGTTCTTCCTAGGACTGTGGATGGGTGCTTGGTTGCCCGCCCAGATGCACAGGGTCTGAGGGCTGCATTTCAGGAGCTCTGTCCCTTCATGCCAGTCCTATCCACTTGGGGGCTCTTCTAGGCCATGCCCATTCCTGCTGCCCTGGTTAGCAGCAGCCTGAAGTCCACAGCGGAAAAGCACATTCTAATTAGTGGTTGCAAGTACAGAAGCTTCTCGCCTTAAACCTTTTTTCAGTACTTTCCTTTCCCTTCAGCTGAGCTCTGAGGCCGCCCACCATACCAGCCTCAGGGTCCCCGGGGAACCTTTGTGGGCCTTTTCAAGAGGTTTTCCTAGTTGCTCCTGAAAGCCAAGTATCAGTTTCTATCTATCGAATCAGGATGGTGGACATTCAGGTTTGGATATCTATTGAGCATCTGTGGCCTAGACCCTGTGTCAGGTGTATCCATGCCATCTCCTGAGCACAGGCTTGTTAAATATCTCTTTCTGACAGATGAGAAAACTAAAACTCAGAGGCTTCAAAGACACACACACACACACACACACACACACACATATATATATATATCTGGGAGGTCTGTCTGGATGGAGCCAGGTCTCTGCCTGCGTCCAGAGCCCTAACTTCTCCTTGGGGAGCATGGACAGTCACAGAGAAGAAACGTGCCTTTCCAGCAGTGAGTCGTTCAGTCCCCAGCCTCATGCCAGAATTTCTGGTGGCCAGACGCAGACACTGGTGGTTTTCGCGGCTATAAAGGTGATTCCAGGAGCAACCTGGGCTGGAGCAGCACTGCTTAACAGTATCGCTTCCTCCACGGCTCTCCAGTTGCTCCTTTCACAGCGTTATCGGGTTCACGACACCCAAAATCAAAACCGACCAGTGGCGGCTAAGTCCCCTCCTCCCCTCAATAGGCCTGGGGGAGGGGCCCGGCCGAGCTCGCCCTCGCTGGGCTCAGGGTCTCCTGTCCCAGCGCTCAGGTGTGGCGCCCTGGCAGGAAGCCTGCGATTGGCGCGGGGCTGTTGCGCCATCCGCTTCGGCTTTCGTAACAACACCCTGGGGCGGCCCAGGAACAGCCCAGCGCGAGTTCCTCAAATGTTTTCCTGCGTTGCCTGGACTGTCCGCGGCTCTGAGTCACGTGCAAGTGGGAAGTCGCACTGACACAGGCCGGCCAGAAGGAGCGAGCGGAGCACGGCGCGGGGCTCGGGGACTCGCCGGCCGTGTGTGCGGAGCGCGGGCCCCGCTCGGGATGGGGGCTGCGCTAGGTGCCTGAGCCCGCCCGCCGCCGCCCCGCCCCGGCCTCCCGGTTCCGACCCGCCCGCCTGCCTCTCTGAGACCATGGGCCACTAGCCGAGGAGGAAGCATGCTGGCGGTCCGCTGCGCGCTGCTCACCGCCCTGCTGGCGGCGTCGGGGGCGGCACTGGCCCAAGGGGACTGCCCCGCGCTGGGTAAGGCTTTGCGCGCACCTGGAGGGTGAGCCAACTGGCAGGTGGGGGAAGCCGCTGTGGCCGCCGCAGACAGCGGGTGGTGAGGGGCGGCCTCACCGCCGGGAGGAAAGGAGGGGTGACGACTCCGCTCTTCCGTGGCTAGCTTGGGTTCCCGCGGGCGCAAGGTGCGGACCCCGAGTGGCCCAGCTGTTCCGTGGCGGGCGGTGGCCCCCGTACTGCTGTTGCGCCCTGTGCCTTCCGAGGTGCGCTCTGCGGAGACCGCCTTCGGTCGGGAACCTCTCTCTGTTCTGAGCAGAGGACTTGCCGTGTTCTCAGAAACCTGACTCTAGGGTCTCCTTCCCGTGACCCTAGGAGACTTGTGAGAGTCAGTTGTGTCCCGGGTGGCTCTGAGGGGAAAGTGGAGTTTCATCTGAGGCGTCCCTCTAGCCTCGGCTTTGTGTGGGGGCACCTTGCCCGGCTCTCCCCTCAGCCCCGTAGCTGTATGCGTGGATGACAGTGCTCTGACTGTTCAAGGGACTGACTTCACGGGCGCTGAGTCACGACCCTCTGGCTGCTTGCACAGGCCTCAGCAGACACCAGCTCTGCAAGCGGCGTCCAGCGCTGGGACTTGAACCTAAGTGCGAAGGGCGATGGGGCTAACACACACCGGGGCTAACTCCCACTTCCAGGGCGGAGAAGGAGGGGTGAGGCGGAGGGCAGGGGGCACTTGTGCTGCATTTGACTGTAATCTGCCCCTGGCAGCCAGCCCAGCTGTGGGGCAAGTCTTTCTAGTCCAGCTAGGCAACTTTAGAGGTTTATTTTAGGGCCTGAGGGATTCTTTGAAGACCAGCAAGCGGAAAACCAAGAGGACAGGCTGCTATCTCCTGCTGGGAGATAAAGCTCTAGAGCTGAAGGCTAGAGAGCGCACAGCTCTCTGCTCTCTGGTTCCTCCAACTTGGAGGGGCTGTTGGTGAGGCCTCCTGTGCTTTAAGGCACGTTTTCTAATTCTCCACTGGGTCTAAGTATACTGATGCTTTGTTTCAAAGAGGAGACTGACGTTCAGAGAGGTTGGGATGGTAGGTTGTCAGGCTCTGTTGGTGGAGATCCACCCCTCCATGTCCCTGAGTTCCAGCGCAGTAGGTCCCCAAGATTCCCAAATGTAGAACTAGCCCAGCAGGAAGAACTGAGGGGTGTTTGGTGCCAGGCTGAGAGTCACCCTTGGCTGGCTGAGTGCTGGGGCAGAAGAGGCCGAGCAAAGGGAAGCGGAGGCTTGGGTTTGCCCACTGTGGTGTCAGAGGGATGCAAGGCAGGACTGAGGCCTCCGCCTGAGGGGAGCAAGGCTCCCTTACCTGCCTCAGTTTCTACTCACACCACAGCCGCAGCCAGGGCACTTGCCCCAGGCAGGTTACTGCTACAGCTCTGGCTTACTTTCTACTCCTAAGTGCTTGGGCACTGCACAGGCAGCCAGTGGCTCTTATTTCTCCACTTCCCTGATGCTCAGGAGGAACAGGCCTGGATAGCCTGTGAATTCAAGGCAGAACTGAGAGTTTGGGGAGGAAATGAAAGCCCTCCCAGTTCAGAAGGAAAATGCAGAGATGTAGAAAATACCCAACTCTCCTCCCACACCCACACAGACTCAGCCCACAAACATGAGAATAAAAATAAAGACATTGTACAGGAAGCATGGAGCAAATGACTGAGATGTCTCTCTTTGGAGAAGTGAGGGGCCGAGGGTTAGCTGCAGCTGGAGTTGGTTTGGAGGGGAAATCTACTGGCGTTAGGGGCTGTGGGCTCTTATAGCCAGAAGACCTGCCTTCCTTGCGATTAGCGGCCGTCCGCAAATCCTGGAGCGCAGGTGGACTTGCCGTCCGAAGGCTTGGACTAGCCTGGACTCAGGTGAGTCAAATTCTCCTGCCATCTGCAGTGTGGTGGTGCACAAAAAAGCACACATACCTTTAAGTCGTTCAAAATCCGTCTCACCTTTTGACCTGACCTTGCCTTTAGAGCAGCTTCTTCCTGCCCTGAATGTCTACCCACTTTCCTAACCTCACCCTACATCAGTTTTCTCAAAAGGTTGGTTTTGGGTCTAGTTGCATCAGAACTGGTGTGTGTGTGTGGGTGTGTGTGTGAAGGATGGGGTTGGGGGCTTGACAAAAATGCTGATTCTTAGCTCCAGATATACCCAAGGCGTGAGCCTTGGGAAGTGTCCTTCTCAACAAATGCCCTCTGTGACTGGCAAGTTTGAGGATGACCGGCCAAACAGCGAGGTTGAGGAACTGGCCTAAGGCTTGGCTTCTGCTTGCCAGAAATCTGCTGCTTTGGCTCTCTCCTTGTTTATTCATTGCAGCAAACATTTACTGAGCCCTAGGAAAGCCCTACAGGGCCTGTGTGCTATCAGCCACGCAAGCTCCACCTTAAAGGAGCTTGAAAATGGTCAAATGTAGATCTCTGAGAAGGACTGAGGAAACCCAGCTGTCTGATTCATCCTGCTCAGTACCAACTACCCAAAGACAAATTATCTGGGGGTGGGGGTGGAGAGAGGAGGCTCCTCTGATTGAGAACCAAGACCCTCAGGCAACAGGCACGTTAACTCTGACCCCATTACTCCAGCCTGGAACTGGGTAAACAAATCCTCCCCTCACAGGGTGAGGATTACACAGTGACCTAGGTCCTCACAGCTGCAAGTACGTGAGCCTCTCCCTTCTCCGTCTCACCAGGCGTGCAGGCCACCAACCCTGTGAGGGAGAGCATTCCTGTCGCAAATCTGGGCTTTTCCAGGTCAGCTTCAAAGGCTACAACTCTACTCCCTCCTATTGTAGCTACTTGCTGAGTGTGGCTATTGAAATTTGTTAATTAAAATGAAATCGAATTAAAAGTGTATTTCCTTTGTTGCACCAGCCGTATTTCAAGGGCTCAATAGCATATGTGACTACTGGCCTCTGAATGGGACAGAATAGAGAGAGAGCATTTTTGGTTATTGCAGAAAGTTTTATTGGACAGCGCTGGTTCAATAGAACTCCCAGAGGTTTTCTGTTGCTTCTTCCTTTTTCCTTCTCTGCTCCTTCTTTCCTCTTCCACCTGAACAGGGCTTATCTTGTAGACGTAACGGCTCAGGCGTTGGAGCCAGACGGATCTCAGCCCAGAAATGATGTGAGCTTGGGTGAGCGATCTTACTGCTCAGGCTCCCTGTTCTCATGTAGAAAACCTACCCAATTGCACTACCTTATAGGGTGATTATGAAGATGGAAATGCGCTACATTGTATAAAAAATCCCCAGTGCAGAGCAAGTGCTTAAGTAAGTGTAGCTAATAATTTATTCATTTGAAAAAAAAATATTTTCAGCTCCTGCTGTGTTCCAGGCACTATTCTAAAAGCTATAGGTACATCGTGAGCAAAACAGACAAACATTCCTGCCTCTTTGGGGCTTCATTCTACTAGGGGTGAAAATGAAATATGTAGTATGATTGTGGCTAATGCTAAGGACGGAAAATAAGCAGGGGAGGGAGCTAGGAGCTGTGTGTTTATGTTGAGGAGGGGCACGCTGGGCTGAGCTTTTGGAGGGGAGGCCAGGGAAGTTATCACTGAGATGATATTTGAATGAGAGCTTGAAGGAAATATAAAAATATTTAGGGATTCCTTACATACATCTCAAACAAAAAGCTTTCACGGCCAAAAGCTTTTCCGGGAGAAAGCGTTTCTTGAGTCAGATGCTAGCAGAAAAAGAACCAGGTTCTGGGCTTGTGATCAATCGCTAGCACCAGCGGCCGGGCTGGGCGCAGCAACATCTGCTTTCCTATGTTCTTAAGGTTTGGGGAAGAAAGAAAAAGATGGAAGTTGTTTTGAAAGTATTTACACTGGCTATTGATAAAGATGGTGTGGGAAGGTGCAGAGCCTGTAAGGAAGTGTTTGCTCCTTTGGGTTGGTGGTGGCAACAGTCTGGAAAATTCTCACATAAGCGAGAAAAAAGGCGCCTGATGGTTGGTGGTGCCTGGCTGTTTTCTTTAGATAATTGTGAAAATAGTCACCTGAAAGTTAATGAAATGTTCCAACATACACTCGGGAGAGTGTGACCAACCTTTGTTGGTCATCCTGCAGGTGGTAACTGATTAACTTCTCTTCCTTTCACCCTCTAGCCTGCTGTGATTTAATATAGGACACCTCACAATCTTCTCCTTGTTACTCTCATCTTGGGCAGGAAAATTCCTGCTTCCTCTGAAACAACCTGGCTCCATGGGGCACGGGTATCCTGCCCAGGGGAAGCCGTGGTTGTCTCTGGGAGACCAGGCCTCTGCCATTGGACCCTTGAATTCTAGCTGGACAGGGAAGTGCTAAATGTCAGGTCATGAACTCTTTGAGGTACAAGTCTTTAGGAGAGAATCCTTGAGGGCTAGAGTGACAAGGGGGAGGTGGCAAGGGGCAGCTTTGAACTCTGTCCAGTGAAGCCCAAGGAGTTTCTTTTGGGTAATTAATCTATGTGCTCCACTCATGCCTCTCGCCTTGAGATCCAGAGAAGTCCCAAGTCTCTGGCAGAGTGAAGGGCTTTTCCTGCATGGTCCCAGGTTCAGTTTTGACTTTCAGCTGCACCTCAGCAGGCTTCCCCCCCCCCCCCCCCCCCCCCCCCCCCCCCCCCCCCCCCCCCCCCCCCCCCCCCGCCAGCTCAGCCCACCTGCCCCACTGCCTTACCCTTAGGAATGTGCCCCCGAAGCTGTCAGCCAGGCTCTCCCCTAGCACCTGTTCCCAGTTCCCCTCTACCTCCCAACTTCCTTTTCTGAGAAACAGCCTTTGGCCTTCCCTCTCTCTCTCCATGATAGTGACAGTATCTGTCATCATTGTGAATGCCAACTGTGTACACGGAACTGTGCTAGACTCTGCATGTGTGATCTCATTTGCTCTTCACAGCACCTTCATGAGAGGAGTGTTAGAGCCATTACAGAGATAGGGGAAGCTGTAGGACAAGCAGATTTTGTTGGAGGAGATCAGAGGTTGGTTTTAGACATGTTGCAACTGAGGTGTTCAGGCAACCAGGAGAAGATGCTGAGGAGTTGGATACAGGAATCTGGAGTTTGGGAATGAGGACTGAGCTTGAGGTATGACTTTGGGAGTCTTGTATACTGATGGAAATGATTTAATAGAGACCAAAAATTGACACACAGAGGGAGAGAGGTGAGAATTGCTGAAGCAATTTCCCTGAGTAGGCAAGAGGAAGCAGAGGCTTTCAAGTTAAATAACTTGCTCAAGGTTGCACAGCAAGGAAGTGACAGACCTGGTTCTGAACCTTGCTTTTGCCACTCCATCACTGTGTCACTAACTACTCCCACTCTTCCCAAAGTGCAGGGCCATTAAGGTCATCTCTCTTCAAAGTATCCTCACCGATACCATACCCACTGGTGTGGCAGAGAGCACCCCACTTTTGCTTCAGGAAGCGTGTGCTGCCTTCCCTTGAGTATTGAAGAAGACTGAAAGGTCACAGTGTATATTTCAGCCTTTGCACTGTATCCCTCACGTTCAGTCACACCACTTTGGATCAGGAGAATGTTTTGCAACCATGTCACTATAGGTGAGCTTTCTCCATCTCTAAGAGAGGCAGCTGGTATAGCAGAGTGAAACCAGTTTAGAGGTCAGATAATCTGTGCCTGCCTCCTGGCTGTCCACTTCACCAGCCAGCCCACCTTGGGGTAAATCACTTCAAGTCTAGGCAAGAATAATACATCTTGAGACTGTAACAAACCAAAATGAGTGCTCCTTAGTTGTAATTGACCCTAAGAGCCTTTTTTTTTTTTTTTTTTTTTTAAGAGCCTATTATTTCGATGGGAGGAGGGAGAGGCTATCGAATGATGAAAACCTTTTCACAGAAAAGGGGAAAGATGCACTAATGTGGTAGGGATAATAATTGTAATTGCTCACAGTTTTTGAGAGATTAGATGTGTCCTAAAAATACTGCTAAGGTTTTAACATTCATTATCTAATGTAATTCTCATGACAACATTTTGAAGTAGATATTATTATTAGTTCCATTTTATGGATAGGAAAAATGAGGCCTAAAGAGGTGAGGAACTAGCCCAAGGTTACAGAGCTAGTAAGTGACTGACCTATAGTTGGAACTTGGGTGTGTCTGAATTCTGGACTTGAGCTCTTGACCATTGTACCCAATGGACTAAAGAAAGAGTTTACCTACCTCTATTAAATAAAGAGCTTCCTCTTTCATTTTGTGATATTTCATTGTGTTTAGTTACCCAGTTTCTTTTTTTTTAAGATCCTCTCCTGAGGATATGTTTATTGATTTTCGAGAGAGAGGAAAGGAAAGGGAGAGGGATAGGGAGAGAGGGAGGGGAGAGGGAGGGGAGAAAGAGAGAGAAACAATGATCAGTTGCCTCTTGAATGTGGTCTGACAAGGGATTGAACCTACAGCTTACATATGTGCCTTGACTAGGAATCGAACCTGTGGCCTTTTGGTGTAGGGTAGACATTCCAACCAAGTGAGCCACCAGGTCAGGGCTACCCGGTCTCCTTTTGATGGACATCTGGTTGTTGCTGTCTCGCCGTTATGGACTGTGTGTCATGAAATAACTTTGCATACATATCCCTTGGGTTGCAAGAGTGCAAGAATGTCTTGGGGATAAATTCCTTTAAGGGGAATCTATGGGTTGAAGGTCATGCACATTTGTAATTTTGAGAGTGAATAGAAGGTGTACCAATTCACATTCCCAGCAGAAATGAGGGAGTGCCTGTGTCCTCACATCTTTTCCAAAAAGGTGTTATTAAACTTATGTCTACACAGAAATGGGGTCTGTGTGGAATTAGTTTGCATTTGTGTTATCTGAGTGAGATTGTACAGGTTTTTACCATTTGCAAAATAGATTTTACTTTTTTATTTTTAGAGAGAGGGATGGAATGGAGAAAGAGAAGGAGAAAAACATAGATTCGAAAGAGAAACACTGGTTGCCTCTATCACCAGCCCCAAACTGGGACCAAACCCACAACCCAGGCATGTGCCCCAACCGGTTATCAACTGAGTCACACAGGTCAGGGTGGTGGTTTTTCTTTTGCTTTTTTCTTTCTTTCTTTCTTTCTTTCTTTCTTTCTTTCTTTCTTTCTTTCTTTCTTTCTTTCTTTCTTCTTCTTCTTCTTCTTCTTCTTCTTCTTCTTCTTCTTCTTCTTCTTTTTAGATCAGAAGCTTTTTTCCTTTCTGTTTTTTAAATTTAAAATTAAAAATATATATATTGATGAGAGAGAGAGAGAAACATTGATTTGTTGTTCCATTCATTTATTGCTTCGTTGGTTGCTTCTTGTACTGCCCTGACCAGGTATCAAACCCTCAACCTCAGCACACACTGGGATGACTCTAACCAACTGAACCCCGCCAGGACCAGTTTTTCCATTTTTAAGAGACATCTGCATAATCTACTTACATGAACTGCCTATTTATATTCATTGCTCATTAAAAAAAAACAGTGGGCTGTTAGTCTTTTTCTTACTGTTTACAGAAGCTCTTAATATATGAAGAAACTGAGTTCTTCATCTATGGTGTGAAATTTTTCTCCAGTCATTTGTCTTTTGAGTTTTCTTTTTGGCAGGGGATGGTTTTTGCCATGCAAAAATTTTTTCAAAGTAGTTGAATTTATCATTTTTTTTAATGACTTCTAAGTTTTATGTCATACTTAATAATGTCAAAAATAATGTCTTTCTTATACCAAATTATTTTGAAAGATTCTAATTTGTTTTTCTGGTACTTAAAAATTTTGTTATATTCATATATTTGATCCATTTTCATTTATCATGGAGTGAGGTATGAGGAGCGGTTCTAACTTTTTCCCATTATATATAACCTGTTGTTATTTTACAGTTTATTGAATCTTTCCCCTACTGATTTTAAAGTCACTTTTAAGATCTACCAAGTTAGCCCTGGTTGATGGCACAGTGGAAGGCACTGGCCTGCAAACCCAAAGGTCACTGGTTCGATTCCCCAGCCAGGGCACATAACCAGGTCTCCAGCCAGGTCTCCAGTCAGGTCCCCAGCCAGGTCCCCAGCCAGTTCCGTGGCTGGAGGCAGGTGAAAGGCAACCATACATTGATGTCTCTCTCCCTCTCTGCTTCTCTCCCTTCCCCTCTCTATAAAATAAATAAATAAATATAATAAATAAATATAATAAATAAAATCTTTTAAATAAAACAAAATCTACCAAGTTACTGTATGTACTTGGTTTGATACTGCCTCTCAGCATAGCGGGAAGTTAAAGGCACAAGTTCTGAAGCCTAATTGCCTGGGTTGATATCCAGGCTCACCCCTAATTAGCTGTATAATGAGTCTCCTCTTCTGTAAGAGAGACTTTGGGAGGATCAAGCTAGGTAATCCAAGTGCAGCTTGGAATAGCGGTTGTATGTGGCCAATACTCAGACTAGGCTAGTTTTTAAAAATTGTGGTAGAATACACATAGCATAAAATTCGTCATCTTAGCTATTTTAAAGTGTACAGGCCAGGTTGGTCAGTTGACTGTAGCATTGTGTCGTACACCAAAAGGCTGTGGGTAGCCCTCGCTGGTAGCAGAGTGGATAAGGTGCCGGCCTGTGAACCTGAAGGTCGCAGGGTTCGATTCCCCAGCCAGGGCACATAACCAGGTTGCAAACCAGGTCTCCAGTCAGGTCTGTGGCTGGAGGCAGGTGAAATGCAACCATACATTGAAAAAAAAAGGCTATGGGCTCTGTTCCAGATCAGGGCATGTACCTAGGTTGCGGGTTCAACCCTGGTCAGGCTGCATACGGGAGGCAATCAATGGCTGTTTCTTTCTCACATAGAGGTTTCTTTTTCTCTATCTCAAATCAATAAACATATCCTTGGGTGAGGATTAAAAAAACCTGAAAGGTACAGTTCAATAGGGCAGACTAGGCTATTTTTGGTTACTATTATTTCTGGATTTTCTAGCGTCTTCTACAATATTGTTTGTTTGTGTGCCAGTAGCAGCACACTGTTTTAATTACGGTAGCTTTACAATTTCCTGCACAGGCCGGCCGGGTTCTAACATAGGAAGATGCGGCGTTATAAACGGGCACGCACTCCCTAAGTTAGTCTTTAAATTTTCTTGATCCTAATGAAAATACCAACAGGACTTTTAAAACTAGGCAAGCTGATTCTAAAGTTCAAGTGGAAAAGTAAATAAGCAATGATAACCGGGACAATTCTGAAAAAGCAGAGAAATGGGAGGAGAATTAGCACTACCAACCTTTGAATCCTACGAGGTCTGTCCTGAAAGTATTGGCTGCACAAACTTTTAATTCTATTAACATTAGCTCGATACTTTCGGGACAGACCTCGATGCATGTCTGAGCCCACCGGGAAGCCGGTTCTCAGCCTCCTGGAGGACAGATGTGCCTGCCCTTCCATTCTGAACTGCTTCCTTCAAGGTGAAGCTCTTCCAGAGCTCCAGGCATGTGGGGGTGGGGAGGGAGGCACAGGCCTGAGCTCAGGCAGATGTGAGATGCCAGAGCGGGGACTGTGGGTTGTTCGGGAAAATGTGTATTGCGGTGTAAAATACATAGAAAAGAGTGCGCTCAGCATAATTCTGAGAGCTTGATGAATTGTCATAAACTGAGTGCACTCATGCACCGCCACTCAGATAAAGAACAGAACGTGACCAGCCCAGAGCCTCCCCTGTGTTCCCCTCCAGTTGCTTCCTGCCACACCTCCACTTTGTGACTTCCTAAATCTTTAGCTTTGCTTCCTCATATCTACAGGGGTGGGAGAAGGTGGTGGATGTGGTTTGGGATGGAATGGGGGGCACACATCAGGTCTCTTTCTGTTCCCCACTGCCAGCCTCCCTTCTCAAACACATAAAAATGCCCTGATGGGGATCAGCCTCCTGGTTAGACTTCCTGTGGGAAGACTGGCCCTTTATGCCCTTCTCCAGGGAAGGCCGTGAGCCCTGGGGCAAACATGACTTAAGTCCCAGGGCCTAGGGACCCAGTTCTGGCTATATGACACACCAGCTACGTGACTGGAACCTGGTTCTCCTATAAAAATGGGCAGGTTGCCCTTAACCATTCGTAAGGGCCCTTACAGCCTGGAAGAGTGAGTGACCCTTACTTAGCTCAGCACCTACTCTGTGACCTCAGCCCCAACTCAACTCCTCTCTGGACCCAAGTCCTGTGTGTGTCCATGTGTGAGCATCTGTGCCCTTCTTCAGGCCTGATCAGTCCTGCCTTAATCTCTTCATCTGCTTCCTGGGGCTTGTGGGGAGTTGTACTGTTTGCCATCCTTAGATATCTTTTCCTCTAATTAGTTTATAATCTTTGATAGGTGAGTCAGGCCAGACCTCTGGGCCAGAGCCAGCTGATTAGCTCTGATACTGCCAGAAAAGGATTAAATGTTTTTCTCTTGAGGAGCTGGTCACATGCTGGTCTCTGACTCAGCAGCCAGCATTACCTTTTTATGGATCCAAAGGCCTTTGAGGCTTCCTGTCTCCAAGTCGTATATAGGCCATGGTGTGGAAGGATAGGAAAGGCTTCACCAAGGTAAATACTAACACCACCAAGTACAAGGCAGCTACAAGCAGGTACAGAAGTACAAACATGTTAGAGGGAAGCAGGAGAGGGCAGTCCGAGGAGGCGCTGTGAAGAAGCTGGGACTTAGAGCCTGAGGGAGGGGCTTTCCCTGAAGGCAGAAGAGGGCATTCTGAGAATTTGAAGGAAGGTGAACCGTGACCTGGTGAGAGGTGGGGGCACTTTGAAACTATAACTAGTCATTCAAGTGCTGCTGCTGTAAGGTAGGGGTTGAAAGGTCAAGGGTGCTAGGCTGCTGGCTCTGGTAAGAGACCCTCAGAGGTACTTTCCTGAGGGGCAGGGCTTGCCTCCTTTCCCCTGCCCACCAACACATACCCCTCAACCCAACTCCCTCCGCTAGGGCTCTGGGGAGGGTGGGTAAGCACAAGAAGAGCAGGGGGAGATCTAGGGTGGTGGGCAGCCCAGAAAAGGGAACCCTGAGGATGGAGCCTAGAGTGACATCTGGCCCTGGGGAGGGAGAGGCGTGGGCCAGATTCACCGGGAGCTCTCCCTCACCAGCTGTGTGAATGTAGGCAAGTTCCTTAATTTCTCTGAATTTCCTTTTCTCTGCAGCAAATGGGGCCAAGCCTGCCTATCCAGGGCTGTCCTGAGGGGTGGAGAGCTCTCAGGCAAAGCTCAGACGCATGGTAATAAGTGCTCATGAGTGTTAATGAATGTTATGATTATTATTACATCGAAAGTCAGGAGGCTGGCTTCAGCCCTTAGGTGGGTAAAGCAGGGAGAGGGGATGAACCCTGGGAACTTGTCCAAAGCCCCATTGGACTAAATTCTGCATTTGTTTCCATTGGAACGTGAGAGGACCACATTATTCTGGAGACTTCTCAACAGCCAGCTCCTTATCTCTGAGACGGGACCTTTCATTCCTTGCAATCCTGTGGCCCCCGCAACCCGAGTCTGGAGGTCTGCCTCCTGCGCTGCCAGCCACCCCGCAGGCCAGAAGGACCTACGTCCCTGCTCGTGTGCAGTGGTGGGATTAGTAGGCAAGCGCTAAACCTGTGTCCCCAGGGGCCCACCGGGCAGCTGGCTCACTGCTTATATAATCGGGGCCAGGGACCTGAACTTGTTTTTGCTGGCAAGAGCAGCAGCAAGCCACGAGCTAGTTGAGAAATACGCCTGTGTTTGTCTCTGGTTGTTGACATTGCAAATTTACTTGAAGAGAGAAAAAGTACAAAAACAACAAAGCTGCTTGGCTCTCTGGCACCCAGCCTTACTTAGGTCTAGAATGGGGAGGAGCCCCATTCTCAGGGCTGTGCTGCAAAGTTCCAGGGAGTGAGATTACCTGGGCATCCGGCTGGGGTGTGGGACCAGTTGCCCTGGGGTGATGAGGACCTAAGCTCTCATCCCCTTAAAGAATGGGAGGTGAGAGAGTTGGTGGGAATTTCTCTCTCCCTGAGCTCTCCAGGGGTAGGAGAAGCTTTTGTCTGAAGGCACTAGGATGACCTGGCCTTAGTTCCTCTCCAAAAGTCATCAACTATTAGAAGAGTAAAGCCATAAGTTAATTATGTGTTTTCAGGCAAGGCTATTGTCTGAGATAAGCAGACACACTCAAGGCTTCCAGCCCTCTGAGCACTAATGATGTGCACAGTGAGATGCTGGACTGCAGTCGGGGGGCAGCAGGGAGCTTCAGGTCACAGTCTGAACCCTCATCTCCCAGAGGGGGCGGGTAGGGCTGTGTCAGGGGTTGTGACTCGCCCAGGGCTGCCCCAGTCACTGGCAAGGCCAGAAATAGAGCTCCGGTGTTCTGAGAACCCAGAGCTACTTCCTCTGTGCCAGTCTGCCTCCTCTTACAGACACACTTGCTATTAAATAACAAACAAATCGAGATGAAACTGCACACTGGTGGAAAATATTATCCTGTGGAGAGTACCAGGTACCTGCCCTCCCTGGGTTCTCACTTCCCTTTGCATACTGTTCCCTTTTCCTAGAATGCCATTCCCTGTGGCTCTGTTTATCAACCTCCCACTCACTTCTCAAGGCCCAGCTCGGATCTCTCTTCCCTTTGGTTCCCCCCACCCCACTGCCCTCTTTTTTTTTTTTTTTAATTTATTGTTGTTGTATTACATCCATCCCCTTTTTGCTCCCCTCTGTCCCCCTCCCCACCCACCCATTCCCCCCAAAATCAATCCCACCTGTTGTCCATGTCCAGCCCTCTTTGAATGATTCTACCCTCAAGGCCGCCACAGTGCGGCAGGAATATTTATGTCAGGGTGGCCTGTAGTATTATAGGTAGTTTTAAGTTCTCCATGGGGTTTTGTGGGAGTTAAAACAAGATTATGATGCATAATAGATGTTTAATAACCATCAGTTCTCTCTCCTGGATTAGAAATTTTTGGCCTTGCCCATGATAGGTGCGCAAAACTTCTTGCAAACTGTGGCCTCAGATGGCTACGAATTGCCCAGTACACGTGCTAAATCGTGTGCTGTTGGCTGAATGTCAGGGGTTGCCAGGCCAGCCGCTCCCTGCCACGCGCCCCCATGGCTGGGCGGGAATGGGAGCAGAGCCGGGGCACCTCTGCAGGGAGCAGGAAGGGGCCTTCTCAAGAGCACTCACACGCCTCACCAATTGCTGCCTGCGTCTCTTCTCTGTCAGGAAGGCCTGGCAGATTCCAGGGAACAAACAGCGGCAGACAGGGTGGGGTTGGTGACCTTATGTCCACCAGGGGATTAGGCCAGCAGAGCTGAGGGCTAAGGGTGTAGAACGCAGAGAGCAACAGAACACAGAGCTGAAAGAGTGGAGGGGTGGCCGCTTTCTGGCCTGGAAGAAGCTCTTAGAAGCTGCTTGTCTTGAAAACTCCACCTTCACCCCAGCCCTGTTCCCCGGTACCCACACATCATGTTCTGCTCCACCTCCACCCTCCGCCCTCAGCCCTCAGCCCTAGACGTCATCACTTGGACAGACCCAGCTTTTCTGTTGTAAATATATTCATTGTAAGAGGAATACAAGCAACTTGTAGAACATTCAGAAACTACAGAAAGGTGAAGAGAAAGAAATCACCTCTCATCCCATCATTTGGAGAGGTGGGCAGAGATACCAGGAAGACATTCTGTGAACATAACTTCTTCCTCCTCGCAGAAATGCCATGGGGCTCCCACGTGGCCACCCAGTGTCAGGGATCTGATTCAGAGATTCGGGTCAGGGGGTTGAGGGGTGAGTAGGGGCGAGTTGGTGTGTGGAGTAGGGCAGCACTGCCCACTCTGACTTTAGCAAGTCTCTTTCCTTATTTTTAAAGATTTTATTTCTATTTTTATTTATTTATTTGTAAAGATTTTTTTCATTATTTTCAGAGAGAAGGGCAGGGAGGGAGGTAGAGAGGGAGAGAAACTTCAGTATATGGTTGCCTTTTACCTGCCTCCAGCTACGGACCTGGCTGGAGACCTGGCTTGCGATCTGGTTTTGTGCCCTAATTGGAGAATTGAACCAGCAACCTTTGGGCTTGCAGGCCAGCGCCTTATCCACTGAGCCACCAGCCAGGGCTTATTTCTATTTTTAGAGAGAGGAGGGAAGGGAGAGAGAAAGGGAGAGAAATATGGATGTGTGAGAGATGCATCCATTAGTTGCCTTTCCCAGGTTCCTAACTGAGGACCTGGCCCACAACACAGGCATGTGCCCTGGCTGGGAATCGAACCAGCAACCTTTTAGTTTGCAGGCTGGCACTGGATCTACTGAGCCACAGCAGCCAGGATTGTAAGTTTGTTTTCTTGCAGTCTTTCCTCTGAGTATCTGTGATCATTTTGCCCATAGTGGTTTATTATTTATTTTTCTTCATGTCAGACGGGTAATGTGCCAAAGGCAGAACAAGGTTGGAGGGAGGCACATGTCACATGAGAGTAAACAAACACCCAGTCATCACACTTATGAACTACAAAAGGATCTGCACATAGTGGTTTAACACAGTTCTGTTCATGGTCTAGCAGAAATATATTAAGAAGAAGGGCCAGGGCCGGTAACACTTGCCAGTGGCTGGTTTATAGTTAAGCATGACTCAGTATTTTTTTTAATATATTTTATTTATTTTGCCATTACAGTTGTCCCAACTTTCTCCCCTTTGCCCCCTCCACCCAGTACCCCATTTCCTCCAGCAGTACCCCCTTAGTTCATGTCCATGAGTCATGCATATAAGTTCTTTGGCTTCTCTTTTCCTTTGTTCTTCTTAACATCCCCGGTCTATTCTATAATCACCAATGTGTACTTTTTTGACTCAGTTTTAAAGAAAACCATTACTCAACTCCCTTAGTAGAGGAAGTGGCCATTATTGTTGCTCCTGCAGCTTTGCTTTTGTGAAAGAGAAAAAAAGTCTTTATTTGCTATTTCTGTGAGCTGCCCAAATAGTTGGGCCATTGTTAGCGAGTGCAGGAACAGAACAGCCCCTGCTGTTGTTCAGGCTGGTCACTAAATATGGCTAGAGCTTCCATCCCAACTGGGGTAAAGGAAGTGACCAGAGAAACATGCTTCCTGGGCTGGTCGAAGCAAAAGCAGAAAAGTGCTCCCTCTGGTTCTGGACTCATAGCCAGAGGAGTTCTTTCCCCAGCACCTTGTGGCTGGTCTCAGTACAGGCAGGGCCTGTCAGCTACCTAACCAGAGCGGCCCCTCTTACACCACCGTGTCAGCTGTGAATGGTGGTCCTGGGAGTTTCCCATGTGGAGGATCCTGACCCTCTGGATACCTGTCAGGTGCTCTGCATGAAACAAACATTGATTAAGCACCTACTGAATTCTCTGATGAGAACCAGCAAGAGCCCACAGTCTCGTAGCCGTGGTTGGAGAGGGGGAGCTGTACATAGTCCAGGACAGTGCCATGTGTAAAGTACCAATGAAAGGATGACCCAACCGTGGTCCTTGACCCCTACTTGGACCACCATGCAACTTGCCTTGTGTCCCTTTTGTATTGGTGCTCCTAACCAGCCTTGTGAAATCTGATTTTTGCTCAGCAGCTGCTGGAGGCATGTTGTAAGCGCTGCACCCTGGGGCCACCTACCAGCCGACAGTCACATTTTGGCAGTGCTCCATCTTTGTTCCTACAGTGATAACAATTTGTGCATGAGCCTGATGTCCCTGTTGGGTTTTGTCTGTGTAGGTGCTTTATCAAGTGGAAAACGGAAAAGAAAATATCGATATATGATTAGAAGTGTTGGGTGTGTCTTCTGAGCGTAACCTCATTCAGGCACAGATGTGTGGGCTGACTGTGGCAAGCTGTGGCCTTCACCCAGCGCTCTTCAGACTCAAACCCGTTGGGTTGTGTGTTCAGTTATGAAGGAAAAGGACACATGTGACACTTGAACACTGGGGCCAGCGATTATACTTGGAAACTTCAGAAAATTCAGCAAAAGCTACATGTGAGGAAGTTGATAGCCACACTCTTCAATGTAGTAAAGATACTGGAAGTGACTCAAACTCCCCTCAATAGAAGATGATGTACTGTATTTGCACAATGGAATATTACGCAGCAACAAAAAGGAATGAATCACAGAAACACAATGAATGACAAAAATACATCCCAGAAGAATAAATACAAACCACTTACATAAAGTTTAAAAATCAAGCAAGATTGAGGAAAATATAAGGATCCAAGAGTACTGAACTTATTTTTAAAAGGGAGTGACAACCCCAAATTGTAACACTGTATAAGGTGGGGAGGCTGGAGGCTGCAAAAGCAGAGAGGGAGCTTCAGAGACAATGATTATACTAGTTGTTAGATTGGTAGGAGCTTGGGATGCTTTATGCTTCATAACTTCCATGTATATTGCTTATTGCATGCATTCAATATTATATGATACATTTAAAAACAATATTTGAAATGATAGAAATATATTATTGACTATGATGTATGGAAGGTGTGCTGTATTGTCTATAATGGCCAAGACATGGAAACACCCTAAGTGCCTGTTGCTTGGTGAGTGGATAAAGTTGTGGCATACCTGTGTGCAGGCAGTTTCCTTTTTATGGAGTGCGCGTGCGTACTCCATAATATTAGTTAGCCATAGAAAGGAAATCCTTCCATTTTTGACGTCATAAATGGACCTTGAGGGCATTATGCTAACTGAAATAAGTCAGACAGAGAGAGACAAATACTGTGTGATCTCACTTCTGTGTGGAGTTAAAAAAAACAAAAACAAAAAACCAAACTCATAGAAAGAGATTAGAGTTGTGGTTGCTGGTTACTGAAGGGGTGTGTGTGTATGTGGCGGGGGTAGGTGGGTGGGTGGGAGAGTGTGAATTAAAAATAGATCCTAACAGTTCTCATCACAAGAAAAAAAAACATTATTTTTCCTTTTTTGTGTCTATATGAGATGATGGATAACTAAATTTATTGTGGTAGTCATTTCACAATATATGTAAGTCAAGTCATTATATGCTGTACACCTTAAACTTACACAGTGCAGTATGTCAGTTATATCCCAATAAAACTGAGGGAGGAGGAAAAGGGGGAGTGGAGGTGGAAGAGGATATAGGAGAGATGAATGGTGATGGAAAAAAACAGAGGGTGGGTGAGGAAAGAAAGGTAATTAGGGCTTTTTATAATTCTTTTAAGCCCTCTGGGTAGAGAAGTATCCTCAGTGAACTTCAACTTCTACAGACTACGATTGTGCTGTGTCCTGTGGGCCAGTTCTGTGGCAGTGAATGTGTCTTTGTCTCCTGTCTTTGAGGGCAGGGTCTCTCTGCCACCTCACGGTGTCCTCACTGGTGCCAGGCTCGGGGGCCTCCATGAGTGTTTGTTAAACGTAGTAGAGGGAGGGTCCTCCTGGGTGAAACTGAGGTCTAAAGAACCTGCCCCAACTCGCCTGCTGCGTGGTGAGGTTCAACCCTTCTGCCACCCAAAGTCCAAGGCTCCGACAGGGGAAAGGAAAGTCCTCAGGAGTCCTTTGCATCTGTTCCTCCCCCGCAGCCTTCGCACGAATGACACTGGTTCCAAGTGGTCAAGTGAGAAGGAAGCCTGAAGTGTAGCTAGGCGGGCCCAGTGCCAGATAGGAGCAGTTTCTCTCCCTTTTGCCCATGTCTCTGGTCCCTGGACTGTGGCCAGTGGTCAGTTTGTAAAACCAGCTCCTGGTTTTGGGAGTGTTTGTTAACCTCCTGAGAGTCACTGATTCTTAGTCCCTCCTTTCTGATAGTCACTTTGGTTGGGGTGGAAGGAAGGACAGTGCCCAGTGTGAGGTAAAAGCTCTCATCCTGAGCAAGAAGGCTTTGCAGGTCAGAGAGATACTGGTGTTCATCCTCCAGACACAGGAGTAGGGGCGGAAGGTGAGGTCAGGTGCTCGGCTGTAAGACCTTGGGCCAGATTTACTGTTGCTGTTTGCTGATAAGTGGTTATTCATTTGTTGTGAAGGACCACACGTGCTTAATGTGAAACTGGCCATAGTCCCTGGGCCTCAGTGCCCTCAGCTGGTTGGACTAATTTAATAGATTGGTTAATAAGTTAGTACAAGGTGGTGGGACTAATGTATAACTTAGAGTCTATGAATCTATAACCTATAATTTAAAAAAGTTAGCTTGTTCCTTTAAGTTTGGACTCCATACCTCGAACAGTGGCAGGCTCTTAAAGGGTTTTCTGATGAAAGGAGTGGGGTGGCCTGATCAAGGCTTCTGAAGGCTCACCTGGGCAGCTGGGTGGCGAGGGCCAAGGCTGGGGTGTGGGGGCCACTGGAAGGCTGTTGCTGTAAACCAGGCAGAGGCCTGGACCCCTGGATGGACTGGGGAGATGTTTAGTACTGAAGCCTCTTGTGGCTTCCCCAGATCAGCAGTGAAGTCCTTTCCTCAGTGTGTGTGGACTTACTGTCTTCTCTCTCCTCAGAGGTGGAGAGGGATGTGCTGACCAGCAGGCCTGGAGCCAGCGTTACCCTGACCTGCCCTGGCGGGGACCCAGAAGACAATGCCACAGTTCACTGGGTGCCCAGCAATCAGGTCAGAGGCTCACACAACGGCACATGGACTGTCGTGGGAAAGAGGCTGCTCTTGAGATCCGTGCAGCTCAGCTATTCTGGAAACTATTCGTGCTACCAGGATGGCCACCGAATCGGAACCGTGCGCCTGCTGGTGGAAGGTGAGTTGCATCTTCAGAGTTCTTGGAGAGAGCTCCCTGCACTACCCTGCATTCCAGATTCCCTGCTTGGCCCTTGAAACGCCTGTTATTTCCTTGGCCCATGGAGTTTGGGAAAGGCCCACTGATGTCTGCCAGTGAGACTGGTGGAAATTCCTGCTGGGTGGGGGCAGTTGGCTGATGGGGACACCGTCCAGCTGGCCTTGTCGTGCAGTTAGGGCTTGAGGTGGACTGGTTAATAGCATGGGACTGGGAACGAGGGGGCCTGGATTTGGATCCTCCTCCCTCACAGCTTAACCTCTCTGCTTCTCACTGTCTTCAGTAAAATAAGGTTAATTTTGTTACTTACCTCAGAGTTAGTGCAAAGATTAAATGAGTGAGTATGTATTTGTATACTCACACATGTACACACAGTGTTGTAAACTGCATAGTTTCAAGTGGACTATTTCTTTTAAAAATTTTTTTAAAGATTTTATTTATTATTTTTAGAGAGAGGGATAGGGAGAGAGGCAGAGGGAGAGAGACATCAATGTATGGTTGCCTTTTGCCTGCCTCCAGCCATGGATCTGGCTGGAGACCTGGCTTGCAACCTGGTTATGTGCCCTGGCTGAACCAGCGACCTTTGGGTTTGCAGGCCGGCACCTATCCACTGTGTCACTAGCCGGGACGGTCAAGTGGGCCATTTCTATTATTAGAATTTATAGGTTCTTAGCTCCCTCACATCTAGATGAAGGTGCCATGGAACCAGATGCCCTTGTGCCAGGCCCTGTGCCGAGACACTGTCTTCCCTGGTGCCCCAGTGACCTTTTGAGGGAAAGCAGTATTGGTGTTGTTATTTACCATCATTTAATTTCATAATAAGAAACTGAAGAGAGATTGGGACCTGCCTAAGGCCACACAGCAGGCCTGTGTGACCCTAAAGTCTCTTATTTTTTCGGTTGTTCTCTCTCGCTTTTAGACAAGTTAGCCTTGTCTCCCTTTACTGTAGTGAGGCCCTTTAATTTCCCAGCCAGAATTACATGTGTGGCTGTTTGGATCACCGCTGGTTCTAGGGCTGGAGGGTGGGGAAGTGGGGAAGGCTGAGCTGGGTGCCCCTGAGCAGGAAGGTGAGGTGAGCTCACCTTACACCTCCTGGTGTGTATGCCTTTCAGCTCCTCCAGAAGAGCCGCAGCTCTTCTGCTCCCGGAAGAACCCCCTCAGCAACGTGGGTTGTGAGTGGAGTCCTCAGAGCCCCCCTTCCTTGGGCACCAAGGCTGTGCTGTTGGTGACCAGGCTGTAAGTATCTGGGGCTGGGCTGTATGTTTATGTCCGCGCGTCCTTAACCGAGGTCCGAGTGGCGAGTTCTCCAAGGAGCCGCTGGGACTGGAAGCCAGTATTCCAAAATTTTATCATTAGGAAATAATTCTTTTGGGAGGGAATGAGCAAGGGAACTGAAACTTAAGTTCCAGTGCTCGCCTGTACTGGCCACTGTGCCAGGATAATGGTCCTATTACCCATCACAATAGCCATGGGAAGTGGGCGTTACTTTTCTCCTTTAACAGATACAGAAACTGAAGTTTCTTGTTTAAGGTCATCTTAAGCTGAGTAACTTGTTTAAGGTCATCTGGCTCATAGCTCTGCTAGGAATCAAACACGATCTGTCTAATTTCATTCAAAATACAAAGGTTTTGGGCGTTATGAAGAAGATGCAAATGTCCCTGGGGGAGGAAGGGTGGCCAGTTCCTTATCGGATCCTGACCCAGGGAGCTTATCAGGCTCTTTCCATTATAATGGTGGAGAGAGGAAGTGGTGGCGGGGTGGAGAGGCAGCTGGGCAAACCCACACCTGCCTGGGGGTCCCTTAGCACCAGGGGATGGCGCAGGAGGGAGAGCCGGGGTGAATTCTCAGGCAGAGATGTAGAGGAGGAGGGAGATGTTGAAAACCAAGTCACCTCTGTAGTTTGGTCTGTCTCCATCCCAGGGCCAGCGGCCCTTTAACCCAGATGTTTCTATCAGAGTTTGGGCTGTTAGTCATCAGAGTATCAAAAACTCTGAACAGTTAGTTCAACAGGGTGGTTTGGTTTCTGGGGCAGCCGCCAGAGCAATTTTTTTCAATGGACACTTCAGGTAGAATACTTGGGTCTCTTGTTGCCAACATTCTGACAGCAAGAGTGAGAGAGAGATTGGAACTTAGCCCACACCCTCCTGTCAGCAGCCTCTGCCACTTCCATCCTCCTACTGGGTGGGGTGTCTGCCTTGAACTGAGGAAGTGGGGTAAGAGCCGCTGTGCGAACGTGGGGACCGCAGAACCCATTCAAGCCCCACTCAAACCCTGGCACCGCTGGGGGTGAAGCGGGCCTCTTGAAGGAGATTTTGTGCCCACACTCACACCCTTGCTGAGCTGCACTTGCTCACGGTCCACAAGCATTCGGCAGCATCTGGGTGGGCCGTACTCGGGCTGAGGGAGACACTCCAGGCGTGGAAGGCTGGTCCCTGCCCTGCAGTTCCACAATGGGACACACCTGGAAGCATGTGACGGAGCACCCTGCTAGGATGGAAGCCTGGGCGATGGTGTTGAGGGACGGAGGGCCTAACTCGACAGGGAAGGTTGAGGCAGGTCTCCCAGAATGACTTTGTTCCGGGCCTCGTGTTCAAACCTGGGGTAAAACAGAGGAGGGTGGGAGATTTGTTGCCCCAGCAGCAGGGCGAGCGGCTGCCCTGGCCTCACATGCCCACGCATGTCATAGGTGGATGAAGTCTGAAGGTTCCAGGCCAGGTGAGACAGTGTCTGACTCACCTTGAATGTCTTCAGTCACTCAGACTTCTTTACTGGGCTCACCTACCGGAAATGCTACCACCTCCTTTTGAACCCCTAGCACTCTGTGCTTCTGGAATGTCATTTCTCTGCTGGCCATGAGGTCAGGATGGGGCCTCTGATTCACTTCTGCAGCCCTGATCTTGGCTAGAGCACAGGACTTGACAGGAAGCCAAGGAACCACAGCTCTGACACCTTGGTGACTGAGTGCACCTACTTTCTGCACCTTTTGACCCACCAGGTGCAAAGCTAGATGTTTGACCATTGTTTTTCAATTAACCCTAACAAACCACTGTGAGGTAGGTACAATTAATGTCCCCATTTTCAAATGAGCGGATGAAGGCTCAGGAGATAATTGACTCAAAGTCGCAAGAGCTACCAAGTGTGAAGCTGGGACCCAGTCCCCAGGGTCAGATGCAGAGCCTGGCCCTTCCCGCCATGTCCTGGCCCCTCTCGAATCAGGGCAGAAGCTGAGAGCCGGCTCACTCTGTTTTGTGTTTGGCAGTCAGTACGGTCTGATGGAAAACTTCCAGGAGCTGTGCCAGTACTCTCAGGCGTCCCAAAAGTTCTCCTGCCAGTTGGCTGTCCCAGAGGGAGACAACTCTTTCTACATAGTGTCCCTGTGTGTCGCCAACAGCGCTGGGAACAAGTCCAGCAGACTTCAAACATTTGAGGGTTACGGGATCTGTACGTAAGCTCTTCCGGGCCGCTCTCTATACCTTCCAGCTGTTTCCCTCTCATCTGATAGCTCTGGGCTTCTCAGAGGGGCAGGCAGAGGTTGGGTGAGGGGCTCGGTGAGCTGGGGCCTTTGGAGCTTTACTCGGCAGGTCTGGCTGTGGCTAACCAGGGAGTGCTCTCAGGGTGGGGTGGCACCCTGCTGCTGGGGGTTTGTTTGCACAGCCTCTGTGGGTCTTTCCTTAGCCCCATACTTGGGGCCACATAAGAGCCATGCACCCTTTCCCCACAGTGCAGCCTGATCCACCTGTCAACATCACAGTCACCGCCGTGGACAGAAACCCCCGCTGGCTTAGTGTCACCTGGCAAGACCCACCCTCCTGGAACTCATATTTCTATAGGCTACGGTTTGAACTCCGATACCGGGCTAGACGGTCAAAGACATTCTCTACGTTGATGGTAACTTCCTCCTTTTTTTTTTTTTTTAAATTTATTTTTTTCCAGAAAGAGGAAGGGAGAGAGGCAGAGGGAGGAGAGAAACAATGTATGGTTGCCTTTCACCTGCCTCCAGCTACGGACCTGGCTGGAGACCTGACTGGAGATCTGGCTTGCAACCTGGTTATGTGACCTGGCTGGGGAATTGAACCAGCGACCTTAGGGTTCGCAGGCTGGCGCCTTATCCACTGTGCTACTGGCCAGGGCCAGTAACTTATTCTTTTATTTCTGGATAGAAAAGTACCCTCAGGGGAAAAAAATACAATAAAAGAACATACTATTTAAAAATAAAATAAAATAAAAAAAAATTTTAAACATTCAAAATAAAAAATTTTTTTCCAAAATTTGGAAAAATTCTTTTCCAAAAAGAAAAGAAAAAGAAAAGTAAAGTATCCTTGGATCCTAAGGGGTAGTGGAAAGAACACTAAAGAGAAAAAAGTGGGTTCTGCATGGCATTTTGCACACACTGCCTGCATGGTCCTGGATAAGCAAGTCTCTGAGCCATTCTGAATGTTGGTGGCATCATTTATGAAATGGGAGTAATAATGACAGACCAATCTCTCCTTCATAGGCCCTTTTGTAAAAGCGAGTGTGACCTGGGAAATGAGTGGGGGCTGTGAGCAGGTCAGGGGTGTGGCCGCAGGATTCCCCAGCGCATGGGGGTGGGGCACTGACTTTCAGCCTCTGCCTGCATTGGCCCAGAACATAGCTGTTTCTTTCTGAGCTGCTGGGGTGGTGTCAGCCTTTGGAGTATCTGCCCAGCTGAGTCACCCACTAGATCTGGGAGAGTGAGCCGCTGAAGGGCAGGAAGCAGCCAAGGGCATTCGTGTCTCTGTGGAACTGCCTAAAAGGAGCCTCCCAGGCTCTACCCCACAGTAACTATGCCTCTGTTCTCAGGTCAAGGATCTCCAGCACCACTGCATCATCCATGATGCCTGGAGTGGCACTGAGCATGTGGTACAGCTGCGGGCCCAAGAGGAATTTGGACATGGCTTGTGGAGCGAGTGGAGCCAGGAGGTCATGGGGACTCCCTGGAAAGGTACTGGTGGCACAGAAAGGATGCTTTATCTTAGCTACTGTGTCAGTTACCTAGTTCTATGTAACAAGTCACCCCCAAACTCGGGATAAAACAGAAATCATTAATGTGCTTTTGAAAATGAGTCAGCTAGGCAGCTCTTGTGCTGGTCATGCCTGAGACAATAATGCAGTTGTTTGGCCTGCATGATCGATCCAATGTGGCTTCGCTCACACGTCTGGCAGTTGATGCTGGCAGGTGGCCAGGGCCCTTGCTTCTCCCTGGAGCCTGTCACTTTCCAGGAGGCCAGCCCAGACTCAAGGAGGGGAAATCATTTCACAACTTGATGGCAGGAGCTGCAAAGAATTTATAGCTGTATTTAATCTGCCAAGGTTACTAGTGCTTTTTATTTTTGAAAAAATGTTAAAGCTAATATTAATTGCCTTTTGGGACAATTATTGACATCAGTGTGTTAGTAATAGAATACAAAAAATTCCAGGAAAGTATGAAGAATAATTATCACTGCTAGTCTTACCAGCTGAGGAAAACCAGTAAGAAAATTTTATTTTTTTGAAAGATTTTATTTATTTATTTCTTTATTATTATTTTTTTCAATGTATGGTTGCCTGTCTCCTGCCTCCAGCTACTGACCTGGCTGGAGACCTGACTTGCAACCTGGTTATCTGCCCTGGCTGGGAATCGAACCAGCAACCTTTGGGTTCACAGGCTGGTGCCAACTCACTGAGCCACCATATTTATTTATTTTTAAAGAGAGGAGAAGGGAGGGAGGAAGAGAGGGCGAGAAACATTAATATGTGAGAGAAACATCAACTAGCTGCCTCTTGCAAGTACCTGATGGGTCCAGGCCCACTACCCAGGCATGTGCCCTGACCAGGAATCAAGCCATTAACCTTTGCTTTGTGGGATGATGCCCAACCAATTGAGCCACACCAGTCAGGGCTCCAGTGAGAATATTTTAGCGTACTTTCATTTTTTAAGCTACATTTGTGTTTTATATGTGTAGTTTTGTGTGTGCGTATATATTTATATATGTACGTGTATGTATATAAGTATATATATATATGTGTGTGTGTGTGTGTGTGTGTGTATAACCTGTCCAGAATGTATCTAGTGATGTACTATGAAAAATACAGACATTTATTGAAGAAGATACAAGAGATATTATACATAGGTCAATGATGCCTCAGTCTCTCTCAAAGTAGGTGCCTTGGAGCCTTACACAGTTTTCCCAATTGCCATTAGCTGCCCCATTGTATTTTCCTGAATTTCATCAACAGTCTAAAATCTCTTCTCTTTTATTTATTTTAAAGTACATTTTATTGATTATAATAAATAATATTATATGAGTATTTATTATGATAAATAATGAATGATACAGTTGTCCAAATTTCTTTTCCTTTTGCCCCCGTCTGCCCAGTACCCCACAACCCTTCAGTAGTCCTACCCCCTTAGTTCATGTCCATGGGTTGTGCATATAAGTTCCCTGGCTTTACCCTTTCCTATATTATTCTTAACTTCCCCTGTCTTCTTGTTGCTGCTGCTGTTCTCCTCCTGGGTCCGCCCCCTCCTACCTGTTTGGCTGAGTATTTCTTTACTTCTTTGTTTGTCGCACTTCCATGTAGTTCAATTTTCTGAAATTTCTGCATTGTTTTTATTTAGTTTTGAGATGTCTATTTCTTCTAGTTGTGAGGGAGGCACAGCATGTCTTAGTTGGAAGTTAAAATCTCTTCTCTTTTGAAGGTGATTTTAGTTTTTGGAAAAAGTCAGAAGTCTCAGGGCACCAAATCTGGGCTGTAGTGGGGCTTAGTCACCTGGGAAATTTGATGTTTTACCACAAAACTCTGCACAAGACGTGATGCATGAGCAGATGAGTTGTCGTGATGAAGCTTCCAATCACTAGTTGCTGATAGCTGCAGCCTTCTGAATCATCTGTATAGTTTCTTCGAAGGAATGTTCAAGCGTAAAGAAAAATTTGATGCAGATTTGTGGTTCTACTCGCTCAGTCATTTTGAATGCCGCACAGCACACATGCTCACCGCCCCCACTGACTAGTACAGTGAAGTTGTCATTGTTCATATACGTGCTTTCCTGTCCACTCTCCTTGGCTGCCAGGTTACATCAATGTCACCAAACCATTCTCATTATGTTAACAATGACTGGACTTTTCCTGGACAGACCTTATCATTTGTGTGTGTGTGTGTGCATGTGTGTGTGTAAATATTTTTGGAAATGTATTGTTTAGTAACTATATGATTAATTTTTTCTTAACCCATGGGGTAATCAAATTAATGTATGCCCAAGGTAAAGAAGCAAAAAAGGACTTATCACAGTGTCCCTTGCCCCACCCCTTCCTATTTCCAGTCATTCTTCTTAGAGATGCCTGACTTTCTGTTTCTATTTCTTCTATTGATACGCTTCTTAATACAACAACCTATATTGGCTGGGTTGGTTTTTTTTTTTTTTTTTCCCTGAGAAAACAATTGGAAACATTATATTTTGACTCTTTCCTATTAAAGATTAGGATTTAGCAGACCTAGATCCAGTGCAGGAATCTCTAACTACAACCCAGAGTGTGGTCACCCAGCCTCTGCTTGAATACTTCCTGAGACCATTCATTCCATTGTTCCTGGTGTTCTTACTGTAGAATGGCCTCCAGGCTTGTTTCAGTGTCAGATCTCTTTAGTCTATTAGTGTAATTGAACCAAATTAGTCACTATTAAATACCAGGCAACTTTCAAAAGAATAAAATACCCACTTATTGAATATGTATGGATAAAAAGATCAAGATAAAAATGACATTTATTGCCCAGGCCTATCCCTACCCCTGCCACTTCCTCCACTCTGGGCCTCAGGGAGAAGACTTTTCCGCAGAGGCTGCACCTTTTTCCGCTGGAATGGATGGATGATACAGTGTGGTGGTGTTTCCTGTAACAAGGCTTTACAGTTTGGGGTCCTTACCTGTTCTTGTTCTGGGAGAGCCAGAGGAGCGGCCTTGGGTCTTAGGGTATCTTTCTTCTGGGATGTACGTATACAATGTCAAGTGCCACCTCAGATCTTTGTTGGTGCACTCCCCATCCTCTGACCATCAAGAGTAGAGTACACTCGTTCTATGAATACTCAACATTAATATGGCTTTGGAAGCCTTTGCAAGGGAAGAAAATTATTTATAACATTGTGCAGAGGGAATGTTCCAGATACAGGTTTAAGAAATCCTATTTTTGTTAGTTCTTTAAAAAATTTAAAAAAAAATTTTTTTTTAATTTATTTACTCTTTTTTTTTTTTAGAGAGTGAGGTAGGGAGAGGAAGAGAGGGAGTGAAATATCCAAGAGGTATGTGGATAGTTTGCCTCTCCCATGCCCCCAACTGGAGACCTGAGCCACACCAGCTGGGCTAAAATGTTTTTTAATTGGCCCTGATTGGTGTGGCTCTGTTGGCTGGGTGTTGTCCCTCAAAGCAAAAAGGTTTGATTCCTTATCGGGTACATGCGCCTGGGTTTTGTTTCCAGTCTGGGCACGTACCAGAGGCAACAGATGGATGTTTCTCATATCAATGTTTCTCTCCCTTTCTTTCTCCCTTTCTTTCCCCCTCTCTAAAAATAAATAAACTTTAAAAAATTTAATTATGGTAAAATACACATCTTAAAATTTAGCATTTTTAGGAATATAATTCAGTGGCATTAGGACATTCACACTGTGGTGCAACCATCACCACCATCCATTGCCAGCGCTGTTTTCATCTTGCAAAACTGGAACTCTGTACCCATTAATTACTGATTTAATTTTCCACTCCTCCTCCTCTAGCCCTGGCAATCACCATTTTACTTTCTGTGTCGGAGTTTGACTATTCTAGGTACCTCATATAAGAGGAGTCATATGCAGTACTTTTCTTTTGTTGTGACTGCTTTATTTTACCCAACATAGTATCCTCTAGATTCATCTATGTCGCAATGTGTCAGAATTTCTATTACAGAACCAAGATAGTGGCCTGCTGCCCACTAGGAGGCAAATTGGCAGAGGCTGGTGAGAAAGGAGAGTTTTTATTCAAGTGCTGCATGATTTGGGAGAATGGCAGACATGTCTTAAAGTCTCTCCTTTCCGGAAAACCCTGAGGAAAGCCCAGCCACCCTCAGCCAGATCAAAGGAAAAGGCAGTGTCCAGAGTTCCTTGTCCCATTTCAAGTGCCATACTTTGGGAACTGTAGGAGGCCACTGACTAGTCACCCAGGCAGCTCAGCTTGCTCCTGGCCACTGTCCAGCATTAGGCTCCCTCCTGGAATCACCACTGGCCATATGGCCTCCAGGGCCAGAGGTCCCACGAATGTGTTGGTTATTATGTTTTCTACGTAGCTAAGACAGCATCCCTTCCTTTCCTTGGATTTATATATTATATACTTTTGAGTGTGGGACGGATCAGGGAATTTCTCAGGATACCCAATTAACTTCCCAAACTTCCACATGCTTCATGAGGGTCCATCCAGCAACCAGTCCCTTCTTTGTCCCAGGACTGACGGATAGGCTTCTTTGATCCAGCACCTCACCCTGTGGCCATCCTGGCCTCGGGCACATGTGCCTGCCTACCCCTGGTCCCTCCCCCAATCAGGTACAGGAAGGAGGTAGGACAGCTACCTGGACTTATTTGGCTGTTTGGGACATGTCAGTGCACTAGATACAGCATCCATGGGCCTCCCAACCATAAGGGCCTGCAGCCCTCGAAGCCAAACTGACAGCCCCTGTCTCTGAGCCTAGGTGTGGGGGAGGTGACACAGAGGTCATGGGAAGTATGCTGGACCTGGGAATCGGGTTTTATGGCCTTGGTAAAGTTACTTACTTCTCAAAGCCTCAGTCTTGTCACCTGTAAAATCGAGTTGATATGACCTTGTTGTCATCTCTTCAGATGGTGATATCTCCACTGGACTCATAAAAACCCATACTGTAAATGTAGGGGGTTTGCAATTACAGTGCAGTGTTGGCTGGTCCTTGAGGTGAAGAGAGTGGGGCTACGGGCATCCCAGAGTCACTACCCTGGATAGCATGACCTTGCATCCACTGAACTGGAATCTGGAGGGGGATGTGGATACTTTGAGAAAGATTTTGTGATTATAGAATGTGCTGGGGTGGAGGGGGCATCCCTCTACAATAGGGTGTGATAAGGCAGATAGTTCCCGGGTGGTGTAGAGAGCAGGGAAGCTGCTAGAGGAGGTGACACTGAGTGGTGTGTTGGAGAAAGGCAGCGGGAACGGCAGGTGCAGAGGCAAGGACTGTGAGCAAGCACTGTGGTGAGGCTGCCGCCGTGGTCTGTGGGTGGAGGGCTGAGTGGGGCAGGTGGAGACAGAACTTAAAGGCCTGCATGAAGGTGGGGTGCACAGTGCAGGGTGGAGGGATGGGGAGGGGGCTGAGGAGCATGGGGCGGGGGGCTTCAGCAGGTGCTGACCCCTTGAGGCTGGGGCCTGGCTGCACATGAGTTAGGGTCCCAGCAAGATGCCCTGTTTGAGCGCAGGACCCCAATAGTCATGCACCTTGGGGTCTCTGCTCCAGCCAGCAGGGCCAGGTCACTGCTGATAGCATCCATGGCAAGTGACTCATGGAGACTGTGCCACTGGGGCAGGGAAAAGAGGTTACTGACAGGGCAGCTGGTCAGCAGCTCTCTCCAGAGACAGCTGCTGGCATCAAGCGAGTGAGGAGTGAGCTTGCAAAGATTGCCTGGGAAAAGCCCACTGGACATAAGAGGGTTATTTCTTGCTCCTCACAAATTCTTTTCGCTTGGTTTCGTACCCTGCTCACCTACACCCAGAAAATAATCAGAACTAAGTATGACGGGTAGAGAGCAGACTTGGAGGAGGTGCTGCTAGAGGTTTGCAAGGCCTTTTGGGTGTCCTGAGGTCTCTCCAGGCAGGTGGGTCTCCCTGGCCTAGATCTCTGCAGCTCTACACATGTGTTGTCCTTTTACACCCTCTGGCCCTCCCATTCCGGGGGTGTTCATTGTACAGCAGCACCTCCTCATTGACTCGCTGTCCTGACCTGCATCTTTCCAAATCACGCCCCAGCCTGCAGCCATGTGTGGTTCAAACTCCTGAGCTTGTGTGTGCAGAGCACCTTCCCAGGCTGCCTGCCCACCTCTCCCTCGTGCCCGGCCCTCCTTCACTTACCTTGTCCCCTTCAGCTGGACTGAACATGACCTAGCCTCACACGCACATCCTTCCGTCCTTCCATCCTTATGCCCTGCATTCATCTGCCCAACTCCCTCTTCGTCCCGGGGCCACCTCTTCCCTCCTCCTCACTGCCTGCCCAGCCCATCCCATCCTCGTTGCTCAGAGGTTCCTAGAC
This sequence comes from Noctilio leporinus, assembly GCA_004026585.1. NCBI lineage: Eukaryota > Metazoa > Chordata > Mammalia > Chiroptera > Noctilionidae > Noctilio > Noctilio leporinus. The sequence continues at coordinate 161,045 of PVIW01002932.1, forward strand.
TAAGGGATTTCACAGCTCTATAAAATATCAAAAAGAATTTCAGGGACCCAATAAGGCCACCTACTTTCAATTTTGCTAAGGACATAAAATTAAACAAGTAAAAAATAGGTGTTGTTAGTTACCATCATCATTATTTCGTAAAAGAGAGGGTGAAACAAGGGCCTAAGCTCAGAACAAAGACACTTGGGCAGCGTCCCCTGGACGTATTCTCGGGGCTCAGCCAGGTGTTTTCCCTTTGACCTCAGGCCAACAGGCTTTTGGGCACACCACCCCCAAAGGTGTTGGGACCCCATAGGGGGCGAGTCATGTCTCCTCAGGAGATTGTCAGCTTTTCAGTGGGGTTTTTGGGGTTTTGATTTTTTTTTACTTGAATGGTGGAGCAATGATTTACTTTTTGGTTGGTGGTTTATAGGTTGTCAAGGAAGAAAGGCATGAGGTTGAGGTGGGGAAGGAGGGTATGCAGAGTGGAAGGCAGGTCTGGTGCACAGCCTGTGTTTGTCCTTGGGTCTCCTTCACCTGGTCCCTCCTGGCTCCTTCCTCATCTTTCTGCCACCCCCTGACCTCCTTTTCTTCCTTTTCCCTCTTTTAATTCTCAGCGCATCCTTCGATCTCCTCTCTGTACCCCAACCTTAAGCCCCTCCCAGTAGAGCCCATATCTTAACGTGTCGTGATATATACATACCACTTAAAAATTTTTTTAGAAAGAAGTGTGTCATGTTCTCTGTTTTTTCCACCTAAATTTATTGAAATGTAAGTGACGTATAACCCTGTAGTAGTTTCAGGTATACAATATGATAATTTGATATATGTATATATTGTGAAATGATCACCACAAGTGGTTACAATTTTTTTGTGTGTGATGAGAACTTTTACAGTTGACTTAGCAACTTTCAAATATATAATACAGTATTATTAACTGTAGTCACCATGCTGTATATTACATCCTTGAAGTTATTGTGTTTCCTGTGCTTAATTTTGAGACGGGGGCTAGTCTTTATTTTTATTTTATTCTTTTCCTCACCTGAGGATATAGTTTCCTTGCTTTTAGAGAGAGGAGAAGGTGGGGAGATGTGGGAGAGAGATATCGATCAGCACATGCCCCAACTGGGGATTGTACCTGCAGTCGAGGCATGTGCCCTGACTAGGAATCGAACCTGTGACCTTTTGGTCTATGGCATGATGCTACAACCAACTGAGCTACACTGGCCAGGATTGGGTCAGTTTTTAAACAAATATTCCTGTGTGCCAGGCCAGGGCTAGGTCCTTTTAGTGTGTGGCCTTGGGTGGTCTGCGCAGGAAGAAGCCACTCCCTTACTTAGAAGGTCTAAAAAAGAGGTGAACCAAGGTCTGTTATGAAGAAGGCCTCTTCCATATTTTATTATTGAATTTCTGTATTACAAAACCCAAGTTAGCAAACCCAAACAAATTCTCAAATTAATGGCAATAAGTTTCTTGTTTTAAGCCCTGGCTGGTAGCACAGTGGTTAAGGCGCCGGCCTGCAAACCCAAAAGTCGCAGGTTCGATTCCCCAGCCAGGGCACATAACCAGGTTGCAAACCAGGTCTCCCGTCAGGTCTGTGGCTGGAAGCAGTTGAATGGCAACCATACATTGATGCTTCTCTCCCTCTCTGCCTCTCTCCCTTCCCCTCTTTCTAAAAAATAATGAAATAAAATCTTACAAAAAAAAAAAAGGAAGTTTCTTGTTTTAGCATCTTGTGTAAAAAGCCACAAAAAAACCCCACAACTGACATATGGTCTTCTAGTGACCTCATTTATTAGAGTATGATCATTCATTCATTTTGTCATAAATATGAAAAATACATCTTCAAATTTTGAAATTATTAATACAGGGAAACCACACAGCGGCAACCACTGTTGATTTTCTGATAGTCTTTTTTTCCAAGTGATTTTCCATAACTGAAATTTTCAGCAAGATGCCAGGGAAAATGTGTTCAGTACTGAGTTTACAAAGATGAGTAAGATACAGCCTCTGAATTTGAGAAATGTTCGATCTAGAGATGATGCTTAAAATAAAAGGAAAAACTAAAATAAAATAAAAGGAAAAAAATCATTCCTGGAGCCAGGAAGCTTTACAGATTAGGCCTGTCCTTAAAGTATTGAGCCAACGTCAATGTAATTAAAACAGTTTGCACGGCTAGTACTTTCAGAACATACCTTGTTTTTTTCTCACAAACCTTCTGGGCAGGTTATCTAACCTCTCTGTGCACCAGTTTCCCCATCTGTAAAGCAGGGGAACTTCAGAGTATTGAGTTGATTCAGGCAAAGTAGCTAAAATGGTGCCTGGCACATAGTCAGTGCTCAATAAACGTTAGGGATTGGTGTCATGGGGGCTGTTGTTTCATGACCACTGTTACTGTCACCACCTTTTCTTGGCAAACAGGGTACTCATAGGGGGCAGTGAATGATAGTTCCTTCCTCTCTTACCCCCACCACACTAGCTGAAGTGAGGCATTAGGAAGTATGAAATACCTGAGGAGAAGTATAAAATACTTTCGCCTAAACAGAAAAATGCGCTCCTTGGGGTTAATTGCTTCCCACAGCTTTTGTGAGCCTCAATGTCTGTAAAACTGGGACAACAGTGCCCGCTCAGAAAGATGCTGTGAGGGTGAAATGCAATGATAATACAGGCAGTGAACTACTTGGAATTGGTATATAGTAAGCCTGAAAATGTTGGTGCTAGAAATATTAGTAACATTTTATTAGTATGCCATTAGCATTATTAATCTTTTTCCATTGAGCTCCAGTTTCTTCATCTAGAAAATGGAAATGATTATTAATAATGATGCAAAAGTTGCTCCACCTTCCATCTCAAGGTGGTCTGAATTAGGAATCCCCACGGTCATCTAGTGAGATTTTTTTTCAAATCTTGTTACATAAGATGACTTTGTTCTGCATTAAAAATCTTTTATTCATTCAGGGAACTTCTCTGAGCTATTTGAGATAACACCAAAATAAAATTCCCCCTTTACCTATGGAAAGCTGAGTCACTGTAGGTAAAACACCCTTCTCTGGACCACATGCCACAGCAGGAGTCAGAGCCGAGGGTAGAAATTATACAGGTCTCCCTTTCTTCCTGAAATATCTCTGCGTTTGGGGATTCTTTTTAAAACCCTGGTGTCTGGGTCCCCTCCCCAAGATTTTGAGGCCATGGGTCACAGGCGAACCTTAAAACGCCAGAGATGATGGAATCATTAGACTAAATGACCATCTATGCTCAGTCGTATTTTCCCGGTTTCAGCTTCCATTCTTGTGCCCCTGTACCCTCTGTTTATTTTGTGGTCGCCTTCTGCTACAAGTCACCTCTGCTGGGCCCGGCTTGTAGGGGCACAAAGGATAAGAACGAGGACCCTCCATTTATTCCAGGCTGACCTTGGGCTCATTGGTGTGTGACCTTGGATAAGTTGCTGTCCCTCTCTGGGCTCTGTTTCCTCTCTGCATGATAGGAAGAGAGAGTGAACATGCTGTTGGGTCCCTTCCAGCGCTGCTGATGTGTGGTGTCCTCTCCTGGGGGTGGCACATTCCTGATGGAAATTCTCTTCCCCCGTCAAGAGCAGGGTCACCTTCTCCTCCACCCCCTTGCTGGTGGTTATTTTACTGCTGGCTCAGGGGGACTCTACATCTTTGTGTAAACAATTTCTGCAGTATTTTTAACATCTTGATGGTGAAATGATAAACTGAAAAGAAAATACTTTAAAATCCAGAGCATTTTATCCATTGCCAGTCATGGTTCAGCTCCTGGTCCCTTGGGCCCATGTTTGCCGCCAAGCCTGGCCCCATGTCTCACTCTCACTTTGATTCTTGGCCTCCTGCTGCCTTGGGGATTTCTGCAGAAACACTGTTCCCATGGAGGGGAAAGGACCTTGTGAGGGTGCCTGGGGCCCATCCCGTCTTGAGCAAAATGTTCTAAATCCACCCAGGTGGATGAGAACTTATGTTAGATAATTTTTATTGCAAAACAAGTGCATAGAAGAAAATTTAAAATATTTGTTTTTATTTTATTTTTAATTTAATTTTTTCCAGTTTTATGGAGAAATAATTGATATCCGTTACTGTATAATTTTTTAAAAAAATTTTATTGTTGTTGTATTACATCCATCCCCTTTTTGCTCCCCTCTGTCCCGCCCCCATTCCCCCCAAAGTCAATCCCACCTGTTGTCCATGTCCATGGTTCCTTTATACTAGGTTCTTGTCTAAGCTGCTCCCCTTTCTTGCCTCTGCCTCCCCCCTCCCCCCAACCCCTTTCCCCCTGACCACTGAAGGCCTATCCCTATACTTGGTTCTGTTTTGCTTGTTGTTAGTTTTGCTCATTATTGTCCCGTAATGGGTGAGATCATATGATACTTGTCCTTCACTGACTGGCTGTTACTGTATAAATTTAAGGCATACAGTATGGTGTTTGATTTACATAGAATAAACAGTGATGGAAATAAGTTTCTTTTGAAACTTTGGATTTTTTTCTTTTTCTTCCTAATCTAAACCAAGCTTATGTTTTTATTGATTTTAGAGGGGGGTGGGGAGAGAAGCAGAAACAGAGAAACATTGAATTGATTTGTTGCCTCCAATATGTGCCCCAATTGGGGAGCAAACCAGCAACCTAGGAATGTGCCCTGACTGGGACTTGAACCCTCAACCTTTTTTTGGTGTATGGGATAATGATCCAACTAGCGGAGCTACCTGACCAGGGCTGAATTTTTCTTGCCTTGCATTTTTTGTATAACATAACGTGTTTTCAACATTTTTCTAAAATATTTTAATAAACCTATTGCAATATATATGGCCACATCATAATTTATGTTGCTAGTCTCTTACAGTTGGAGATTTGGTTATTTTCAACATTATTCTGCTTCTGCCGCCCATCAGACAGGACTTCAGGGTCTGTGTGAATCATTAATAATGATACTTCTTCTATCCACAGAATCCGTGAGTTTTTTAACTGAGACCAAGATGGTGTCTCCCTCCACGCAGGTGAGCTAATGTTCTTGTAAAAGGATCAGGGCAGCAGCACCTGTTGGTTAGCATTGTGGCTGGCACCAGACAGCATTTGGTTCAAATCCCAACTCTGCCACTTATTACACTAAAAGCTTAGCATGACTCCAATTCATTTCCTTTGAGCCCTTCCCTGTGGACTCCCAGTGTCATAATGATCTGGAAAGAGGATTACTTCTGAAGCTGCTTAACAAATCCTCGAGTAATCCAATTTTCACTCAGCTGCGTCTCCTCCATGGTTCTCAATTCTCAAATGCTAAGCTGGGAGGCTCAGCGCTCCTGGAGCTAGCTGGGCAGGAGCCTGGGGTCCTGCACCTTACCCATCATTGATGCGGACTGTCCCGGACCAGGAGAAGCAACTCCAGGGTGAAGTCCAGGCCCTTGGGGCCAGAGAGCTCCCAACACAGGGTATAGGGGAACTGACACTGACTGAGGACCTGCCAAGGTACTAGGCTCTGAGCCTTGTATTTTTTTATCTCATTTGATCCTTACACTAACTGAGATTCAGTGTGCCTACAGGCAGGAAAGCTGACACCCACTTAAGGTTAAGAAATCCGCCCAAGGTCACATAGTAAGTGGTGGATCCAGGCCTCTAGTGTGTGATTTTCCTAGTAGGTGCTGGTACCTATGCCCTGGCACCAGGCCCATAGGACAACTTAGGCTCTTGGTGGAGAGACAGATGGGAAGAATTCCTCACTTTTTGAGTAGGCACGGTGTAGCTACAAATAATGCAAGTAATAGTACAAATGCTGCCAGCGACAAGCCAGAACTGGAGAGGTATGTGAAGTAGAGAAGGAAATGGCTTGGGTGGGGCAAGGAGGGGCTGTGGAGTGGTGCCAGGGCTGAGTTCTGAATGAGGTGGAATCCGCAGAGACAGGCTTAAGTGAGGAATGTCTTTTTCAGGCACCTACAATTGATGAAGGAGATGATGAACATACTCTCTACAACAATTCTGCAAATGCGACAAGCTTCCCAGGTAAGCACTGGATAGTTTTGTATTCTGTGGCCTAAGGCTTGTCTCTGCAGAAAGTCCCTTCTTATTTGGAAATGGTGGGAGAGGCCAGTCGGCCTAATGAAAAAGACCAATGACAGAAATATTCTTTTAGTCCCTTATACGTCCATTTTTGATATTGTTAGCTAAGATATTATGAGAAGACCACAAACATAATGAGACAAATCAGCAAGCTATTTCACAATTGGCCAGAATACAAATGAATGTGTCACAAAGAAAGTGATTGGAGCCTGACATGGGACATGTGGGGAGGATAATCTTTGTTTTGAGAGTCCTTGGTTTCAGTTTCCTTGTAACTGCACGATCAGGGAAACTTAACAATGTTTGCGTTAAAAAGAAAAATAAATAAATAAAGGCCATAGGTACTATGTTTGTTTTATCATTTGTAAGGGGCTCATGGAGTCCAGGTTCTGCTAAGTAAGAGTCCAGCAGCTCTGTCTGATGGCGGGCGTGTTGGGCTTTCTGAGGAAGCTCTCGGTCTTGCTTTCCTGCCCACGCCGATGCTGGCTGCCCCAGCCGCATCATCTGTGTCAAAGCCCGAACTCAGGTAGGGCACCTAGGGCGGACCTGCCGAATACCCGGGGCTACGCTTGGCCTGGCTGGGGACTCAGAGCCTATGGTCCACTGAGCAGCCTCCTACAAAGGAAAGTAGTAACTGTAAGAGCAGAGTGTATTACTGGTCAAAAGGGAGGCGGAGATAAAGAAAATAAAATTTAGAGACTTGAGAGAGCTTGTCCAGTTGGGAGAATTGCAGAAAGTTTGAGCAGGAGGTGCCGTTTGAAATGAACCTTGAATGACATGGGTGGGATGGCAGGAGGTAGAGACAGCAGTTCATGCGTTACGGTGGAGGAGGGACCCTCCATCCACTCCCACTGATGATCTCCTCCAGCGCCTTTCTTTAAAAACAGCTGGTTAGGCCCCAGTTTCTATCTCCATCCCTGCCCTTTCCACCAAGACCCAGGCTCATGTATCCGTTGCCCGGCTGACGTGTCTACTTGGATAGTTACTAGAAGCCTCAAACTTAGGTCTGAAATGCTTGCTGCCTCTCTTACCTCCAACCCAAATCTGTTCTTCTCCATCCTTCCTGCCTCAGTAACTGGCACCACATTCTTTGGGTTGCTTGGGCCCTGGAGATCAGGCCTTTTTTACTCTTTATCCCATGTCCAGTCTCCCAGCAGGTCCTGTCAGTTGGGCCTTGAGACATGTCTAGAAGCTGAGCATCTCTCCTGATCTCCACTGCCAGCACTTGGTCCTGCTGGACGTTAGGAGCCACCTGCTGGTCCACTGCTACAGACTTCCAACTAGCAGCCAGAGCAGCACTTAAAACACAAACCCAAGCTCTCCTGGCTCCTACTACCTCCCCTGGAGTAAGAGCCAAAGTCCCTTCAAAGGCCATAATCTCTACGGGGTCAGGCCTACCTGTAGACCTCGCCTCCTCCATCCTGCCTCTCACTTTGCTCTGTTTGCTCTCTGTACATGATCCATTTCAGGGAGTAACAGTGAAAAGGACACCTGTGGTCCCTGCTTTCAGGGGGCTCAGACTGGAGGTGGAGCTGGAGAAGTAACCAGAAGGGCACTTCCCCAGCTTTGAGTAGGGTCACAGCTCAGAGGAAGTGACCTCATCTCATCTGAGACCCAAAGGCTAAGTAGGACCTGGACAGAAAAGTGGTGCTGTGAAGGTGGGAAGAGCATTCTGGGAGAGGTGTGTGCGGAGAGCCCTGGGAGGGGAGAGAACATGGCGCATGGAAGAGCGAGTGATCTTAAGGTTGGGGCTTGAGTACCAAGTGGGGAGACAGGCAAGAGGTGGTGCCCCACGGAGAACACTGCACCCAAATACTTGATTTAAAGCACCCGGGCCTCCCTGACATTGTCCTTAGTGAAAAGGTGAAACCGCCATCTGTGAGGTCCCCAAAGGTTTCTCCTTCCTGACCGTTCTGCGCCTGGTGAGGGCAGGCTGAATGCCATAGAAAAGCCTCTCTGAAAGTGAGTGGGAGTCTGTGGCTGGCCACAGGTCTCTGAAGCTCTGAGCTTGAGGTGTCTAGCTTGTCAGGTGGTGAACCCTGGGGTCTGCTGGGGGTGAGTGTTCTAGAGTTGGCTTTGGCCAGGAAACTGGCTAGCGGCCTGCTGGCTAGCAGAGCTGTTTCCTCCTCTGGGGGTGAGTTTCCTTTGAGACTTTTGATGGCACCAGCCAAAGGGTTTATTTTCTTCTCTTCCATCTGCTCCTCTTCCTATTTATTTATTTATTATTTATTTTCTCCTCTAGTGCGAGATTCTCCAGTACCAATGTATACATTCCTGGTGGCTGGAGGAAGCCTGGCCTTTGGAACGCTCCTCTGCATTGGCATTGTCCTGAGGTGAGGTGGCTTTGGGGGATTCCAGGCATTCTCATATTCTTAGCTGATTACCTTTGCCTGTGATGGAGGGCAGTGAGTGGGAGAGCTGTGAATGATCAATGTGTATTTCAGAGGTAGGGTTGACAAGATTTGATGACATTAGCTGAGGAGAAGGAAGGTGAGGGAAGAGTCAAGTCTGACTCTCAAGTTTCTGGGCCGATGGTGGGGTCACTCACTACAACTGGAAACACTGGAGGAAGAAAAGCCGAGTGAAAAACAGTGATTCTAGTTTGGGACCACTAAGTTTGAGGTGCTTGTGAAAATCCCAGGTGGACACATTTGGTAGACACTTCTGATCGTTGCTGTGTGCAGATGGCAGAGGGTGGGAACAGGGCCGGTGAGGGCACCCCGTGGAATTCCAGGGTTCCAACATTGAACACTTGAGTAGAGAAGGAGGAGCTGAGAAAGGGGCTGAGGGGTGACCTGAGACGGAGAGGCACCAGGAAAACCTGGTTGTGAAAACCAGAGGGAGAGTATTAGACACTGAAGAAAAGCCTTATGCTCTGGGGTTGTAAGATAAATGTGATCTTTCCTGTCCTTCAAGAGCCACATACCAAAGTGATTAAAGTACCACGTGAGAGGCACTAGTATGCACACAGGTAAACCTGTGTCAGACCTCCTCAGGAATATTCCATGCCTCAAAACAAGCAGAGTTAGAGGGTTACCTTCGAATGTTCTGGCTGAGCTGCCCTCCGGCCATGGTTACAGAACCTGCAGGCTGAGCTGGTACCTTAGCCGCAGGAGCACTGAGCCCAGTTCATCCGAATCTCCATTGGCCACTGGTTTCGTCCTTCACTCCCAAGCTTGCCGAAAAATCAGTGCTCACAGGGAATGGGCAATAAAGAAAACTTCCAATGTTCACGATTTCACTGCAGGAACATGCACTTTTGCATGTACTAAAGCCCTTCAAGAAGTCAGACTGCGCCCTGACTTTGACAATGATAATGCAACAGAGGAGGAACTTCTCTGTCCTTCCTCTTTCTTGTCTCATGTGTACCTTTCAAGAGACTTGAATTGGTGGCTGTGGGAGGTGGTGTTTGAGGGCCCTTGCGAAGGAAGAGTAAGACTGTGGCAGAGGGGTTTTCATATGTTATCTCACTGGGTTGTCACAGCAACCTGAAAATAACTTGACCACAAGGTGGTCTGGGTTAGAAGATTAGCAAGATAACAACCCAGTGTGTTCAGGGTCATTTCCACTTTGATTGTCCAACAAAGTAGTGAGCAAACTGTCCAAAGGGTGTGCAGAAGATAAACTTCCTAATGAGTGGATTAGCTCCTTGGAGAAGCTGAGAACTCACTGCCCTTTATACCTCTGGGCCAACATCCAGAGGTCTTCTATTGCCTTCTAAGGGATTCCTTGCTGTCACCTCAAGCACATACTTCTGCATCCTATTTCTATTTCTACATTGTTAGGGCTTCAGTAGGCCTTTCTCGTAACCCACCATGGACCACATAGAGTAAATATCATGATTCCCATTTGACAGATGAAGAATCTAAAGCTGAAAGAGATGGAGTGGTTACAACTAGTAATGGTAAGGCCAAGATTCGAACACAAAGCTCATTCTGTTTGGATAAGGCATTAGAGGTCATTTAGTTAAATTATTTAATTTTATAAATGAGGAAACAGCCCCAAGATGCAAGGTAACTTGTCTAAGGACACAGAGTTTGTTATTAGCAGAGCCAGGACTAGAACTCATGTCCTGAGAGCCCCAGTCAACCACAGTAGCCTGCTGTCAGCTAAGAGGTGGGCCCATTCGGTTGATCTATCAGCCCACCCTTGGCCTGTGGCACCATTTATAAGCAATGCCACCCTGATGGGCTGTTCATCACTAATAGAGAAGCTCTGGGTTGCAACTGACCACAGTGCTCATAGACCTAGTTTGCTAACGTGCTGATGGTGCGTGAACACTGACTGGTTGCTACACAACCAGAGTCCCTGGAGGCTCAGTGCCCTGTGCTGGGAACATATCAGTAATTTATTTGCTAGACTGGCGAGTTTCCATTTTCTCCCATATAAGGCAAGTTTATTTGAAAAGGGGCCAGTTATTTCAAGTGATGAAAATTCCCTCTACTCCCAAAGTCCCTCATGTCAAGAAAAAGGTATAAACTCAGAGACCCTGTGGGAGTCCAGGACTGTCCGAATGGCTGAGCCACAGTGACCGGCCACGTTACCACAGGCAGAGTGTGAGAGGCAGGGAGAAGTACATTGTTACAGTCCGTGATACTATATTTTTCTTTTTCTTTTAGTTATTTAAAATATTTTATTTATTTTCAGAGAGATGGGAAAGGAGGGAAGAGAAGGAGAGAAATATCAATGTGCGGCCACCTCTCTTGAGCCCCGAGCTGGGGACTCGGCACACAACCCAGGCATGCGCCCTGACCGGGAATCAAACCAGCAACCCTTTGGTTCGCAGGCTGGTGCTCGATCCGCTGAGCCACACCGGCCAGGGCTATATTTTTCTTTTTAATACATTTATTTGGTATTTCAAGCAAATGTAGTATTTTCCTAAATATTTTTCACCAATATCAGTGGTAATTAAAACAATGTAACCATGCCATTCAAAAAGGTGGGCCATCTTCTTAAGTGGTTGTTAGGACTTACAGGGACCCATTCTTCCCACCCGTCCCCCAAGCCCCACCCCTTTTCTCTCTTCATTTTAAGCTGTGCTGCTCTGGGAAAATAGAACCCTCAGAGCAGAGAATTCTTCTGTACATTTATCCAGCATGGGCTGTCACTTAAGTGAGGATTTCCTGTGTGTATATGTCTTTGGTTTAGAACATTTTGTATTGAATATAGTCTCATTCCAACATTTAACAATTGCAGACTCTCCTATCTTCATGGTGGGGCCGGGGACACTCAGGTGGCCATGGGGGTGGGGGTCACTTCCCTTTCCCTAGGTCTTGGTTTTTATATCTTTTCTAAAAAGAGTGAGAATTATTATGAATGATTTTTATTCTTTCAACTTTAGCTATAGAACCTTTTCTTTAAACAAGCATTCTGAAGCCCAAATATGTAAACTAGATCAAAGGTGGAGGTTGAGGTACAAACGAGGTCTGACAACTTGTCAGTTTTCCCTTCTGTCTGGCCCATGCCCTCTCTAGCCCCCAGGCCCTTCTCAGACCCCTGCCCAGGGCAGGGCCATGCCAGGTGTGTACCCCTCTGGTTGGCTGGTACGGAAATCCCTTTGAGCTCAGAAAGTATCTTATTCACTCCTCAAAATATTTCAAAAGACGGAGAGCCCATTTTTCTGTTACCTCTCCAGTTGCTTTGAAAAAACTGGGGATGGAGACTGCTTTCCATATTGGTTACGTAACGCCAATAGAGACTTTAACAAAAAATCGTGATATTAGTATTTGCTAAATACTAGCAGTTTGCTAAACATCAACAAGAAAATGTTATGCATTATGCAAAGAGAGCCAAGTGTGCAAGTGTGGTAGAAGTGTAACAAACATGCCGAAAAGTGCAGCTGTCATGAGCGCCCAGCGCCGTGATTTCTCCGAGTGAACGCACACGTGCCATCAGTACCCAGATCAAGAACACTTTATAGTTAATGAATTTCCTGAGTCCTTTTCCTCTGCACAGTTTCTTGTTTGCTTTTATGTAGCTCTGATTATTCTGGACCTAAAACTCTGATTCCTGCCTTTGAAACTTAGCGTTAATTATAACAGAAGCATGTTTCACCTTACAAACTCTTTGTAAGCCTCACTTTCTTCAGCTGCAGACTCCTCCGCTAGGCAAATGTACCCAAGTTCACTTAACCAGCCTCCTATTATTGGGCATTTGGGTGGTTGTTTTGCTTTCGTACGAAGCATTCTGTTGAACATCTTTGTGTATAAAACTTTTTCCATTGCTAGGTTATTTCCTTAGGGTATATTCCCAGAAGTGGAATTCCTAGGCCAGAGAGTTTTAAATACTTTGGAATCCAGAGTTGTCCTCTGTCTTCTCATGGGGACAGAGAATTCCATCCAAGGAGCCAGCGTAGCTCCAGTGAGGCCCTGCTAAGCTCCCTTTCTGTCCCGTGCCTGCCTGGCGAAGCCCTCAGGAATACGCCATAGGGTGGAATGGGTAACAGGCTAAGAGCCACTGGCAGATTTGGAGCCAACTATCAATTATTCATCATAACAAGGACAGGAATAGCCTGTTGATATAAAAAGAAACATGAAAATCCCCCAGTCTTGTTTCCGTCTTTGGTCTCCCCTCCTGCCTCCCAACCCTTCCTGGGGCAGCCACACCGGTGGAATTGAGGGAGACCACCTTGCTCCCACTGCGGGGCTGGATGGTTGGCAGTAAGTTGGTTGGCGATAAAGTGGGAGGTTGGAGGGAGGAGATGAGTTGCCAGTCCCACAGTCTCACAGTCAAAGGGTCCCTTCAGGAAGGAGACCTGACTGTACCTTTAAAGATTGCTATCACCATCTCATCATTCTTTGGGCTGTCAGGTGACTTTTCTCGGTTACTGCGGGCCCAGAGCTAGCAGGGTGAAAGAAGCTGTGATCAGAGAGATGTCTATCTCCTTCCTGTTTAACATTGACTTTCCTGTCAGATGAGTCACTTGCGCCCAAGCGGTGCCCAGGGCTGAGGCCATGAGAACTCACCAGCGCAGTGGGAGAGGACCCAGCGGTGCAGGGGGAGTGCGGAGGAGGGGTGCGGGGAGCCAGGGGAACGCGAGGGCTGTTCAGAGAGCAGTGCGGCCCCTTTCCTGCTGGGAAATGGCTGTTGCAGATTATGCGCCTCCTGCCAGCCTCCGTTCGCAGAGAGGCCCGTTTTCCTTCCCCCCTAAAGGAATACGCACTCTGTCTCTTCCGAGTATAAATGGATTTGGGGCTGATGTGAGCCTGTGCACAGCCTCAGGAATAGGACAAATTAGGTCCCCAGTGCTATGAAAGGACACTCATAGCCACATGTACCTCAGTTTCTCCAACTGTAAATTTGTCAACAATTCACGCCTATTCTCTTGGGATGTTTTTGAAACCCAAGCTCCTCAGTTTTCTGTAATTCCTAGTGAGAAAAGAACGGGGGCGGGGGTGGAGGGTGGGGGTGGCGTGTGACGGAATAAATAGCTATCACTCCCTTGAGCTGAAACCTGAGACTGCCAGGCCACCAGGGTGACCAGCTGTTGGTGTTTTTCCTTCAGGTGCAGCACAGGGGGAACTAAACATCTGTATGGTTTGTCTTTGTGTGTCTGTGTGAAGGTTCAAGAAGACATGGAAGCTACAGGCCCTGAAGGAAGGCAAGACGAGCATGCACCCACCTTATTCCTTGGGACAGCTGGTGCCAGAGAGGCCCAAGCCCACGCCAGTGCTTGTTCCCCTCATCTCCCCACCAGTGTCCCCCAGCAGCCTTGGGTCGGACAACACCTTGAGGCCCATCAGACCAGATGCCAGAGGCCCACAGAGCCCTTATGACATCAGCAACAGAGACTACTTCTTCCCCCAGTAGCTGGCTGGGTGGCACCTGGCAGGCTGGGGTGTCACACCCACTGAACTGTGTGGATGACGAAGCACACGCTGGCTTCTCACTGTTCAGCTCACCTCTGGTGTGTGGAGCCTCTGGCTTCAGTGTTAACAGAAAGGCCTCACAGAAGGTCCAATGCTGGATGAAAATAGGTTTGTTGCGCCTGTTCAGAAGGAAGAGGTGGTTCAGTTTTTGAACCGCCCTTCCCCAAAACCCTGCTTAAATTAAAGGGGTTAGAGGGTCCTGTGCAGACAGCAGCATCAACAGTCCACTGGACATTGTAGTAGGCAGAGCAGGGCGGCTGCGGGGGCCTCAGACCCCAGCCTCCTGTGGACAAACTGCCGGCCGCCTGCACACCTGACACAGCCCTATACGCTGTATGTACCCTCAGGAGGAGGAATAGATTTCCATCCAAAGACCTCTAGTTGCCTCTCTCCCGGCCCACTGCACAGTTTCATCTTCTAGCTCAAATTCTTGAAATCCAAGTGCCTTCGAATTTCAGTTTTTCTAGGCCTGAGGACGCTTTTCTTCAACCGCCCAGGCTGCGGAAGCTTTCAACTGCCTTTCCTCCCCGCACTGGAATAACAGCCGGGCGGGGAGGTGAATAGTATCTCAGGACCAGATGGTTTGAAGTGGAATTGTAATTAGTTCCTCATTAGCATCTTGCTCAATGTGAATTTTAACCCTAAGCATCTGCTGAATCCAGAAGCAACTGCACTGACTCAGTTTCCCTCTCTGGATCTCAGGACTTCAGGAGGAGAGGAGAGAAGCAGAGAGGAAGTAGGGGCATGGGGACAGAGGCTGAAGGGGTATAGCCTCTGAAAACCAATATTCTTTATCCTCCTTGTCCCTCACTTCCCCAAAAGGAGAACTGGCATGGAGGAGGGCTCCTGCCACTGGGGAGATCAACATGTTTGACTCCAGCCTTGTTTATTTTGTTTTCACCTGAGCCTGAGTAAAGGGGAAGAAGCTAAGATAAGAACCCGACAGGAATGTAGTTTAATTGGTTTTTTAAAGAACTGTTGACTCTTTTTCTTGATAGGGTGGAGGATCCCGTATTGGCTGAGGGTTGGTGTATAAACACCTTGGGGGAAGCCTGGCAGCTTTGTTTGGCACACAACAAGTCAAGTGGAAAAGGGGGAGGAGGAGAAAAAATTATTTTCCTTTGTTACAGAATAGACTCTGGTTTCATTCTAAATTTCGTTTTTGTCTTAAAATGAAAAAAAAAAAAAAAAAAAAGATTCCCTACTTCTTCTCTAATTTAGGGAAAAAGCAACTTGTTACGGCTTCCTCTCCCCCCACCCCCTGGCAGTTGTGACATGATGTCCACTTTGTGGTGGCAATGCTGGGAAGCTGGCCTCCCACGACTGCCAAGCAGGGTCAGTTGAAAATCCCCACCTCCAACAGCCCTCATTATCAGAGGGAAGGAGGTTCATTAAGAAAAACACAAACAGAAAAAACACACAAACCCTCAATGCCTTCCTCTTTCTTTCCTTGAATGTGATTCCCATTCAGTTAATATTGAAGCTCCTGCTACATGTCTAGCTGTGACTCTGAGACTAACCACTTCAGCTCACTTTTCTGTCGGGGCTTTGAAACATCAGTAATGACAGTGGTTACCCAGACAAGCACCCTCAAGTATCATGGGATGTCCCAAAATAAAACTATGATTTAAATCAGTTGTGTAACCATGGGCCAAAAATTGATCAGACCACAAACTTTTCTAGTAGTACATCCTTTTAGAAAAACAACCACCAGTCCCAGACAGGTGGCAAAGGGTGAAAATGACTGTGCTTTATTTACTGTTTGCTGGGTTCAAACTGTTACTATCTTGGGCAAGTAGTGATTTTCATTGTTGGCTTTGTCTGTCAGTTTCGGACCTAGTGCTGCTTTAGGTGAGTCTCTGACATTGACCTAAGTCAGGCAGGTGGGTTTTTTTTTTTTTTTTTCCTTCTTTTTTTCTATAAAGTGTTTTTTGAGAACAGCAAAAATGCTGTTAAAGGGAAATAAATTTTTTAAGAAAGTGAGAATCTGCATGAGAAAGGGTGATTCTGTGCCCACGGTTCTGTAACTCTTTATAAGCTTTTACCCACAGGTAATATTACTGAAGCCAGGCGCAGAGGTGCTAGTGGAAGATGTGAAATCCAGATAGCTCAATATCACTGAGAACGAGGCAGCTTTGATCTTCAGATTGTTATTGCTTTCATTATTATTGTAACGGAACTGGTTTTTTTTGTATGTGTGTGGGATTTTTTGTGTGTGTGTGTGTGCCCCCCCCCCCCCTTACATTTTTATAAGCTAGTGTAAATGAAGGAAAGCATTTGTCTTCTCCAGGTTGTGGGCTTTGCTCAGTATACACCGGTCAGTATACATCTTAAGCTTTCTCTGCCCTTGAATCTTTGGTCAGTGACCGTGCGTCATTCTTACCTGTGTGTCTGCAGCTCATGGGCTGCCTTTTCTCCTCAGCAATGATGTTACTCATCTAATACCTGTAGCAGTCTGCCACACAGCCAGATGTGAGATGATGGGCTGGCGACCATTTATATTAAACATGGCAACTTACCCTGCTGAGTTGGAAAAGTTAAAAATATGCTGGTTCAAGGTCTAAATTAAAGCGGTCCTCAATTCTTGTAGCATTAACAAAATAGATATTTTTTCAAATGTCAAGGGCTGTATCTATCTACAAAGTCAGCGGTAACTCACAGAGCCCTTTGTTGGATGGAACCCTAGCCCCTGTGGTTTTCTGCCAGGCCCTGGGCTCACTTGGTTTTCATTTCCCTCCTCTCCTTGGGAGAGGGGAGTAGGGGAAGGAAATACCATTATAAGGTGTGGAATCTGCTGCTGGGTGGGACTGGAGTGGAAGCCCAGCTGTGGCGAACAGAGCCCGGCTCACAGCCTGGGCTGTGAGCCGTCGTGGTTTGTGGGTTCCCTGCAGACTGTTCACGACCGGCTTGCCCTGCTCTGGTGCTGAGCTGGCTGCCTCCTCTAAGGTTGAGTCAGCTGGGGAGGAGGCTGGCGTCCAGCTCCAGATGGAGACGGTGAGAAATTTATCTTAATTTGGAGAAGCAGGGGCAAATGTTGGTCCTTCAGGTCATGAGCATGGAACCCTGCTTTCCCATGTGGGCAGTGGGGTGGCTGGAAGGCCAGCTGGCTCAGGGACTGTGCCAGATGCTCCTGAATGTCCCCTAAATTAGGTCCTTCCAGCATCATATACTCTGTGTGGTCTGGTACTAGCCCAGTGTTTCTATGGCAACCTGAATGATTTTTTTTAATTTGTTCATTTATATATTTTTTTCAATTATGGTTGACATTCAATATTACTTTGCAACCTTAATGATTATTAAGGAACATTGTCAGTTTTCTGAACATATGCTCAAATGAGATCTGCTTTAGAAGGAAAGGATTGGAACAGCATGTAGCAAGGCTGTTAATTAATAGAGAAACCAGTTTTGGATGGAGATCACACATCTGTTAAGTAAATACCTCAACTTTTTATTTTGGAGAGAAATAATAGTTCTAAGTTTGTTTTTATTTTTTTACCTAATTATCTACAAGCAAATACCAAAGGCTGATGATATGATGTCTGTATATGGGGCAAAGGGTCAGTACCATATGCTATACAATGTTTTTTTCTTTGTATCAACTCTTTTGCATTTCAAGTGAAAATTGTAAATGTTTGAAATAAATAATTTCTAAAAATATGCTTGAGGTGTAATTATGTTTTGGGCACCTGGGTCATTTAAAATTTAAAGGAAAGATTAAGTAGGACCATTTTGGGGTGGGCCTTCTCTTAATGCAGGATGAAATTTCTCCTGGAAAAGGTCAGGTGAGTTTAAAAAGTAAGTGGCAATTTCTCAAAAGACACTAATTGTGAAAGTATTTCCCAAAATGAGTCCTGGACTTTCTGGAAGAGGCGTAGGTGTTTCTGCCATGTTTACCATCGCCACCAGCTGACGGACCTGTGGGGAAGGAAACGGAAGGCCGACGCTTCACCAGAAGAAGACTGTTTATTGGACGGGGTGGGGAGTTAATGGCATCACAAAGGTAGCCCTACACACTTCTTGATCATCAGATAGCCTTAATCAGTCCCCTGTTACAAAGGGTCTTAGGAAGGAAAAACTTGGACCTCAGCCATCCTATGTCTTCTAGACAGAGGAAAGCCATCATGGGGCTGCTTTGTGGATAGGAGGAGCTGTGTAAACAGCTCAGGGCTTGGGAAGAGGAAACTGCAGGGAAGCCTGACAATTGTGTAACTCAGACTGAAAGTTGAAGTGGGAAGCTCCCCTGTGTGCTGCCCCGACCTCACCCCAGGGAGCAGAAAGCCACATTACCAAGCCTACGGGACCCATTTCCTTGAGCATCTTTTTTGAGGTTTGTGCCTGTCTTGCAGCAAGGGGGCAGGAAACACGTCCCCCTTGGTGTCCGGGCTGTGCGGCTTGTGCAGAGAGTTGCAGGGGTTGGCAAAAAGGGAGGAAGTGGAAGAAGGTGCCTCCTCCTTCTCCACAGCATCACTGTTAGGATGACATGGTTACAATGCTCTTTCCAGAAGAATTTGGGGGAGCAGATGGCGATTCTTGTAGAGGATAGAAAGAAACACTCAGTTATTGGAACAACCACTAAGGAAAGCATTTTTCTTATTCACTGAGGTGCAGGGGACCAAACCTTTCTCTCAATCAGCGAGAAGTACACGCTAGAGGCAGGAAACTGCCATTCCACAGTGGCAGAAGTGTGCTGTTGAAAGACCTTAAACTGCTGTGTGCAAGGGGCTGGGTTGGGGATCAGGGCAGCCTCTCAGGCAGAGTGGTGGCCAAATGGGCTGGCTGTGTGCCTGTTGCTTAAGCAATCGTGGGCAGTGACAGCCAGCCCTGCACCATTCTTCAAATACAGGCTGATCCCTCGCTTCTTTATGAAAGTTCCTGTCTTTTGTAGATGTACATCACTTAAAAAGCAAAGCAACATAACAGCTGAAACATAACTGAATGATTAAGAACTTGACACAAATGAGCTGCTTGTCTCAATGGTCTGTTGCTAGCATATATTCATTAATACACAATTTAAGATTCTAAAGGACATGATCCAGCCATAGTTCAGGGGCTTCGTGATGAGAATTGTATTAGGCTATAAATCACTCTTTCCACAGGATAAGACAGATTTCAAGATGGCAACTGCTGTGTCACCGTTTTTAACCAGGGGACTGTAACAGAAATCCTTTAGAAAACACCCTACACATGCTGCTCCTTTTCCCATTGCAGTTTGCTCTCTTTCCATTAGATGGCAGTAACACACCACTGCTCTTTTTTTCATCAGCAATGAAAGAGGCTAAGTTTAGGTCCACCGCAGGCCAAGTTCAAATTAATGGGGTTATAAAAATTTCGGAGACGGTCCTGGCTGGTGTGGCTAAGTGCATTGGTGCCGGCCTGTGAGCCCAAAGGTCACTGGTTCGATTCCCAGCCAGGGCATCCATAACCAGGTTACAAGCCAGGTCTCCAGCCAGGTCCTTAGCTGGAGGCAGGTGAAAGGCAACCATACATTCATTGATGCTTCTCTCCTTTTCTTCCTCCCTCCCTGCCCTTCTCTCTGAAAATAATGAATAAAAGCTTTTAAAAATTTCTTGAGAGGAGAATGAAGAAGAGTGGCTCTGAAGAGATCATAAAGCCAAAATAGGACTGTTCATGGAAAATGAGACAACTAATGAATGAAAGACATCTATGAGAAAGGTATTAAAGAAATTCTGCTAAATATTAAGAGGATGCAGAGAAGGGCAATGATATCTAGACATCTTGATCCCCCCTTTCAGACTGAAGGAAAAATGAGGCATCAATGTTTGATTAATAAAAAAAGACAGTTTAACAGAATAAGAAGGCTACTCTCAATTTTAAAAAAAAGTTTAATTTACAAATTCTGCCAGAAAACATCCTGCCATTGGTAATATAATGAGAATGGTCTGCATGGTATTGGTGTAACCTGGCAGCTGAGGAGAGTGCGATGGACTGTGCATGTGTGAACAATGATGACTTCACTGTATTAGCCAGTGGGGGCGGTGGAAGCTGTTGAGTCAGCATGTGTATAGCGGGGCCTTCCCATTCAAAATGACTGAATGAGTAGAGCCACAAATCTGCATCAAATTTTGCATTAAGCTTGAACATTCCTCCACGGAAACTATTCAGATTCGGATGATTCAGGAGGACACAGCTATAAACAACTGGCGACTGGCAGCTTCATTGCGAGAACATGCCCAGTCATGCATGCATCACATCTCCTGAAGTTTTTTTGGGAACCATCAAATCATCCGGGTGACTCACCACCCCCCCTCCCCGTTGTAGCTCAGATTTGGCACCCTGTGATTTCCGGCTTTTCCCAAGCCCAAAATCACCTTTAAAAGGGAAGAGATTTCAGATCATCGATGACATTCAGGAAAATATGATAGGGCAGCTGATGGTGATTGGGAGAACTGTGCAAGGTCCCAAGGTGCCTACTTCGAAGGGGACTGAGGCAGCATTGTCTTATGTACAATGTTTCTTGTATCTTCAATAAATGTCCTTACTTTTCATATTACATGGCTGGATACCTTCTGGACAGACCTCATCTTATTTATTTTTTAGAGAAGGCAAAGGAGGGGGGAGAAGGGGGAGAAAAACATTGATGTGTCTCTCACAGGCACCCCAACTAAGGAGGTGGGAGGGGACCAGACCCACAACCCAGGCCCTGACTAGGAATTGAACTGGCAACCCTTCACTTTGTGGGATGAACTGAATCATACCAGTTAGGGCAAGGCTCCTCTCATTTAAAAAACAACTGATTAATATTATTTTCCTACCTGGGCCAACTTTCTGGATGTCTCCAGAGATTATCTGCCCACTTCCCCATTCTGTGGCAGATGCCAATAATGAATAACAATTTGCCAAAATACGGAGACTTTAAAAAGCAAAAAGTCCTGCCCTGGCTGGTGGCACAGCAGATAAGGTGCTGGCCTGCGAACCCAAATGTCGCTGGTTTGATTCCCAGCCAGGGCACATAACCAGATTGCAAGCCTGGTCTCTAGCCAGGTCTGTAGCTGGAGGCAGGTGAAAGGCAACCATACATTGATGTCTCTCCCCCTCTCTGCCTCTCTCCTTTCCCTGTCCCTAAAAATAATAAAATAAAATCTTTAAAAAAAAAAAAGGATCTTTTTATAGATGTTTTTAAAGAAAGTTACTTTGGATAACTTCAAAGGACATACCTGTCCCTGATAGAGAGTAGGCCTATCAATATTTACCTTTTTGTACACATATTAACATTTCTCCATTATTTTATTCCTACTTATTTAAATAACACAATCTCAAAGGTTGAAATCCAACCTGATGGAAATAGCTATGGTAGCAAAGTAAATAGAAAAGTCCTTTTACTATTCCTATAACCCTGAAACAAAGCTACTAAGTAAACTCATCTAATATTAACCTGGAGCAGAGAATGTTTAAAAAAAAAAGAGGTGTGATAGTCCTGGCCAGCTGGCTCAGTTGGTTGCTGTTCCCCATACACCAAAGGGCTGCAGGTTTGATCCTGGGTCAGGGCACATGCCTGAGCTGCAGATTCCATTCCAGGTTGGGGTGTGACCTGGAGGAAACTGATGGATGTTTCTCTCTCCCTTCCTCTCTTAAGATCAATAAACATATCCTTGGGTGAAGATTTAAGTAAAAAAAGAGGTGTGATAAAGGAGAAAGAACAAAGATGCAGGAAGCTCTATGGATGCAACATTCAAGGCAAGTGGGCACAAATTTGTTTCAAGACATTATTCTTTCCAGGAAGAATCAAAAAGTATGCTGGGAGACAGGGTTAACTCAAAAGAATGAAGACTACAGGAAAACATGTATCAAGACAACATGACAGAAAGCCCCAGCATTCAGAGCTCAAAGCGGAAACATGTCAGAGTGTTTCAGATCAGCTGGCCCAGGAAGCTCTTAACAAGGAAGCCATTAGGGCACCCTGCTGGGCCTAATTGTTTTTAGAACTAATGGTACTTTGTGCCACCACCCAGCTGTGAATTCCCTAGTTTTGTCAGCTTGTGTCATAACCTGAAAAAGAAAATAGTAGCTTAACCCCCCTGCTACTCATTTACTATATTTATTATAGCCTCCTGTACAACTGTGAAGGAACTGATCTATGAACTCCACCTCTCCATTTTTGATTATATAAACAAAACAGGACTGACACAGAAAGAACATATAGAAAAAGCACAATATTAAACATTTGCTAGAAGCTCAATAAATACTTAATGTATTAGATCTGCTTTCAAAGTGTTATTTCATTATACATTCATCACAGTTGCTGGGTACAAGCCAAGAATCATTTAATGCACAAAGAAAAAATTTTTGCAAAGCTTTCAGTATTTATTAAAATTAGGATAACTGGTGTATTTGCTTTGTAGAATAAGTTTAAGTAAAAAATAAGGCTTCATTTCTAGAACATTGAACTAAAAATAAATTTAACAATGAATTATTTGTATATGCAAGACAATAAATATTTGTTGAATGGAATTGGAACTATGACTGCTAAAAGTTTTTTAAATTTTGTACTAAATATAGGGTACATGAATCAATATACATTTAAAAGTTCTATCATTACTTGAGAAACAGAACATTCTTTATTAATACAATCATTGGGATCCAGTAAGAAAATTTCCTCTCAGAAATTTTAAATCAAAGATCACACTACCCTTGGGCTACAATCTTAACTGAATAAAGAAGCAAATATTTACTAATCTCTAAATCATAATTGTAAAATGATGACTAATAACTAGAAAGGTATGTTTTCTCAAAAATTAACCAGATCAATATTTTTTGTGTGTGTATGTCAAAGAAGCTACAAAAGTCAACTTTTCAGTGGTGACTGCACATTCGTGTCTGGACCAGTTTTGAGAGCCCCATTACAAACTTTAGAACATAGAAACATCTGTTCAGTTGTAATTATAAAACCATTCACCACAGTGGTCTTCTCACAGCATGCCATTCTTACTTGTTTTTTCACAGTAAATAAATCAGTGATTTAAGTTCACAATAAATCATAAGGATAACAATAGTATGAGTATTAATTTAATACCTTAAGCAGAGTTAGAGAAAAGTCTTAGTCTTTTAAAATATTTTTATATAGTGTGAACTGGTCTGCTTTGTACAGCACGACAGAGACTTTGCAAGTTTTAGAGACCCGGTTCATACAATCAGATCCTAGAGTTATGGATACATTTTTAATTTACTCGAAAATACAAAGCAAACCTAAGTTTAGGGACTAAAGTTAAAATAGTTTCATAACAACCACAATGCACAAAGATGAAATCAAAGGCAGTTCTATGTAATTATCCAATAGGAAAAGTTGTTGAGCTTTATAAATTTTCAGATTTTTTAAAAATCAGAAATGAAATCTTTGTTTTGTTTTACAATGCAGAATTATAATAATGCCAATGCTTTATTATATTAGTGATTCTTTTTTTTTTAATAATTTTTTATTTTTCAATCACAGTTGACATACAATATATTAGTTTCAGGTGTACACCCAGTGATTACACATTATATATCTTACGTAGTGATCATCCCAGTATATCTCGTACCCATCTGACGCCATACATAATTATTAGAATATTATTGACTATAATCCCCATGCTATACTTTACATCCCCATGACTATTCTGTAACTACCAATTTGTACTTCCTTAATCCCTTCAGTTTTTTCACCCATTCTGCTCTCCTACCCATCTGGCACTGTGAAACTTTTCTGTATCTTTGAGTCTGCTTCTATTCAGCTTATTCATTTTGATATTTAGATTCAGTTGTTGATAGATATGTATGTTATCATTTAATTTTTCATATTTTAATTCTTTTTTTCCTTCTTCTTAAAGAAGACTCTTTAACATTTCATGTAGGACCTTTAGCTTTTTCTTGTCTGGGAAGCTTTTCATATGTCCTTCAATTCTAAATGACTGCTTTGCTGGTTATAGCAATCTTGGTTATAGGTCCTTGTTTTTCATCATTTTGAATATTTCTTGCCAAGCCCTTCTGGTCTGCAAAGTTTCTGTTGAGAAATCAGCTGACAGTCTTATGGGAGCTCCCTTGTAGGTAACTAACTGCTTTTCTCTTGCTGCTTTTAAGATTCTTGCTTTGTCTGTAACCTTTTGTATTTTAATTATGATGTGTCTTGGCGTGGGCCTCTGTGGGTTCATCTTGGTTGGGACTTTCTGCATTGCCTGGACTTGTATGTCTATTTCCTTCACCAGGTTAGAAAAGTTTTCCATCATTGTTTCAAATAAGTTTTCAATTTCTTACTTTCTCTCTTCTCCTTCTGGCACCCCCATGATGTGAATGTTGGTATGCTTAAAGTTGTCCCACAGGCTCCTTACACTATCCTCATTTATAAATGTTTTGAACTCTGCATTTGGTACATTGCTCATCTCCATTTTACTTATTTATTTTTGCCCTTTAACTTAGGACATATTTCTCCATCTCCTAATTTTGGCAGCCTCCTGTGTTTGTTTCTCTGTATTAGGTAGAGCTGTTATGTCTCCCAGGCTTGGCCTAATGTAGTAGGTGTCTTGTAGAGTTCAATGCAGTCTCCCTGTTGAGCCAAGCTGGACATTCCAGGTATGCCCTCCCCACTTGTGCACACTGTGTACACCCTCCTGTTGTAGTTGAACTTCAATTGTTGTTGTTATGTCAATGGGGGATTTACCACCAGACCGATTAGCTGCAAAGACTAGCTGTGACTACCATGGAGGATTCAAGGGCCCACCCATGGAGCAGGACTTACATCAGCAGGGCTCTGGTGCCTGCTGAGTCTGCCCCTTGAGTGTGTTGCTTGTGGAGGTGGCTGAGTGATGCTTCAATGTGGTGTGAAGCTGCCTACTGGGTGCAATGGCTCTGGGGCCTCCCAAGAGGTGCAGGTCAAGGTCTGTCGCAACCTGTGTTCTGCCTGGGGCCTCCTGGCATGAGCTACAAAGTGATCTGCAGGTAAGTTACTGCTTGTGCTGGGCCTGGAGGACCTAGGGGAGGCCAAGCTGTGAATCCAGGCCACCTGCTACTAGTGCCAGGCCTGGGGCCAATCAGCAAGACGTATAGGGCACAATGAGACTAGATGCTGCTTGTTTAAGAAATTTTAGGAGAATCTCAAGAATGAGCCAAGGCAGGTCATTCATATGGAAAAACCACTTGAAACAGCTTGGGTGGGCCCACAGGTTGGGTGGGGCAGGATCTCAGGAAATCACCAGAACAGGGCAAACAGTGATAATCTGGTTGATGAAGACTCAGGTACAGGGGAAGTCTCAGCAAAGGAACAGCCTCTGCCAGCACTTCTGTCTTGGAGAAAACTGCTCTCCAGCTCTCCCTCTCATGCCAGATAATTCTGTTCCTCCCCTTATGTCCATGGAGCCCTTTGGCCTGTTCCCCCAATGCTGGAGCTTGGAGACAGTGAGCGCAAACAAGTTCATGCACAGGCCCTCTAAGAGGAACTGCCTGGGACTCCAGAAGCCCTTTCTGAGCTAATCCCCACTGGTTTTTACAGCCAGAAATTATGGGGACTTCTCTTCTTGGACTGGAACCCTGGGTTGTGGGGCTTGGTGTGGGGTTAAGATCCGCTGCTTATCAGAGGGAACTTCTGCAGCTGAGATATTCCTCTTCATTTTTATACACCACATGTGGGTGCAAGACCAGCCTGTTCATACCTCCTACTTGTCTTGATGTGGCTTCTTTTTTATATCCTTAGTTGTAGGACTTCTGTTTGGCTAGATTTCAGGCTGTTCTGAATGACGGTTGTTCTGTAATTTTGATGTGGTCATGGGAGGGTGCAAATACCACCTATGCCACCATCTTGACTGGAAGCCTATGTTGGTGGTTCTTAAATTATCTTATTTTATGCTTATATTACTAATTTGTTGAAATGATGAAGAAGTTCACAGATAGAGAAAGCACATTCTTA
Organism: Noctilio leporinus; assembly: GCA_004026585.1. NCBI lineage: Eukaryota > Metazoa > Chordata > Mammalia > Chiroptera > Noctilionidae > Noctilio > Noctilio leporinus. The sequence goes on from PVIW01002932.1 coordinate 186,845, forward strand.
GAAGGCTGACCAGCAAAATAATCCTTATGCCAGACTCAAAAGTTGTGAATTTTCATGGACTGTGAATTAGCACTAGGCCACTTGCGAAAGACAGCTTTCGCTTATTCTCTACCCTTCAACTTTTTGTCCAAGAAGGGGTCTGATATTATATGCTCTTCTGATCCACCCAACCATTTTTGCTGTCTTATGTAAAAGCCAAGTTTGTCTTGGTTTGTTTGAAGACCAGGTATTCTAGGTCTGGTCTGGAGACTTTTAATATTTCTGGACTCCTGACTTACCTATGCAGAGGGTCATATCCCATAAAGAACACCCTAGTCCAGAGAGTGGAGGCAACTGGTAAATTATGATTTCTTACTGTAGAATTACTTAGCAGGGAGAAAAGGGACAAGTCAGTAACCAAGTGTCATGTAATGGATTCAAGCCCAAAGACTCTTTGACGTCTCAATGAACACCCCGACTTTCTACCTATCAATCATTAAAGCACAGTCCAACATTGTCCCCTGAAATGCTGGTTGAATGCTGATGCTCTCTTAGGTGTAAGAGGCCCAGCCAGGGCTTTTGGTGGCTGACCTTTAGTGCAGCTTGTTGTGCACGGGGTAGAGTAAGGTCATATGTTCTGCCCCCTTGAAAGGCAACTTCTCATTGGAATAATAGTGTACCACTTCAGGGATGCTGTCAAAGACTGCGCTTGTCTGGTTCAGTGTATACTTGTTGTCTTTGGTCTGAGCCACTATGATGTGGACACATCCTTGACTAGTCCTGGAATAAAACAAAAATCAAGGAGGAAGACATGAATGAGTGAACACGGGGATCCCTCCCCACTGAAAACAATCCTAGCCATATTCACAGGTGGACAGATTCTTATCCATTCCTGGAACTGTTATAAACAAATTCAGCCCTCAATAAATGTGTGCCATCTTTGAGCTGTTTATCCTTAGTGCACCCAAGTTATCAGACACCAGACCAAAAAACCAAACACCAAAAAGAAGTCCAGTCCCACCTGGCCCTCAAATTGCCAAACTAGTGTGTAAGCCCAAGTATAAGACCATTAAGATGAGGTTTAAACTCATGATCTTCATCATAGCTAAAAGGACATGTGTAAGGTTTCCTCCTTCTTTCCTCCCTAAAGAATACATTAAGAATAATAATCTGAAAAAATGTTTCCTCCTACCCCCCCTCCCACTCCACCTCAATCTGGAAAGACTGTTTCTGGTTCCATATAATGACAGCTGGCACTGAAGGCTCAAAGATCTAATCCGTGAGCACCAGTTTCAGGAACACAGCAAAGCTATTCCTGGTATTGTATATCTGGTGGCCTATCCCATTTTCTGAGCCATATTGCTCAAACACCCTCCCACCCCAACCTCTTTCCCCTCCAGTCTGATTGTTTCAGCAGCAGGGGCTCAGCTTCCTCAGGAAGGAAATGCTGTTAGGGCGCTTGACAATGATCCTCCAATATAGCACCACTGAACAGGCGCAGCAACGAGAATTTCCATGATTCAAGCTCCACCAGGCCTACCAGGCAAAAATGTTCTGTGTACAGTCAGACAAGGGAGTAATAGCAAGTCAGCATTTCCTTCTTCACCAGAAGAAGCTGATATCAAAATTGACTTGACATTTGAACAATCAAGGGATCTAATTTATTAAAATCCCAAAACACTAGGGAGTAAAAGAAGACTAAACTATCCTGGAAGATAGTATTCTTTTTATCAGAAGTTATTTCTCTGGTGAGAGGACCTACTTTAAACCAGGTAATATAAGGTAGAAATAGGCTAACGTACAAAACCAAATTTTTGTATTCTAATCAGAGCATTTCATATTTCACTATCCAAGCAAATGCATTTTAATTTTCTGGTAATGTATACCCCTGTGAATTACTTTGAAATAATACCTCTTTTGACTGGTCATCTAACCATAATAGGAAAGACTGACATGGCACATCCTCCCCACAACCCACCCTCCCACCCTGCCCAGCTCCTGTATACAAACGGGAGACCACGAGGCTACTACACTCACTTTAGTGCAATGGAGTACCTACTGGTCCCTGATTCGCTATTTCGAACCAGGTAACCAGCCTCTTTGCAGGGTTGTAGTCGACTCTCAGCCTCAGCACGGGTGATGGCACCATGATACCAACTGAAAAATGGAGTTGGGGGAGACACCACAAGCGTCAAAATGAAATCCAGATAGGGCCTAATTCCATAAAATGTTATTTGAAATGCACTTCTGATAGAAACTCAACAGCCTGAACTAGATCCTGCTTTATATTCAGAAAAGACAAAATGCAGCTTTGGGGAATCCTGGATCACAAAACCTATCAATCATACAAGAGGGAGCTACCTGGGCTAGTATCATTTAAAAACTTTTCACTCTATACAGGAGAATGAAATTTAAACTCAGGCCCTTGGGGCACAGTACACTTTCCATTCTGCACAATGCACTGGGCTTTGAAAGTGGGTTTTCACTAACGAGCCCGCCCAGACAAATTTTCATGAGCAATAATCATTATGTAAAATGGGCCAGTGCTCCCCCCACTCCCAGGCTATGGACAAGCTACTAGTTACTATTTGTCACAATGCTGTGCAGGAGACTCACGGCTGCTTCTCCAGCGGCAGGGCTGGGTCCACCCTTTCCCCCTCACTGTGGTCAGAGAGGGTTGGCTTCAAGATCTTCGGGGTCCAGCTCTTCTGTCGGTGGTGCTGCCTCACTGTCTCCTCCTTTGTGGAAGGTCGCTCAGAGCCTTCAAACTGAACTGAAAGGAAGGCTCCATTTAACATCAGAGGCCACTGGGGTGAACCATGTAAACTTCAAAGAAAAAGACCTCCTTGTCTCCCTCAGTTTAGGAAAAAAGCTTTATTCTCCTTCCTTTTAATGTGAGGGAACATACTCTACAAATGCCCCAGGATAGCTGAGCTCCAGCTGTCTTTGGTATCTGATCACACTGCAAGCATCCAGCCAGCAACTTTTTCTATAAGATATTCATCACTGTAAAGCAGTTTTACAATATGAGAGGAAACCACTTTAATATATTTTAGCATGTACTTTTAAAAAACTCTAAGTTGTAGTATATTTGGAGTAAAAGACTAAACATAGTTCCAGGTGATGATTCCTTGAAAAAATGTTTTGCATGCTATGAGATCAAGTGAATAGTTTTTACTACGGAATAATAAAACAAAAAGAAAACCAACTGTGAAACAGAAAGTTAACTACTGAATAGTGCCTTACAGATGCCATGACATGTGGACTGGATAGAGCATGAAGAGAGAATATGAGCAGCACCTAGGACAATGGCAGATGCCCAACAGGGATCTGTGAAAATCAGACTAAAGGAAAACAAACTGACCTGAGGGTTTGCTATCAGATGTATTCTTTGTTCACCCTTTACATTAACTATACATTTTATCACAAACCAGGCTTTACTATTCGGGGGAAAAAGACATCCTAACTTGAAAAAGTCAAAGGCAAAAGAAATTATGTGATCAGCCAAGCAGAAAAACTACATCCTGAGAGAAGCAGGAGTGCGAATTATCTTTAATAACTGTTGACAATCTATCATCTTCCTAGTAAGTTATTTTTAAAAATTCATACTTAAGAACTGATTCCTTTAGGAGGATTTCTGACAAAAAAACAACAACAACAAAAAACATGCTCCCCCTAAAAAAAAACTAACAAAAAATCTAGCTTCATCCAGTATTCCAACCCTCCTCTACCTTTAAGCCATTTGATGCCGTTTTACAAATAGGAATTTTTAACAGGCTTGAGGAGCACCAAGGAAGAGCTAGAAAAGCTGCTTGCAATTAGAAAGCTTCAGCGGTGATCAAATAAGGTCATTCAATAGTCATTAAAGGCCCTTCCAAAAAACTGTTGTGCGCTGTGAAGAGGGAGAAAAATAAAGATGCCCGGAAGGATGAAAGAGAAATGCAGGGCTCCTCCTTCAGCCCTGGTTTTCCAACCAGGCCCAACTGCTTCCCTTACCAAATTCCTAGGAGAAAGAGGCTTTCAGTGAGGAGGTAAAACAGCTGAAAGGTCCAGAGGGTGCAGGTCTCTCAGCAGGGCAGCAGAGCGAACAGGGGACACCGCCTCACCTGACAGCGCCCCACACCTGACAGTGCCTCCTACCTGACAGCACCTCCTTCACCTCACAGCTCCTCTCACCTGACAGTTCCCCCCACCTGACAGCACCTCCTTCACCTCACAGCACCCACCACCTGACATCACCCCTCACCTGACAGTGCCCCCCCC
>PVIW01002933.1:0-191014 GCA_004026585.1 Noctilio leporinus
GTCCCGTGCCCGGTGCCCCATCCCCGTCCCGTGCCCGGCGCCCCATCCCCGCCCTGTGCCCGGCGCCCCATCCCCGCCCTGTGCCCGGTGCCCCATCCCCGCCCGGTGCCCGGTGCCCCATCCCCGCCCGGTGCCCGGCGCCCTGTCCCGTGCCCGGTGCCCCATCCCCGTCCCGTGCCCGGCGCCCCATCCCCGCCCTATGCCCGGCGCCCCATCCCCGCCCTGTGCCCGGCGCCCCATCCCCGCCCTGTGCCCGGCGCCCCGCCCCCGTCCCGTGCGCGCGGGTGCGGTACCGGCGCGGGCCTGCAGGGGGCAGCAGCGTCGCGCCCCGTCCCCGCCCCCGCCCCTGACCCAGCGAGAGTAAAAACTGCCATCAATCAGAATAACACTGATTGTTATAATTTTATTATCAGAGCATTAAGTCAATAAAACATATCTGCAATGTCATGTGCATTGTGTCCCATTTTTACTGGTGATTCAGCGCGACTCGAAGCGCACGCGGAAGACAACAGAGGCGGGAGCCGGGCGGGTGCGCCGGGCTGGGGTGTCCCCCGCGGGGTGTCGCGCCGCTGGCCTCAGCGGGAACCCCGCCGGCTGTCGTCAGGGCCCCGGGGCCCGGTTACTGATCTTCCTGCAGGTTGCGTGGCCTTTTCATTCGTAATTGTGCGGCAAGGCCGCCTGGTATAGGTCCCCTTTCAGGAGAGCAGAAGGTATTGTTTTAAATAATGAGGAAGAATGAAACTTCCTTTTGAACGAGTCAGAAAAAATTATTGCGGAGTCCCTATAGGAGAAACGTGCAAATTAAAAAAAAACAACCCTGCTTCAAAGTGTATTCCTTACCCGGGAGCTTCCAAGGAATGAAAGAGTTGGGTAAAAGGCGGGGTTAGGACCAATTATTTCGCAAACAACACACGGTGGCTGTGCAGTTCTGTCTCGTCACTGTCATGAGATTATCACCGTGTTACTGTGTAATTACGATGCGAGACATTAAAAATGTTTAGGTCTATAGTTTTGCAACGTTTCCCTCCCACACACACACACATCATGCGATGGGTTGTGACATGTAAGTTACAGGTGCTGGAGAAACGAACCCAGAGGGTGTCCCTGGTTTGATGACCTCAGTGATGTCCTGGTTATCACTTTGCTCTTGGTCTCTGGTGAAGCCGTTTTAAGAAGACACAGCAGGCCCTGGCTGGTGGCACAGTGGTTAAGGCGCTGCCCTGCGAACCCAAAGGTCGCAGGTTCGATTCCCCAGCCAGGGCACATAACCAGGTTGCAAGCCAGGTCTCCAGCCAGGTCTATGGCTGGAGGCAGGTGAAACACAACCATACACTGATGTCTCTCTCCCTCTCTGTCTCTCTCCCTTCCCCTCTTTCTAAAAATAATGAAATAAAATCTTAAAAAAAAAAAAAGAAGACACAGCACTGCGGCCTTTACTGTGGCTGCTGGCGTGGACATTGCGGCCGGGCCGATGGCCACTCCTGCGGCTGAGGCGAGGGCGCCAGCCGGCCTGGCGGTGAGTGTGGACGTGCTATCGCTCACTCAGCTGACACTGGTGAGGGCCCGGGCGGGGTCTGGGGGTCCCCGGAGAGTGAGACACATCAGGCCATGAGGACTCAGCGTGCGGTGGACACAAACACGCATGTGGGGTGGGGGTGGGGGCCCGGCAGGTGGTCACGGCTCTTCAACAGAACCGTGCACTGTGTCAGGTGCTCGGTGAGTCTTTTGCACAGAATGTCTCTATAGTTTTCTTCTGAACCCCGTTTTGTGGAGAACGTATGACCATTCTCCTCTTGCAGATGAACACATCGAGGTTCAGAGACGTGGCCCGTATCTGGGGCATTCGGTTGGCAGAGGGCTGGGATTTGTACACCAGGTGTCCTGCTACGTCCACATGCTTCTTCCTTCCCTTTCATTGGCTCATAAAACGCCCTTTGCCTGAAGACCAGGGGGGCTGTTGCCCTGTCTGGCCAATGAGGCTCCTGGACAGGGGCCAGAGCTTGGGCAGAAGGGACCCAGAGCACAGAGGACAGTGAGCAGAGTGGTGTTGATCTTACTCAGGGTGGCTCTCGGGGTATCTGCTGCCTGGGGGAGAGGAGCCCTGGGGGAACGTCCCCTAGAGTCACTCATGCGCCTAACAAGGGTGCTGCGCGGTGGGGGGCAGTTCTCCAGTCAGGCCTCCTGGGTCACCTCCTGGGGAGAAGATGCTGCTGACAGTCCCAGCTCCTGCCCATCACCCAAAGTGCGGCTACGGACGGTGACGCGGACCCTTTGGGGGTGCTGGGGCGCGGCACGTGGCGCCTTAGAAGCTCTCCGCCGGTGTGCTCCACCACCGCGGTCACTACGGATGGTTTTCTCTTCCTGGGCCATTGGCGTTAACCACGGGAAATCCGAGGAAAAATTAAATCAGAAGCTCACATGTTACGCCACTTTGATGCAAAGATCAAAGGGACGCGTAGCTACATGGCAACAGCCGGAGAAGAGGGTCTTTCTGGTGAGAGCCGCCGGCTCTGTGCAGCTCGCATGAGGTGCAGCGCCTCTTCCTCCCTCCCCGGGGTAGGGACTCAGTTTTGGGGACGGTGCCCCTGTGAGGGGCCGATGGGATGTGTTGGAAAGGATTTGCGTAAAGTTCCGTGAGCCATGCGGCCGGCACTCGGGCCACGGAGCCACGCCAGCCGGGCAAGCGTGGGCCGCGGGAGCCGCACGAGGTCAGCTCTTCCAGGGGTGACGTGACTCAACTCGCTTTCTTCATCATCATCGTCATCATCATCATCATCGCGCTCACCTTCATTTTCTCCTGATTTTGAAGAGAAAGTGTTTGAAGGGCCAGGGAGGGTGCTGACGGGGTCCGCGGGCCGCAGTGCCGGGGTCGGCACGAGGGTCCGCACAGCGCGGAGCAGCCGAGCACGGGGAGTGGCCCAGGCGGCACCCAGGGACATGAGCTGCCGCAGGGAATCAGGTCTCAGACCCTGAGCGGTTTCTCCTCTTCCCTGTCCTGGCTCATCTACACCCGCCCTCCCTGCACCTCCCGCCCACTTTTGCCCGCTTGCCCCCTCGAGACACACCAGCCCCCCGACACAGACGCTCCGTCACGCTGGCTTCCAGACCCGGGCGCGACGTGGGGTCCGGACCCCGTTGCAGGTCAGCAGTGTTTCCTGCAGGGGGGACCTGCCTTTGGCGGTGCCCCCGAGGGGGGGTTCCCCCCACGCCGGCCTTGGTTCCTGGCCCCGCGCAGCCCTGCTTCCCCGTGTAGGAAAAGTCGTCTTTTACGAGCAAACGTGCACGTGTCTCGTGGGGCAGAGCTGGGTGTTCTCAGCCCGAGTGTTTCTAATGCGGCGGCTCTGAAACCCCTGACACCACAGACCGACGGGGACCTGGCCTCCCCTGAATTCCGAGGGGAATCGGACGCAGCAACAGCTGTGTCCCTCCAGGACCCCTCCAGCCGGAAGCCGCCACGGCCGTCCTGCGGCTTGTTCACGCCCCGCGGACCCGGTAGCCCGTCTGGCTGTCTCCGTGCAAAACAAAGCCCAAAGCTGAGTCCAGCTACTGTCCCCACCCCGGCCCCACCCCTGCCCTGGCTCCTGGCAGGCTTCCCGGGGTCTCCCCACCACCGCCGCCCCTACAACTGCTCTGCAGGCCAGAACCGTCTTCACAGGGCACGCGTGAGGTCACAACACACGTGAGGTCACGTCTCTGTCCTGCCTGACAGCCCTGGGGCTTCCCAGGGCCCTGGGCATGAAGTCCTGCCTGTCACGGGCCTCGTCTGGTGCCCGGCTCCCCTGGTCCGGGGAGTCCCCCGCAGGCTTCCGTGGGTCTCAGCCCGCCCGTCTCTAGGGAAGGGTCACCTCCCCGGACAGGCCTTCCCGGGTCCTCTCGTACTCGGTCAGTGTCCCTCAGGCACTCCGCCCATTTCCCCCACAGCACTGAGAATGTGCAAAGTCACCTGGTCCGGGATACTTCCCGGTCTCCCCTCAGGGGTAGGTCAGTGCCTGAGGAGCGGGGTCCCTGCTGGGCACAGTGAGTTGTGTGGGGTTCAACGCCCCAGACAGCGCCCAGGCCGTGGTCGGGGAAGGACCTAGGCTCCCCCCGCGTCTCAGGACAACCCACTGGCCACCGAGTCTTCCCTGCGGCCTTTCATCCCATCATGTCCCTGACGTACCTCCCTCTCTCCTGAGTTTCTGGGGGGCCGTCCATTCTGGCGGCACTTTCTAGTCTTGGGTTGCAGGCCTGCTGCCCTGTGGCTGCTCCCGGCCGCAGGGAACCGGGCAGTGTCCCGCGTGAACCCCAGGGCTTCTCCTTGTCTGTCTTGGGTGACAGGAATGGGGGAAGTGCTGGCAGGGACACTCGTGGGATCCTGGTTGTCCCCTGCAGATCAGGAGACGCCCCCTGGCTGCAAAGTCGGCTCACTTGTCCTTTGGGGGCCCAGGTCCTCCCCAGGGACTGGAAAAAAACCACTGGAAAAACCCCAACTGAAAAGGAGAGGGTGCTGGCCGGCCTCGGGGCTCCCCCAGGCAGCCATGGAGCCCTGGCACCGCGGTGGGAGGGCACCTCTCAGTAGCTGCGTCTCCTCGCTGGGCAAGGGGTGTGGGTACCCGCGGACGGACTCCTGCTGCTCCAGCCGGAGAGCCCCCGGCCCTGGGGTGGGGCACCCTCTTCCTCTGCAAGATGAAGTTCCGCAGGGCGCAGGGTCAGGGGTCAGGGGTCAGGGGTCAGGGCGCTTGCTCAGTGGCGGAGCAGGAGGCTCAACGTGGCAACCGACGAGGCCTGCAGGGACCTTTCCCTCCCCGGAGCCTGTCCTTGCGCCTGAGATTCGGGAGAAAGTTCCTGGTGAGTGGGCGGCCCGTGTCCTCCGAGGACGCAAACGCTCTGCCGGTCCCGCCGCCCCACGCAGCGCTGGGGGAGAGGCGTCCCTGCTCTCTGAGCACGACCCGCCTTCCAGACTGGGCCGGGTCCCCTCCCGGGTGAGCCAGGCCGCAGGACGGCACAAGTGTCCCCCCAGAGTCCGCAGAGCCGTGGTGGGCGCCGCCGGGCCCCAGCGCTGGCCAGGCCTTTGTCTCCTGGTCCCGGGGAGCGTGTGGTCCCATGTAAAGTTGAGCTGGCCAGGAAGGTGTCATGTGACAAACACGTGTGTCAACGTGTCCATTGGATTGTACCCAGCGTGCGGCTGACCGTGTGTGGGCAGCGTTGAGAAGGGAAACTCGGGAGCAGCCGCCGTGGGCCTTGGAGGGCGGGCGTCTGGCGGGGGCAGGAAGGGCTGCGCTGCTGGCACGAGCCCGGCCTCGGGGTTCACACCCCCGACAGCCTGCGGCGAAGGCTCCGCGCGCCCCGGAGCCCGGCTGGCAGCCTGCGAGGCCTGGGCCCCTGCCAGGTCACTGCTCCCACCCCCCGGCAGCGCCGGCAGAAGCTGAAGCGGAATCTTTAGAAAGTCAGGGAGAGATGCTGTTGTTGAACTATTTCCTTACAGCTCCTAGAAGACACCCCGAATTTCCAGTGGCATTTCCTGGACGGCCCTGGGGTCCTGGCCGCGTTGGGGGGGGGGGTGCAGGCTTGGCTGTGTCCCCAGGCAGCACCGGGGCCCTCAGAGGCCGGTATCGTCCTGCCCCAAACCCGCCAGGGCACAGCTCCCGCCAGATCAATACCCCGAAGGCCCCGTCTCGTGTTGACAGCAGAAAATAGACAACACAGCACCTTGCGGTCCGAGGGGAGCTGAGGCGGTTGGTTGACGGCTCTTCAGCAAATGAAGGGAGATGCTGAGGGACCCCAGCTGGAGCTCTGTGTGGGGTTCCGGGGCTGGGGACGGGCTTCCTGGGCTCGATCCCCGGGGGACTTTGCTACACGCAGGGGCCTGGGCCCCTCTCCTTGCCCCGTGTGTGCTGGTCCACTTTCCCCAGCATCGCGTTTTCTTATGTGCGGAGGGTCCGACTGGGTCACCCGGGGTGGGGTGCGTGAGGAAGGGCAGACACCGTGACACCCCTGGTGCTGACGGTCAGCCCAGGCACAGGTCCACCGCGGGGTGGAGAGTGAGGGCCGACGGGGGCTCCCTGAGCTTGCCTTCCGATTTCCTGCAGAGCCAGACTTTCGGATCTCAGCCGCCGTCGTAAGCTGGGGCTTGGTGGTGACCCCGGGGCCCCGACTTCTGGGATGATGACTGTTGCTTCCTCGACTCCCCGATCCGGAGGGCAGCCTGGGAACCCTCCACCCCCACCAGCTTCTGTCCCCCGAGGCTCCATCTAGGTGATTCCAGGACGAAAGTTAAAACAAGAAAAAGCAATTACCCAGGTGCCTTTTGTGGTACAGATAAAAAGATCCAGGCAATCAACCTCGTCTTTGATTTGGCTTGATTGATTAATTAATTAAACATGGATTGAGCGGGGCCTCCCTGGGTGCCGCTGGGCTGTGTCTGACGGTCAGGGGTCCGGAAGGGGATTTGCACGTGTTGGTGCTGCGGGTGTGGGTGCTGGGGAGAGGCCCACAAAACGCCTTCATCGGCAGGTGTGGGGACGGCCTCCTCCTCACCTTCCCCTGCACCCAGCGTGGCCCTCGGGGGTCAGAGGTGCCCCGTGCGGGCACACGCCGCGTACGGAGCCTGTGAGCACACGCGATGCGGCCGCGCGGATGCAGTGGGGGCAGAGGCCCCGTAGCTGCTGTCGGGACGTTAATTAGGACACGCTCGTGGGGTTCCCTGCAGCCCGTCCACCAAACGATAAGACGCACACGCCCTTTGACCCGGCTCTTCGACCCCTCAGAGTGTATCTTAAGGACATAGGCACACACGCACACGCGTGTTCAGAGAGATTTGTTATTAATTCATCTATCAAACGTGTAGGGAGCTCCCGCCGCGTCCCCGGCTCCAGAGGAAGGACAGCGACCATGATAGACCAGCGCTGACCCCTGGGGGTCTGTAATCCGGCAGAGGGTGGGGGCGGCTGCGGGACACCCGGGAGTCAGGCCGGGTGGCCACGCAGCCCGGGGGCCCAAGAGTCACATTTCCGTCATTGTAATTGTCAGCAGCGCCCCTCCGGCCCCTAGAAGTGCCCCGTGTCCCCGAAGGTCCCCATGCGGCGGTGCTGATGAGTGCTGTGAAAAAAGGGGAAGCAGGAAAAGAGGGGCGCCCTTCAGACCGTTCACAGGCGGGAACCCCCACCCAGTAAAACCCGAGCGTCCGCCCGCTGGAGGCTGGTTAGGCACGTGCGACCTTCGTGGGGTGGAAAACTGTGCTGCGGTCACGGGAGCAGACAGCGCGTCTCCTGCCCTGTCACGACCTCCCGGACACACTGTCCCCGCGACACAAGGAAGCGGCATCTCTGCCCATGTTTGCTGCGAACAGCGGGCTGCCCTGCCGGGGTGGGGGGGGTGGGGGGCCGGGGGGGAACTGAGGTCGGTGGAGGGAGGCTGGCTGCTCTCCCTGCAATCGTTGGGGTCCTTTGACTTTTGAAGAGGGTGCGCGAAGTCCGCACTTCACAGCAGCGAGGGGGACGGGAAGGCCACGTCAGCACGGCCGCGCGGAGGGCAGGGTCGGGCGGCCTCGGGTGCCGCTGCGGCTGCGCCGGCTCCCCGGGGAGCTGTGGGGACCCCGTCTCTGACACGCTGCACGGAACCCATGCTCAGTACCTATTTTTTAATGACTCAGTGAATCTGGATGATCTCACATCATCCACTCCGAGTCCCCCGAGTTCCCTGGCTTGATGTTGGGATTTTGGGAGTGGTTACTTCTGGCTGGGACCTGTCCCCCACCCGGCACCACAGTGGGCAAGGCCCCTGCCTGTCCCCCGGCTTCTCCCGTGGCCCCGGGCGGGCGTCTAGCCGGCCCTGGAGGAGGCCAGCGCCCTCAGCCTGCAAGGACACCGGCGAGTGTCCAGGCTCAGCCTGGGTGGGCTCGACCCCCCGCCCCCTCAGGACCGGGCTGGGCACGTGGCCCTGCGTGGGCCCGACTTCTGAGATTCAATTTTCCTAGTTTCCCTCCAGGTCCTGCGCGGAGTCAGGGACTGATTAGCTCCGGGAGAGGCGTATTTATAGCACCGATTAATTAATACAGGTGAAACGCAGGGAGAGGAAGTGGGGCGGGCAGGCCGCAGCGTCTCCCGGAGGCTGCCAGCGCCAGGCGGGGCCGGCGTGTGAACTTTCGGGGCGCGGAGCCGCCGCAGGTGCGGTGCTGGCGCCAGTGCCGAGCGGCGGAGGCAGGAGACAGAACCTGACGCGGGAGGCGGGTGTCGATGACAGACGGTCCCGCTCCGTTTGCAGTTACATCGGCACATATGGCGGCGGCGGGGAAGGGGCTCAGACACATCCGTGTTCGCTCCGCGGGCGGCAGGGAGTGTGTGGTGGGTGGGGCGCCCCCATCACCCTGCTCCTCCGGAAGAGAAGCAGCAGCGCCTGCAGGAGCCGGGAGCCCAAAGGGGGCGGCTTGCCGCGTCCTGCTGCGCTCGCAGGTGCCCCTGAACCCCTTAAAGTGCAGCGCTGGTGGCACCGAGGCCTGGCTGCACAGCACATGCTCTGGGGACAACGTGGAGCAGCCCTCCGGGTTCTGCACGTCGTGAGGGGCCCTAGGGAAAGAGCCGTGGCCCCTGCGTCCGAAGGTCCAGAACCCGGAGGGGGCGCCCGGCTCAGGCCCTCGCAGGCCCTCCCAGCCGGCTGCGGGAAGCCAGGCGCCAGGCCAGGGGACAAGGCTGGCCAAGGGCGCGAGGTGGCACGGACGTCAGGTGACGGGGAGGAGGAAGGCTCCCTTCCCGTGTGGCCGCCCTGGGGCCTGGCTGGGCTGGGAACAGGATGGGCTACGTCTGGACGTCTCACTGCCTCTTGGGAGAGGACGGGACTCTGGAGACGGACCGAGAAGAAGGGGCCCTGGGTGCTGAGCTGTCACGGGGGCCCCTGTGCCTCCACACAAGGTTCCAACCAGGGCCAGCTGGGGGCTCCAGGGCAGAGGGCCCTCCGGGCCTCCTGCGGGCCAGGTCGTCCTCCGCTGTGGGGTGCAGGGGGCACCGCCATCCTGGCTGGTGGGGCTACACGCCACCCCAGCTGCTCCTGCCGAGTCTCACCAGCTCACCTAACGGACGCCCCTGAGTCTCTGAGGGCAGTGGAGCAGCCAGGCCAGGGTGTCGGTGGACCACCCAGGACCCGGGTGGGGACGGAGCAGCCACCAAGCTGGGCGTGACCTCACTGGCCCTGGAGAAGGTACAGCTCCTGGCTAACTTCCTTCTCCCGAACACGCAGGCAGCGTGTGCACGCGGGCCTCTCCCACCATGGAGGCCCCCGAGCCCCAGGTCGGCCAGGGGTCTAAGAGCATCATCACCGGGCCCCCCGGCGGCTGCGGTGAGCTTCTGAGCGGCCCTCACGCGAGGTCCGAGGTCCCAGTCAGTCCTTTTAACTTCAGTCACTGGTCTGAGAGCTAATTATCAGCAGGCTGGGGTGAGGAGGCTTATTTATGGCCAAAGCGTGGGGAACCAACACAGCCCCGTGGGACACCAGGGCCTCCAGCTTAAGGGCCTGACTCCTGTCGGGCCACTAAACGCCAGTCTCTCCCGCCTGGCTCTTGTCTTCGCCACGTGGACTCGGGCTGGCCACCGCGGCCTCGGAGCAGGGCCAGCAAGGCACAGTCAGGGCGCCTCGTGGGGCTGTCCCCCCCAAAGCCTGACCACCAGGGGCTTAAATGTGTGAGCGGTAAACGGGGCCAGGATGGGAAGGGGCCCCGGCAGAGAGCCAGGGAAATAATGAGGTTCACCCCGTGCGTGTGTCTTCTCTCAAAAGGACAGTCCTGTGCCGTCGGCTATTCAGCCTCTGAAAAGAGTTGTCTGGTATGTTTGGTTTTATAATTGTTTTTGGCAGAGGGCAAGTCTCACGTCAGTTCCTCTGTCATGGCTGGAAGCCGAAGTTCTCCAAGATTTTTACAAAGAGAAGATGTTATTTAGACTTTATTTTTATTTATTACAAAAAAAGATTTTATTTATTAATTTTAGGGACAGGGGAAGGGAGAGAGGCAGAGAGGGAGAGAGACATCAGTGTAAGGTTGCCTTTCACCTGCCTCCAGCTACGGACCTGGCTTGCAACCTGGTTATGTGCCCTGGCTGGGAATCGAACCGGCAACCTTTGGGTTCAGAGGCCGGCACCTTGTCCACTGAGCCACCAGCCAGCGCTTGTTATTTAAACTTTAAATGTGGCTGTTTTATTTTTTTATTTTAGTGCTTTAAATCTTATCAGGGTCTAGTTAAATTATGGGTCGATTAGATAGGATTTAGCTCTTCCTCCGACACCTGGAAGGGCTTTAATAAGGAACCAACTCTTGTATTTGCAGCTGCAAATGCAGATGAACCCTGTACAAAGCTGTGACGGCGCGTGGGCGGCTGTCAGGACAGCGGGGCCGCGGTGCTGTGATGGGGACGGTCACGTTGAACTGGCCTGAGAGGGGGCTTTCCTCAGCGGGCTCACCTGGCAGAGACGCTGGGATGCTCAGTGGTCGGATCAGGCGCAAAGCAAAAAACAGGGGTGGGGCTCTTGAGGCATAAAAGCCAGATGTGACCAACGGACAATTCTGCCTGAGCCAACCTCATGATCAATAGCAACAGAACATTCAGGGGACTGGGTGTGCGTGGCCTTTCCTACACCGTGATGGTGATGGTCACGCACCGGCTGCATCCCGGAGTGGAAACCCACAGGTTCCCTCTCTCCTCCATCGGCCCTTGTGCTCAATCTATTTTATACATTGTATCCTGATCAGGGAAGTCTTTCTATTGTCATTTCACAGATGAGAAAACCGGGGATGGGGGCGAGGTGGGGGCTCCCCTCCCACCGAGCAGGTGCCGGGGGCCAGACTGAAACCAGGCTCCTCCAATGGCTTCCGCGGCATTCCTGAAATCACGGGGATCACTTCCATCACTATTACCAATACAGAGTTTATTTGTTTTTTCTCTGTCGCACGCTGAGCCAACCACTCCCCCGGCTGCTGCGGAGATGCGGGGGAAGGAACGCGTGGGGCAGACGTGGCAGGAAGAGCACGTGGCCAACGGGGAGGGAAGGGCCACCCCCCACCGGGCCAGGGAGCCCGCGGCCTCGGAGGGCAGAAGGGCTGTGGCCTCAGAGCAGGGCCGCCCACCGTGAGGCCCCCAAACTCAGTCCCAGCCGCAGCCGCAGAGCCTGTCCCCGTTCTTGCTGCAGGTCCCCCGCCCAGGGGTCTTGGCCGCTGTGCCCTCAGCCCTGCAAGGGCGGCTGGTGAGGAAGTTGCAGCTGGAAGTAAGTGCAGTCGGGGACACGGGGCTGCCTCTCTCGGCATCTCTGCCGCCCTCAGGGCCCTGCCCACGGTGGCCGCCCAGCAGCTCCTGACCAGCGCGGGGCAGACCCGCTCCTTGAAGGCGAACGTTGTGAGGGGGTGAGGGGGGCTGGACAGGAGAGCCGACAGCCGGGGTGCCCTCGCCGGTGGCTGCGTCTCGGGCCCGAGGAACGCAGGCTTCTTTCTGATCTCCAACACGCTGGCTGTTTGAGGTTGGCAGAACCTTTCGTGTATGAAATCCCAGTTGATTGTTGTAAGAACGTTACAATTAGGGTCCTTTAAGATCCTGAACCTGAGGCTGTGACGTTCTGTAAAGAGACGCGCTCAGCTCCGTGAGCGGGGAAGCCAGGACTTGAGCTGAGTTCCCCCCGGGCTCTTCTCTCGGGGGTCACGGCTGGGAACAGAGCTGGACCCGCCAAGGTGAAGAAGGAGCTGGAGAAGGTGTTCAGGGAGGTGAGAGTCCATTGGCACATTCCCCATGGAAGACAATTTCCTTTCCTTTCCTTTTATTTTTATTTTTAAAGATTTTAATTCATTATTTTTAGAGAGAAGGGCAGGGAGGGAGGAAGAAAGGGAGAGAAACATCCATGTATGGTTGCCTGTCACCTGCCTCCAGCTATGGACCTGGCTGGAGACCTGGCTTGCAACCTGGTTATGAGCCCTGGCTGGGAATCGAACCAGCGACCTGTGGGTTCACAGGCTGCTTGGTGCCTTATCCACTGAGCCACCAGCCAGGGCTACAATTTCCTTTTATTTACGAAGATGAGCACGTGAGCCACCAGCTTCTGTCAGAGGTGGAAACCCAGCAGACATGTCTGCGTGCCCACGAGAATGTTCCCGCGGTGAACAAGTGAGCACAGGAAAGGCCCGGCACGTGTGTCCTAGTCTCGCGAGTGGCCGGCTGGGTGGCTCTTGGAGCTTCCTTGACCTCAGGAGGCGTTGCTGGAGTGTGTGCTTCCTGTGGCGCGATGAGCTGACTTCAACATTTTCCCACATGTCTGTGGTATTTCAACGAAGGAAGTTTAATGAGTGCAAAAAAAAGACAAAAAAAAAAAGACATCAAAGTTGAAACCAAGTGGTTTGGTTAAAAAAAACAACAACGTGGCATAGGAGTCTTTCTGGGTTTATCTCTCCTACGGAAAGCAATTACTTAATCTGACTTGTAATCTTAATTAAAATTTTAGAAAATGTATAAAGCAGCGTCCTGGCCCTGCGGTTCACCTCGTGGTTCTGGCGCCTGCCAGGGAGTTTTCAATCACCTGGCCGCGCTTTGTTGCAGGTGAGGGGCGGCGGCTGGCACCCTGGGCGGCAGGGAATGAAAGCTCACAGCCGGGGACCCACCGGCTTCCTGGGAACCCACCGGATTCCGCAGATGCAGTGGCTGCTTCCGGCCGCTGTGAGTGGCCAGGCCTCCTCTAAGCGTGTCGTGCTCCGCCGTGCTATGTGCTCCGTGCTCCGTGTTCCGTGCCCCGTGCTGTTGGGGGTCGTTGCTCTGACCCGGGACCGGGTATCAGGAAGCTGAGTGCATTTCACATCCCCTCCCGGCTCACGGGGAGGGTTCACCCAACAGCTCTCTGAGCACACGTGCTCCCATGCAAGGGAGGACATGTGACCCTGCCTAGGCCAGTCCATGCACTTCCGTCGTCGGGCGTAGTGATGGGCTCGCATCCCATGACCCAGCTCAGCGTGGGAACCAGAGGGCCCAGGGCTGAGCTCTGCCTAGGACGACAGCCCACACGCGCTCCTTTGCCTCCGGCCTTTCGGCCTGGGTTTCCCGTCACTGGCAACCCGGAGGGTCCCAGCGGCCACACCCCGGGTCTCTGACTCACCTTCATCTCTGGGGCCGTTGGCCTGAGGACCCCCCAGGGGCGGGGAGGACAGTGCTGGCCACCCCTGCTCCCCCGGACGGACCCCTCCACGGCCTCCGCGGCGAGTGCCCAGACTTCCGCTGGCCGGAGGGGTAAACGCTGCGGCTCTGCGGCAGGAGTGAGAAGCCCGCACCCCGTGCCGGGCCAGGCGCGCCGCCCTCCCAGCGTCAGCTTCACGTGAAATTCCCGAACTTTGCTCTGCGCACGTGTGCACGCGTGTGGGCGGGGGTTCCGACCCCCTCTCTTGTGACGCGGGACAGCAGGGGGCAGATCGGGGAAGGTGGTCACGCTTCCTCCCGCAGGCGCCCGGTGCTGATTTCAGGGCCGGTTGGCGTCTGGCCACCGGCCTCCTGGACGTGTGGATTTACCGCAGAGCCGCCACGTCTGGGAGGAGGGGAGGCTCCCATCCACGAGCAGCAGCGAGGTGCGTGTCTCACACAGGGCGGGGGCCGCACTCTTATTTCATGTCAGGAAATAGCAACGTGTTCGAGGCTCTTTCCGCCCGTGTGAAAGTTGAGGGGTGGGATGTCGCTTCCACAGGTGACCGTCCACGCGTCCTGTACGACACGGTCACTGTCGTTGCGCGCGTGTGACTTTAAATCAGGTAGGTAGCGCGTTGGGAAATACACAGGTAAGCAGAATTAAAAAAATCCCCACCATAGAGACAAACACCCAGCAAACAGACCCTCTGAATCGTACCACCCATTCTGACTTTCCTTCCTGGGCGAGTTAAAAATATTACCTGAAGGCCAATCCTCGGCAGGGGGCGCTGACCACGCGCCCCGTCTGCGATGGCACTGCTGGGAGGCCAAAGGGTCTGCGCCCCCCGAGTCCCCTGTCCCCCCTGGCGGTGCCTGCCCCCCGACTTGCTTCAAGAGCCCCCGGGGGAGGCTGGCTCCTCTGTCCCTGGCCCCTTGGGCGCCAAGCAGATTTCGTCCACTGGCCTGAAGGACACAGCTCAGCGCGTCAGCGTGTGTGTGAGGGGGTGGCAGGGCCTGTAGTGGTCTCGTCCCCGGTGCCTGGCACACAGTAGGGACTCAGTCCCCATGCACTGCCTCCCTGCAGTTCCATCGGCCTGGCGTGGAGATGTGAAATTCTGTGTGTCTGCCCCGACACTGCTCCACGCGTGCGTGTGACTCCCCAGGGGTGGAGGAGGGCCGGGCGCTGGTTCCAGCTCTGGGTGACTGGGACGGGACCTCCATCGAGCACCATGCCTCAGTTTCCCTTTCTTCCCAGCTGGGCACAGTATTTCCCCTCTTCCTGCAGAGATTGTGAAGGTAAAACGCAGTAAGAGATGTTGCCGTGATTGGGAGAAGGGCCCTGGGCCCATCCATCGCTGCGGTTAGCCGTGTCGGGGTGACCTTGTGAGGGCTCCCTGTGACCCCACCCTCGTGGGGAAGACGTGGCCTGGGGTCGGAGGGGAGAGAAAAGCTGGGCTCAGCTCATCCTTGGGCAGCCCCATCCCGCTCCCTGTCTCCCCTCTCCGGAGAGAACGTGTGCGATCGGGTCATTGCGTGTAAAATGCTCTAAGAATGTGATCTGCACCTCATCATTTTAACACCCCCTGTCCCGAGCCTCTCCCCTCTCCGCCCCCATTCGTCTCCGCCGTCCTGCCTGCGCCGGGCATCGCGTTTGCGCTGATGGATGGTGCGCCGTGGAGACGCACGGGTGGTGCGGGGGCCGCGCGGGGCGCAGGGCGGCCTGCCTTTGCATATCATTACACCTAGCCGGCGCGCTGCCTCCCGAAAGCTGTCGATTGGTGCATTATTGCTATTCAGGCTGACAAATGACAGTAATTGTTCTTAAGTTGAAGAGCTGGTTTAATACGCTGTCTGGCCTGGGAATTTCCTGAGCACCGGGGTTAAGCTGGTGTTCCACTCCAGCTCGCAAAAGGATCCTTTTTTCATCTCAGACCATGGAGTTAATTGAATCACTCGCTATTCATGCAGTTTGTAGCCTTGACGCTGAGGATGCCGTGCTCGTCGCGGGGGCTCCGGGCCAGGGCAGCGTGGGGCCGTGTCCTTGAGCAGAGGGGAAGCTGCCTCTGCCACGCGGGGCGCTTCCGCCCTGGGCTGCAGCTGGGGTCACACCGGCAGGGCCGCCCTGTCCTGGGCCGGCCCGTCCCTGCGGCCGGGAGGGGGTTTCTCTGGCGCTGGTGACGCACCCATCCCGGAGTCGGGGCTCTGAGCCCCAGGTCCTTGCATGTTACTTTGCCTCCTTCTCTAACTCCCGGGCTGGGAGCTTGTGCTGCATCGTGGTGGAAGTCCCACGTGGGCCCACCCCAGGCACGCGGACCACCCAGGGGGCGGGGCACAGGTGTCCACCCAACATTCGACATTCAACCCCAGAGCTCGACCACCCATTTCCCACCGAGGGCCCTTCCCCTGGGTGCTCGGGGGGACGGAACGGCAGAGGAAGCCCGGGAAGGGGGTCCACCCGCCGCCCCCTCTCAGGGCGAAGGGGAGTGTGTGGCCAGGGACCAGCTGGAGAGCCGGCGGGAGCGGAAGGAGACTGCAGAGGGAGGCGCAGGCCCAGCAGGCTGGCGCCACGGGCCTTGGGGGCAGCGGGGCCTTTGTCCTGAGACCAACGGTCAGTGACCGTCTCTCTGGCTGGAGGGCCTGGCCAGCCATGTCCTCAACTTTGCAAAGGGCTCCATTATCCTCTTTGTTCTACAGAAACCTCAACTCTGTCCTCCGGTGGATACCAAGTTAGCTACTTAGCTTAGTGGACTTAGGTACAGGTCCTGTGCTGTAGAAAACTCGGAACCTGACCGGATCATGTCAGAAACGTCCACCTTGTGTCTGGGACAGGCAGCATGGCCTAAGTGACGGCGGGAATGTAAATGTGGAAACAGAAATGGAGGTCAGCTGGGCGCCCTTGGATAGCACCTGCAGGACCGCCAGAGGCCAGAGGGGTCGTGGGCCTTTGCACCTGGCCTGCCCCACCCCCGGGGCTGCTCTCCAAGCCTGGGGCCTGCTGCGCCCACAGGGCAGCTGAAGGGCTGGGCAGAAGCAGGGCCGGGGCTGCTGTGGCCGTCGGGTTGGTGCAGATGCGGCCCGAGTGCCCATGAGGTGGTCACCGTCTCACAGTTGCTTCTGTGTTCAGGGACCACGTCTCAGCAGGGGCTCAGCAGTCCTGGGGGCGCCCACTCCCGGGGATCACTGTCACCCGCCTGGGGCAGCCAGCTCAGACCAGCCAGGCCTGCCTGCGGCAGGAGGCCTTAGTCCCAGGGGACGCTGAGGGGTGGGTCCAGTGTCTGTGGTGGGGCCCCTCCTCGTGGGACGGCACCCCGACACCCCGACACCGCCAGGAGGAGCGGGACGCAGGGGCATCGGCTGAGGGCAGGAGTGCGTCACGTTCTGGAGTTTATGGGGTTCGGTGCATCCTTAGGGGGCACCCGGGAGCCTCCTCAGGGTGACACTTCGGCAGCAGACTTGCTCCCGGCCGGGGGGTGGCCGGGGTCCCTCCAGCCCTTTCAACCACGGGGCGCGGCATTCGCTCCCCACGGAGCCCCCCCTGGAACCCCCACCTCCCCCAAGCCACAGGGGAGGCCCCACACCCCCAGGTTAAGTTGAGTCAATCGCACGTCTTCTCCCGCCCGGACCCTCAACACAGGGAGGTGCTCCGGGGGGGGAGGCGGTTTCTCTTCCCCCTGGAAGCGCGGCTGGTGCTCACGTTCCCATGGCAACTCGAGTCCTCCCCCTGTGCCCACTGCGTGGGAGCCACCCACAGGGAGGCGGCAGGGTCCAGCCTGCCACGCGCCTGCCCCCGAGCCCGCGTGCTCCCTTGCGGGCGCCCATGGGTGCTGGGCGCTCTGGGCGGGGCGGGGTGCAGGGCTGGCCCCGGGCTGTGGGCGGGGGGTCCAGGGTGCGGCTTCCGTCCTGGGCGGTGGGGTCGTGGGCGACCCCGAGTGTCTCTGCCCCCTTCCCACAGGCGGGTGGAAGACGTGGGGGGTTTGCTCTGGGGGAGGAGGGGCCGTGAGGGTCTCTGGGCTGTTGGTGTCGGGGCTGCGCGCGGAGGGCCGTGTCCCGCCTCTTCCAGGGCAGCGTGTCCGCCCCTCCCAGGACCCGCTCTTGTCCCCCTGGGCAGACAGGCTGCGAGGCTGAGGGTCCGCGAGGCCGGGTGCTGGCTGGGGTCCGGCCTGTCGGCCGGGTTGCCCAGCAGGTCCCCTCAGCCCTGCTGCCCGTCCTGCGCCGCACGTGCCCGGGAGTCCACGCTGGTCCCCGCCAGGCCCCCCACAAGCGGCCCTGGGTGGGGCGGGACTCGGGCCCAGGTGTGAGGGGCGGGAGCCCTGGGCCTGCAGCGCCGGTAGAGGCGGCAGCCTGGGTGGTGCAGCACCTGGCGCACCAGCAGCCCCTCCCGTCCCTGCACTGGCCCGGCCTGGGGGTCTCTCTGCTGCGCGGCGCCCGGCGCTGCGGGACCTCAGACCCGGGAGGGAGGCCACTGGCCGCCAGAGGGCGCCCGCCCGCAGTCCCGGGCGCTCAGGTGGGAGCTCAGGTGTGAACTTGGGGTTTTGTTTCAACAGTTGCTCTGCTGACCCTCCCCTCCTGCAGCTGCGAAAGCCTTTCCTCCGCCCACAGCGACGGACGCCCGTGGGTGCCCCGCCCACGCCCCGTGGAGACAAGCCCTGCGAAAGCCCTGAGGCTCTGCGCCCACTTTGCTCTGCCTCTCGGGCAGCAGCCCTGCGCCCCCAGCCCCCCCCCGCCCTGCGCCCCCGGCCCCCCCCGCCCTGTGCCCCCGGCCCCGACTGCCCTGTGCCTCAGGTCCCCTGTCTGCCCTGTGCCCCAGGCCCCCCGCCTGCCCGGTGCCCAGCCCTCCTGCCCTGCAGGGGCTCCGTGTGCCCGGACGGGTGGGCGCTGGGGAGGACCTGGGTGCAGGAATTCACACCTCCCTCCCCTCCAACGTTGCTCTGCGCCCCGTCAGGGGACCAAGAAGCGCCCAACTCGCTGCAGAAGTGTGGGGGCTCCCTGCCTGGCCCCCCCCTGCTGGCACTGCCACAGAGGGGACAAGCCCCGGCTCAGCCCAGGGGTCCCAGCGGGTGACCAAGCCTCAAGGGTGATGGGGATGTCAGGCACCTCTTGACTCTTGGGTCCCACGGTCGGTTGCTCGGCTCCCCGGGGCTGTGACAGGAGACCCCTGAAGGGGCGACAGAACCCCTTTCTCACAGTCCTGGAGGTTGGGCGCCATGGACCAGTGTCGGCAGGTCCGGTCGTTCCTGGGCCTGTCCCTGCAGTGGAGGGACACAGGTACCTTGTGACTGGCTGGGGGCAGGGGCTGAGTCCTGCTGGGGCATTTTGTCCTGTGAAGAGGGGTGGACGGGGTCAGTGACGTTGACTCAACAGGCTGAGGCTCTTGCGGGGCTCCTGCCGGTCCTGGGGCAGGGCCAGGGAGGCACAGGCCCCTGCACGCAGCTCGGGACCCCTGCGCGCAGCTCGGGAACCCCTGCCGCCCAGCCTTCCTTGGACCTGGGGCAGGAGGGAGGGGCTCTGGGCTGGGCAGGTCCCCACCCCCCTGAAGGCCCCATGGCAGGTCAGCAGTGCTGGTCCCCCCGGGCCCGGCAGGCAGGGGTGTGGGCTGCGGTGCTGCTGGGCTGGGAGGTGGGGCTGCAGTGGTGGCTGGGGCGGGGTCTTGCCCACCCTGCGGGAGGGGCCCCCGTGCCTCCTAATATTGGCAGGTGGAGCCTGGTCCTGAGCCGGGGTCCATATGGCCTCCTGTGGCCAGGACCGCTTTCCTCTGTCTTTCGGGCCTGCTGGTGCCAGCAAAGGCCTGCAGAGGGGTCTGGGTCACTGTCCTCCCCGAGTCCCCCGCCCCAGAGGTGCTGCTGCGCCCGGTTCTGGACGTGTCCCTGTGCCTGGAGCCGCTTCTGCAGCGTGAATGGACAGAGGGGGTGGGACAGGGCCCTGGGGACAGACCCCGTGTCAGGTGTGATGGGGACCTGCACAGGGACCCCCAAAGGGGTTTGAATGCCCTCTTCCTGCAGCCAGGGCCACGTGCTCCGGGCCCAGCTGCGGCCTGTCCTCCCGTCAGACGGCCTCCGTGTGGGGTGCGTGTGCGACCCAGCTCCGCACAGTTCCTGCCGGGAGCTAGTGGCTCTGGGCCGGCACCAGGAGCGCCTGCGACCCCTGGCTGGTCATCGACCCCGCGCTGCCGTGGTGGCAGGTGGGGGGCTGGGCTCCCGCCGGCGGGTGTCACCCGAGGCCGCTGTCTGAGGGGCGGCCCCGTGGGGTGTTGAGCTGAGACGTAGCCCAACGCCACCCGTGACTTCGGGGTCCGCTCCTCTCCTTCCCCGGCCGCGGCGAGTGAGCGTGGTGCCATTTTCTGAAGCATCAAGCATTTTTACACATTAGTGCGGGGAGTGGCGGATACTTGATGTAAAGTGCGCAGTTTTACTCCGTAACCAGATTGTAAAATATGAACTGAATTAATCATAACTGCGAAGACTAATGGTACGTTTTCTCTTATTTTATCTTTAGTGCCTTTCAGATCATGTTTTAAAACCTTCCCCGCCCGGCGCTGGGGCCGCGGCGCGGCTGGGTGGTGGAGAGCGGAGGCAAAGGTCAGACCAGAGGCTGCGCGGCTGTGTGCGCGGGATTTATTGTTTTAATTAAGAGCGTGGCAGTTCATCATAAACTGTTTACGGCGTTTCTGCACAGGGCAGCATTTCGAAATCAGCTGTTTTAATGAAAACATAATGTCATATCTGTCAAAGTTCTAAATATTTTGAAAGTGAAATATGGAAACAAGAACTTTAATTCTAGGTTTACCGAGATTAGCTCATTGAATTGCTTTTAAATCCCCGAAGAGAGAGGGTCGCCGCGTGGGTACCCTGCGGTTCCGCGGAGGTGACGGGAGGAAAAAAATATTCCAGGAGGCTCTCCAGCTGGTTATTTAATAGTGAAAATACAAGTTGAAGGTTAATGTATCGAGAAACAAAACCATTACTGTGGGCGCTGGGTTTAGATTAAAGACGCTGTAATGGGCCAGCAGGGCCGGGCTGCACCGAGTGGGGCCCGGGCCTCTCGGGAAGGGAGAGAAATGGAGGTGCTCGTCCCTTCTGGGGGGGAGGCTTGCGCGGCGCCCCGTTGGCCACTAATTATTTATAACGACCTCAGGATGACGGCGCTTCACGGTCTCCTCCGGCTTCTCTCGGCTCCGGGTCTCCGCGTGGCCGCGCAGCCCTTCCCGGGGACATTTGCCAGGGAGCCAGATAAAATATTTGTCTAATCTGGAAACTGTATTTTTAGCTGCGCTCTCATTGGAAACAGAAATTAAGCTTGTCATTAGATGCCGGGCCACAGGAGTTGCCCGAACGGGGTGATGCATGCCGCAGTCCGCGCTGCACTTGGTCAAGTTTCCTGGATACCGTATTCCGCATTATTTTATTAACTTTAATATCCGCACTTCCTATTACCAGACATGCCCCTCATTCAAAGCGCAGAGGCACAGGCCTCTAATCAGAAGTGACAGGCCATCCACTTTCCCGCAGCCATTACTCGGTAGCCTAGAGCAAGGAACTCTGTTTCCTTGAAAATGTTTTGAATTGGGTTATTTTTATTGAAGTATTAAAGTAATTCTTCAGATTTTAGGCTATTATTTAAGCACTTTTGGGAGAAGACAATAACCTCCGGATTCTGTCGGCTTTGTTACTGTAACAACCTGAGCTGCGAAGTGTATCTTTTTGATGCTGGTTTCGACAGTGGCCAGGGCGGAGGGCATTCAGGTAATTACAGAACATTAGTGGGTGGAATTAGTTGAGGCCGCACGGAAGCCTAATGTGCAAACTGCTCTAAAATAGAGGCCCGGCTGGCCAGACCTTCAGCGACAGGTTAACATTTCTATTTATTTTATCTCCGTGTTTCGGTTACACGGTAGAAATGGCCAAAGGGTGGGACGGGGTCTGTGGAGCCCGAGGGCCGGCGGGGTAGCCACGGTCCCTGGCCCTGGTTCTGTGGGCTTCTGGCCACAGCTCAGGCCACGTGGAGGGTTCATTCATGGGCTCCTCTCTGGGGGTGGCCGCATTTTACCAAGTTATAATAGAGCAGGCTGCTCACGTGTGGCCCAAACCAGTGTGTCCACGACAGCTCTGTGGGCACCCAGGGGTGCGT
The DNA here is from genome assembly GCA_004026585.1 of Noctilio leporinus. Classification (NCBI taxonomy): domain Eukaryota; kingdom Metazoa; phylum Chordata; class Mammalia; order Chiroptera; family Noctilionidae; genus Noctilio; species Noctilio leporinus. Next base: position 21,234 of record PVIW01002933.1, read on the forward strand.
GTGCCGCCAGAGGTCTGAGGAGGAGAAGTGGCCCCTGGAGCCCTGGGGACCCTCCAGGCCTCCTGCTCGGCCAGGACAGCCAGAGAGGCACCGCGCTCAGGGCCACGCCGTGGGTGGCGGAGTTAAGACTGGGATTCAAATTCCCCGAGCCGGGGAGGAAGGCCCACCTCGCCCCTCCCCTTGCCCAGCCTCCGGGTGATTTTCTTTGCAGCCGGTCGTTTCTGAGGTGGCTCTGAGGTGATGCCGTGTCAAGGAGCCCCGAGGAAGAAAAGCTTGGGACACGCGGGAACAAGACCCCAGGAAGACCAGCGTCAGGGGGTCGGGGGTGAGCTGGGTCCGTGTCCCTCCAAGGTCCTCAGGGTGCGGCAGAATCATGAAAGACAGACTCCCAGCCCAGGCTCCGGGCGTCCTACGGGGGTCCCGGGACAGGAGCCCAGGACTTGGGAACCTGGGTGAGGCTGTGGGCACATCCCATGGGGACGCGCCTCCCGGTGTCCCAGCCACTCAAGCGAAGGTGGCAGAGAAGGCGGGAAACACAAAAGTGGTTTCCAAAGCCACCGGCCGGCAGCAGAGAACTGATGGAACCTGCCTGGGGTGACCACCCCCAACGCCACAGGTCTGGTCGCACCACCAGGGCCTGTCCCCTCCTGCGGGCGGCTGGCCAGGTGGTTGGCGGCGACTCGCCCTCATGGTACATGTGCGCGACACGTGCTTACCCTCGCCCAGCCTTAGGTCTTTGTCACGACATGTCAGGTGGGCCTGGCGCCCCTTCGGGACAGGGAAATGTGCCTCCCTGGTGCTGTCGTCCGAGGAGTCCCGTGGTGCGGAGCAGTTTAGCGGGAGACCAAGGTTTCAGGGAAAGTGCTCGGGGCAGCCTTGGTGAGGCGCCCGCCGGGGCTGTGCGCCTCCCGTTGGGACCAGCTGCGTGAGCGGTTTCTCAGCAGTCGGGGCGGTGGTGTCCCCAGACCTTCTCTCCCTCCCCACCTCGTGCTCCTGTCCCAGCTCCCTTGCGGACGTGGGGGTTTGCCCGGCTCAGGTCCCAGGGCGGCTCCAGCCCAAAGTGCTCAGGAGCATGTGTGCGGGCGGCGGGGGCCTCGCGTGTCCTCAGCCCCACCAAGAAGTGGGAGCCACAGACGGTGACGCAGCCGAGCCACTGAGCCACCGGCAGTGCGGACAGTGGCCCCCGAGTCTCTGGGCTCCCAGCCGGGAGGGACGCTGTGGTGTGAGGCTGCGAGGTGGGCGCCTGTCACAGCAGCACAGCTCACCTGCCGCTGCCTGCACACCTGCTGCCACGCCTCCGGCTACACACCTGTGCTCACCTGCCGCCGCCTGCACACCTGCTGCCACGCCTCCGGCTACACACCTGTGCTCACGCACCTGTGCCTGCACACCTGTGCTCACCCACCTCCGGTTACACACCTGTGCTCACCCACCTGTGCCTGCTCACCTGCTCACGCGTCTCTGGTTTCATACCTGTGCTCACCCACCTCTGGCTACACACCTGTGCTCACCCACCTCTGGCTACACACCTGTGTTCATGTGCCTCTGGTTTCACACCTGTGCTCACCCACCTGTGCCTGCTTACATGTGCTCACGCACCTCTGGTTACACACCTGTGTTCATATGCCTCTGGTTTCACACTTGTGCTCACGCACCTGCGCCTGCTCACCTGTGTTCGTACCGCTCTGTCCAGGCACTTGCTCTGGTGGCTCCTCCCTCTTCCCAGGGCCTGGACGTAGAAACCCCTCTTGTTCCTCCTCCTACCTGCCCGACCGTCCAGGGAGCCACCGGTGATGGTTGCGTGAGGGACGCGGCTGAGTAACAAGTCGCCCTGCGTGCGGGTGCTCGTGGCGTCTTCTGCTGACCCGGTGTGACCAGAGGCGGCGTCCCCACCCCCGGGGAAGAGGAGGGGCTCCAGGCGGCAGGGCCACACCGCCCCCAGGCCGCCCTCCGTCCCTTTCAGGGATGAATAATCTGTTATCAGGGGAGGGAATTAAAAAATAGATTTACCGTTATTTCCAAAAGTCAGAACTGGAGATGGGTAAACACAACAGCAGGTGTGTAGGAATGTAAGTGGAAACAGTATTTTACAATAACATTTACTGAAATACATTTATGGGCTGGAAATGATGAAAAATAGCTCTTTCAGTGATTTAGCCGTTGCTTCCCTACTTGCAGTGGAGGCTCCGGGGGAACAAAGGCTCCCAGTGCAGTGGCCTTTGTGGGACCTTCCTAGAAACCTGGAGTTCTCGCCGCCGGCATCTGTCTGCCCATTGTCCTCCGTCCCCCACACCAACATGGGGGTCACCACGGCGTTCAGGGAACCCCGGGGCCAGAGTCTTGCAGGAAGTTCACCCGCGAGGAAGTCTGGTGACTTCCGCTGAGGGAAAGGGCACGGGGGCTGCCCGGGTCCCCCCACGCCTCCCCTGCGGGCGCCACGTTCAAGGCCAGTTTCACTCCTCCGGCCTCTCTCCCAGCTCCTCAGGTGGGTGCGTGACAGGGACGAAGGTTCTGGTAAGAGGTGCTGACGTAGACATCCAGACATCGTGCTTGAAGACGGGGGTGTTTGCAGTGTGGGGAGGGTTTTGCCTGCGGTTTCTGAGGACCCCAAAGGCCCCAGGCCTGCGGCTGGCAGGGGGCCTCCCAGGGCCGTGGCCCAGAGCTGGGGCTACATGGTGTCCTGGCAGCGGGAATGGACAGCCCCGCCTGGTCGACACTCCAGGGAGCTGTTTTTGTCCTCAGCATGGACCCGCTCGGTGGCGCCCGCTGCTAGTCTGGGCGCCTGGGTGGCCGTGACCTGGGCACAGGGGACAAAGCGCAGGGCGGTGGCTTGAGGAGTCGGACGCAGGTGCCTTTGACATCAACTCTCACACCCTCTTCTGGGCAGATGCCTTTGACGTAAACAACCTCTCACACCCTCTCCTGGGCCTGGCGACCAGAGGGCTTACCTCGGGCCTTTTCCCTCATCCTTGTGCGGTTGGCGGAGCCTTCTCTCCTCTGCACGGAACTTACACGTGATCGCAAAATCCCCCTCGGGGAAATAAGGACAGGATGTGCAATATTTGGACAGGAGAAGTAGAATGTGAGGCTTGTAACCTTTATGTTGCATCCACCAAATGACAAACCCATGTGTGCACGTGTGCACGCACACACGTGTACACACATGCACATGTGCACACACATGTGTACACATGCACACACATGTGTACACACACATGTGTATGCAAAGTGTACATGTGTGCATACGCTTGTACAATGTCTAAGTATAACATCTGCAGCAGACACATACAATCACATAGGTGAGCGGTCGTCCTGCCCATGTCGGACCCGCGGTCTCAGCGTCATTGAACCGGCCCCCACCTTTCTCCCCGGCCCTGCACTGAGCAGCCTTCACACTAATGCAATATTAAGAACCTCGTAATTACCACCTTAATAAATTTTTCCAAGATGGATAGGCAACGTTTGGCTTTCTGCAGGAGAAAACACTCCTGTAATAGTATTCCGTGGGAAGCTACAGAGAGAACAATGGACAGAAATATCTGGAAATATATTAAGATATATGTGCATACATTGGACATTAGCACCATGCACTATGCATATTGGGAATACGCTTCAAAATATTTCAAACATTGTTGACCTTTGTTATATAATCCTGGGCTCGGGGAAACATATTTGCATAGACTTAGCCATATATTGTAAATAACTACACAGGACAGTGTGTATTTTTCCTTAAGATGCAGTGTTATAAGCAAGACATTAAATTATGCCTATCAGACAAAGCAGCCGGATCTCCACATTTTTTTTATAGCACATTCTATTGGGAAGACATTCTGCTTCTAAACAGCACATGCATTAGCCGCCTGATTCATGCGGTGACATGTGGCAGATCCAAATGCGTTATGGATCTCTCTGGGATAAAAACAACACAGCCAAACCACCACCTTGGGATGTTCATTGAGTGAATATTTTACAGACACACTCCTTTTATATTTATATAATAATTTAGTGTTATGACAATTTTTTTAGCAGAGTTGGCAGTTTTTCTTTTTTATAATGGTATTATATTTGTGAGCCTATTAAGTGCATATGGGATAAACTACAGAAAAAAATATTTTTCATAATTCCTCAGGGTGCTTGTAGCAAAAAAGAAAAAAAAAAAAAACAAAAACCACGCAACCATATTGGTGTAGAAAAATGTTAATAAAAGGTCAAGCAGAACTTCCCAGGGTTTAGCGTGGCAGCCACGGGCATTTGGAGGCTGTTGCTGAATTGTTTATGGAGGGGATGTGGGGATCCAGGGGGAAATGGGCATCTGAGGTCCCTTCTGAAAGGAGGACCCACCCTGGCAGGCCTGTGAGTTTGAACAAAGGATCAAAGCAACGTGGGGCTCCCTGTCTTCCGTCACCTCCCCGCAAGCAGCTGGGCTGTGCAGGCACCTCCCCAGCGGGGCTTGCGGAGTGAGGGGTAGTGAGGGGGGTGCTTCTCCCCTTTTCTACCCTCCAAGGCAGAAAAGCACCGCTGCCCCTCCAAACCAGAGGGAAAGGCAGGCTCAGGGTGGGTGGGGCCCCAGCCTCTGCTCTACCGTTGCTGTTGCAACCGGGGCGTCAGGTAAGGAAATTGTGAAACTGTGCATTTCTTTATCTCCCCGTTTCTCTTCTGCCTGTTCAAGAACTTATAAAAATGCAAAACTAGACCGTGGTTATTGGGGCTTTGATTTAGCGGTTGAGAGCATTGTGGGGTGTTTCAGGTACACGCGTCCGGTGGTGCTGGTTGGCCTCAAGTAGACTCGTTCTCTGCCAGGCGGGGGCGGCCCAGCGGGGTCTCCACACGGAGCCAGCGCCCACGCACCCCCGTGGCCCCTGGCGGTGGGTGGTCTTTGTGAGGCAGCTGAAGAGAAGTCACAGGATCCATGGGGAATGGGCCCCGTTTTCTCAGGACCCGCCTGACTGCATGGGAGTGTCCGCTCAGCACTGTAAGCCTGCCTGGGACGTGTCACTTCGGAGCCCGGCTCTGTCTCCCACCGCCGGATGCCAGGGGCTGGCGGGTGGCAGGCTGTCCCCAGGGCCAGGTGGAGCCTCCAGCTTGTGGCCCCTGAGTGGACAACTCACAGTCGGTCACTCCAGGGTCCCCGGGACCGCTCACCCTGGCCCCGCTCTCAGCCAGGCACTGGGCACACAGGACTGGTGGACAGAGTCACCGAGGACATGTGCCCAGGGCTGAGCACGGCCCACATGGGGGTCAGGCTGGGGCAGGGCCGTGATGCCAGGTCAGAGCGTCTTTATTTACAACTTTGAGATTTTGCTCAACGTGGTTTCTTTTTGCATTGCTTTTGATGTTTAAAGACGATGGTACTCTCTGATGGCTGAGATTTTTGGTGCCCACTCCATGTGGAGCGGGGTCCTGGCCTGGGAATCGGGGTAACTAGACCAGGTCTGGGGGGTGGGGATGATACCCCCAAGGAGGAGTGCGGACTCTCAGGTCACTCGAGCTCTAGGTGCAGAAGCTGGGGGTGTATTTGATGTGAGGGGAGCAGTGTGGGAGGGGGCTGAGTGAACCCCAGATGCCAGGTCACCAGCGGTCAGTCTGACGACCCTCAGGATTCCAGACTCCACCCAGGGCCCCACACCTGCTGACGGTGTGACCCGCATGCCGGACAGTGCTGCTGGTTCTCTCCAGCCACCCACGTATCATCCACTGTCCTCCATTCTCAACCCAGAGCTGGTGGCCTCCCGGGGAAACGAAACAGGACCCTGTCATTCTGCACAGACCCCTCCAACCACGCCGCACTCCCTACTGTCATCCAGGTGCTTCTGTGGGACTCCATCACCCGCCCGCCCTGCAGGGCTCCCCACCTTGGCTCTCCGCCAGCCACAGGCACACGGCTGGGTCTCTTCTCACCCTCCACTCCTCAGGGGCCCCAGCCCCTCCCGGAGGTGGCACCCAGCACTGGCCACTGCCCACTGCCCACGCACCCCTCATGGGCCCTTGTGTGCCAGACCCTGGACCCCCATGAGGTCTGCCTGAGAGGCTTCAGGAATAAATGAACAGACACCCAGGGCCCTGCTGGGGGGACTGTGAATCGGCACGTCTCTAGAAAGCCACCCCAAATTATTTTTCTCATTAACATTTGATAGGAGCCACTCAGCGTAGGACATTAGCAAATACCAATCAGCCGAAGAATATTAAAAACGACTGGTCACCTCCCACACGGTTAGGTTCCCCCCTGAGGCCCTTACCACGCGTGTACACTGCTGTGCCCCCGCTTTTCATTCCTTAGCTCTGTGGTGGTACAGCCTCCATCACAGCCTTTGAAAGATGCTATTGATGGAGAATTTATATATATGCATAGACGTGTGTATAATTTTCTACTCTTCTATTGTTGGACATTGGGGTTTCTGATAGCAGTGAACAGCCTTACAGCTAAAATTTTCTACAGATCTGTGATAGGTTTTTAAGGATTTTAGTAATATTGCGAAATCACCTTTCCTAAAGGTTACCCCATGTCCCTGGTCAGCAGCGGAGCTGAAGTGTGAGTCACTTCTCCCGTCCTCTGTGACACTCTGGGCCATCGCTGGTTTCATCTTCACCCATGGAGGGCCATGTGACCTCTCACTTCTGTTTTAATTTACATGTCTTTGATCACTAATAAGGTTGAGCATCTTTTAGACATGTATTTATCATCTGTATCTCTTCATGTCCTCGTTACATTTTTCTCCTTTGAAATGCTGATGTTTGTTATTCATTGGTAAGAAAACGCTATACACTGGGGCATTAGCCTCCCTGTTAGATATGTCTAAATGGCTTTTTTCGGGTTGCGGTTTATCTTTCAATTTCAAAATTGCATTTTTCCACATATGGATATTTTAAATTTGTACAATGCAAATCTAGCTATCTTTTCTCAGTTCCTGCATTTGGAATTGGGCCTACAAAAGAGCCTTCCTATTACATTACATTATGTAAATGGTTCTTTTATAGCTTCACTTAAAATTTAAATCTTTAATTCCTGTTTTAATACATGGCATGAGGTAGGGCACGGATTTTGTTTTGAGTGAGGGGCAGGTTGTACCTGTATCCGTATGGGTTGCTGTCCTTTCCCCGCTGGCTAAAATGCCTTTAGGTCGAGCTGGTGTGTGTCTGCATTGTGCGTGGTTCCCACTGCAGGTCTGTGCTACCATCCCTCCTACCCCTCTCTCTCTTTTTCTTTTTTAATATGTATTTTAAAGATTTTATTCAATATTTTTAGAGAGAAGGGCAGGGAGGGAGGGAGGAAAGGAGAGAAGCATCCATGTGTGGTTGCCTTTCGCCTGCCTCCAGCTGGGGACCTGGCTGGAGACCTGGCTTGCAACCTGGTTCTGTGCCCTGGCTGGGAATCGAACCAGCGACCTGTGGGTTCGCAGGCCAGGTGCCTTATCCACTGAGTCTCTTTTACTTTTTCTTTTAAAAATGCCCCTTGGATGTATTTAACTTCTGTATCCTTTCAAATGAAATTTGAGATCAGTGTGACAAAATATCAAACGACTTTGATGTCATTTGGACTCGCACGGAGCGGGAAGGGGGGCCGGGCCGCAGAGGCTTGCTGCACGCACCCCGGGCCTCACCTGCGCAGCCCGTTCCGGAAACGTGCCCGGTGGACCGATCCCACGCCGTTCTTAGGCAGAATAGCCTTAAATAGCTTATCCCCCTCCGGCCCTCTGGACCACCAGCCAGGGCTGTTCACTAACTTTTGATACATGAGCTTAACCGGTAGGCAGCCCTTAAAAAGACGTTTATGAAAGTTACCTCGCTGTAAATGTTACAAAGAAAATCGGGGTTGAGTACTGTCTGAACAGTATTTTGAACGCAGAGCTCCCAGGCTTCCAAGGGGAATTGGAGAACTGACTGATGCGCGTCTGGTTAATCCACTGCGGGTTTGCGGCGGGTAGAGGGCGGTTTTCTGACCTTTAACCCGCCCGCAGGTGGGGCCGCAGGTGCGGCGGCGGCGCAGTCCCGCGCGCGGCCGCCGGGTGGCAGTGCGCGCCCGCAGACGCGCGCGGCCCCTGACCCCTGTCCGCCCGCGCAGCCCGCTCGTTCATCACGATCCCGGGCGGAATGAACACATTCCCGGTGCTCTGCTTCCACTTACAATATCTGGTGGCCCGGGAGGGAAATGAAAACGATTGCTCACGGGGAAATTTACGAGCTTCATCTGGCCGCGGGGCCCGGCAGGTGCTCGCGCGCCCGGCGCGGTGCTGATGTTGGGGCGCGGCGCCCCGCCTCTGGGCCGCAGGCTTCCGCAGACCTTCCCTGCCCTCGAGTTTGGTCGCAGCCCAGGCCCCGCTGGGGGGCTGTCACCCCGGGGTTGGCGTCCACCCTCCTCGCGGAGCCCCACTGGGACCCGCAGCAGCCAGAGCTTCCGACAGCCGGGGTGTCACCCAAGTCCTCGCCGGGTGGCGGGCGGGCCGCTCCGTGGGCAGCGGAGCGGGTGGGCAACCCCTTTCTCCTGCGGCTTTCGCGTCCCGAGTCCTGGGGTCCCCCCGCCCTGGGCCAGGGTGCGAGCGGCGAGCAGGGACTCCTTCTTGCTTGGGGACAGGGCAGCGCCCCGCACAGCCCCCAGCCCGGCCAGCAGCGGCAGAGGACACGGCCGGCGGTGCTGGGAGAGGCCCCCCTGAAGCGACCGTGCCCTTGGGGTCGGGGGAAGACGAAGCCCGCAGGGCCCCTGTGTCACCAAGCGGGGCGCAGGAAGGCGGCGGTGCTGTGGCCCGAGGGCGGCCCACGCCAGGTCTCACCGCCAGGCCGGCCCCCGCCCCGCGCGCAGCGTGGGCTTTGTCCCGGGGTCTCTCGCTCACAGGACCCCCCCCCCCCGGCTCATTACAATCCCCCATCTTTCCCCAGCAGCCCTACAATCTAATTACTCAAAATTGCGCTGCTTTATTGCGTATCGCTGAAGTCCACGACAAGCAAATACCCAGATAATGAACAATTATTTATGACAAATTATTACCTTTACACATAAGATTAACAGTTTCTATTAAAGTTCCGGAAAGGTGACGGCCTCTCCCTGAAAACCAGGCAGGCGGTCTTCCCGTGGCGCTGCGCGAGCGGGGTGCGGCCCGGGGCGGGCGCCCCCTCTGCGATCCCAGGGGCGCGGGCCTCGGCCCGGTGCGGGGCGAGCGGCCCCTTCCCACCGCGGGGGCCTGGCCCCCGACTCCGGTCCGGTCCCTCTGATCGCGGAGGGATGATGGCAAACGCGACGTGTTCCACTAATTGCACGCGCATTTAAGTCCTAGAAATTGCATTATTGGAAGTGGAACCGAACTTTGCAAGTTGCCTGCGGACGCCCTGTGGTTGGCCATTTCCCATCTCCCTGCCTTGTCCTGTGACCAGAAGCCTCTCTCAGCTAATTATTATGTGCACTATTCCCCAGCAGTCTCACAATCAAATTATTCAAAATTGCGTTTCTTTATTGCATATTGCTAAAACCCAAGACAAGCAAACATCAAGATAATAAACAGTTATTTATTGCAAATTATTACCTAATATATAAGATTAACAGCTTGTAACTATTAAGATTAATACATGTGGTAAACTGTATTTATTATACTTATTTTGTAGCAAATATCTTTGTATAAAACATATGTTTATGTATTGCAATTAATGAGAAAAAGTGTAAGATTAACAATTTATGTTGAATTTTGTTTTTAGATTTATGCACACTGTAAAACTTATTTATTGCACTTATTAAAAGTATTTAATGATGGACTTTTAGATGCTATATTTTTAATGTGCAAATATAAACTAAAGGGGTATTAAATTACAGAATGGAAAATTATAACCAAAGTCAAAGAATCTAACTAGTTTCTGCTATAAATCTGCTTTAAAAAGATCATCACTGGAATTACCGGATCTTTAAATAGTGGCCTTTATATACGTAATGAGTTCGAATGAGTTATCCTTAAAAAGGCTTTATTCATCGTTAAAACTAAACTCAACATCTCGCTCTTAAAAGATAAATGTAGCAGCAGTATAACCAGTGGAATCGTTTCGTTTTATGACAAGACGCTGAGTTACTGTGGGCGGGAGGAGTGCGGCTGGCAGGTCCTGGGAAGGCCCGGGGGCGGGGCGGGGCCTGAAGACTGGGCGGAGCCTGGAGCCTGAAAGCTGGGCGGGGCCTGAAAGCTGGACTAGGCGGGGCCTGCGGCTGGGGCGGGGCCTGCAGCTGGGGCGGGGCCTGCGGCTGGGCGGGGCCTGCAGCTAGGGCGGGGCCTGTGGCTGGACGCCCCAGGGCACCCGGGTTGCGGACCCTCTGCTCCCAGGTGCCGGCTCTGCCTTCCCTCTCCTCCCGGGGTTGTCCCGCCCTGGGGAACTGGGGTGCGGCCGGACAACACGGACCCCACCCGGGGGCCCTGTGCGCTTCCAGGGGCCCCCGGCGCTGCCTCTGTCGCTCCGAGCCCTGGGCGCGGGCGGGCGGGGTGCAGGCCCAGCTCTCGCACCTGCGGGGGCCGCGGAGTCGTGCGGGTGCCCTCGGTGGGGCGCGGCGGGCGAGGGGGCGCGGGTTCCCAAGATCCACAGACGCCCGTCCCCTGCGGAGGGTTTTTGGAGACCCATCTGCTGGCTCAGAAGGCGGGCGTTCATTCTCCACGGCTTGTGCGGCCTTATTTCAGGTCTGGAAAGCTCCCCCGTAAACACTTATTTAATATTTGTGTAGGGCACGTACACATTCTTTGCATTTTTTTTTTCAAAGAAAAACCTTATGTGTAGAAACACATGACTCTGTTAGTTCGTCTGTGGAGGCGTCGTGGCTGCTGCTTGGTGCACCTGCCCCAGGGCGGCGGTGCACACCTGGCGTACCTGGCGCACCTGGCGTACCTGGCGCGCATGGGTCCTGTCCCTTCTTCTGCACGGCTGCCTGCAGCCCGGGCTCAGGGGCACAGAGGGTGGGCTGGCAGGCGTCAGCTTCTTGCAGAAATGTGTTTGTTAACCCACCCATTTCTTTCTCTTAACTCACTCGTTTCTTCATTGTTAATTCATAAAAGAACCAACCCATTTGTTCATGGATGCATTCATTGGTCAATTAATTAAGCAAATTATTCCTTCTTTGGTCATCCATCCATCCACCACCCAGTTATTCATTGTTGGTTTGTTCAGGAGGTGATGGTTTCTGACTGTCTCCGGGGGAAAAGGTGCAGCTCCCGCCCAGCCCAGTGTTTAAGAGGGAGGTTCTGGGACAGTCTCTGCAGGTACGGGGTCTTAACACGACCTGCTCAGGCAGGTGTACCTGGTCTCCACTCCCAGGGACTCTGTCCTGAGCCGTTCCCAGGACCTCGTCTTCCTGTGGTTTGCACCCAGGGGCTGGGGATCGCTGCTCAGGGCTGGGAACTGAACCCCTGCTCTCCTGAGAAAGGGCCCACGCTACCCTTGCTTCCCTCGGAGCCCAAGAAATGAAACTTTCCCCTGCGATCCTAAGACTGATCACATTAGAGTCGTCAGCCTCCCGGTGATGAAAGACGCTGGTGTTGAGCCCATCTTGTCCGTGTCTGCCTGCAGGTGACTGAGCCCGAGGGAGGAACCCGCCGCCCCCCCCCCCCCCGGCCTCCTGCGGGGGCAACGCCGCAGTTCCCGGAGGGCAAAGCATGCTTTCTCTTGACCCCGCTGGCTTCCCTGGGGAATTATCTCGAGGACATTACTAAAGAGTGAGCACAGCGGTTTTCTACAGGCGAGCTCTTACAGCGGAAAGGGAAGAAACAGACAGAGGGTGTGTGGCCGTCCGACTACAGTGATCAGGTAAGTAACTTCCCGTTCAGCAGGTGAGTGTGAGCCGTGAGGTCGGGGTGGGAGTGCTCACCAGGTCTCTTCAGAGGAGGTCCCCTCAGCAAGGCGGGGAGACAGGGTGCAGGAGGGCAGGCCTCGCCCGGAGCGGCCGCATCCCTGCCCTGCCAGGGGCACCCCGGCTGCTCTTCCAGTTACCTGCCTTCCGTGGGTTCCCTCAGCAACGTGTTCTCTTCAAAGCCGCGGGGTGAAGAGTGCAGTCTGCGTGATTTCAATGCCTTCAGGTTCGGTGAGATGTGTTTCATGGTCCAGGATGTACTCTATTCCTGTGCATGTTCCATGGACACTTGACAACACGGCATGCCTGTCATCGTAGGGCTGACTGTGCTATAAATACCCACATCCGTGTTGGCCGACGGTCTGGTCCAGTCCTTCCGCATCCTTGTTGCTTTTCTGTCTAGTTGCTGAGAGACGGACTTCAAGTTCCACCAGGGCATGGATTTGTCTCTTTTCCCTTTCGGTTCTGCCAGTTTTCATTTCTTACATTTTGCAGCTCTTTTGTTTGGCTTATACACATTATCCTTAATGTGTATCTATCTGTACATGGGAATAATGTATGCAAAATGTAGACACATTCTTGGCAGATTGACTCTCTTATTGTTACATATTATCCTCCTCTGTCCTTGGTCATTTTCTTTGCTCTGAAGTCTATTTTTCCCCCTGATATTATTACAATCAACGCTTTACTTTGAGTAATACTTGCATGACATATCTTTTCTCATCTTTTTGCTTTCAATCAGCCTCTATTATTGCATTGGAAGTTAGTTTTTTTTTTCTTGGCAGCATGTAATTGGGTCTTTTTTTTTTAAAAAAGATTTTACTCTTTATTTTTAGAGAGAAGAGCAGGGAGGGAGGAAGAAAGGGAGAGAAAGACCAGTGTATGGTTGTTTTTCACCTGCCCCCAGCTAGGGACCTGGCTGGAGACCTGGCTTGCACTCTGGTTATGTGCCCTGGCTGGGAATCGAACCAGCAACACTTGGGTTTGCAGGCCGGTGCCTTTTTCACTGAGCCACACCAGCCAGGGCTGAGTCATGTCTTTAACTGATTTCTGTCATCTCTTAATTGGCATATTTAGACCATTTACATTTAATATAATTTTTGGTACGTTGGAGCTTAATTCTGCCATTGTTTTTCTTCCCCCTGTGGTCTCTGTTTTCTTTTTCTCATCTTCCTGTGGATTACTTGACCATGTTTTAGAATTTCGCTTGATTTATCTGTGTTGTTCGAGTATATCTTTTTGTGTAACATTTTTAGTGCTTGCTTAGGTTTTCCATTCTTTATACATAACTTATCAGAGTCTCCTGGTATTGTCATTTCACCAGTTTGGATGAAGTATAGAAACATTACCTCCCTTTAAGTAGCTCTATCTTCTCCACTTAGAGGACCATTGTTTAAAATATTTTCTTTGTTTACATTTAGAACCACATCGAAGAGTGTTGTCATTTTTGCTTCAACCATCAAACAAAATTTGGAAAGTGCAGGAGAAGGGAAGCCTATTGTATGTACCCCCATTTTTATTTTATTTTTCAAAGTATATTTTATTGATTATCCTGTTACAGTTGCCTCAGTATTTTCCCCTTTGTCCCCCTTTGCCAGGTACCCCCCTTCCCTCCAGCAGTCCCTCCACCCATTTAGTTCATGTCCATGGGTCATGCATGTAAGTTCCCTGGCTTCCCCCTTTCCTATATTATTCTTAAATTCCCCCTGTCTATCCTGTTACCCATCAATTAGGTTTCTTAATTTCTGCACCATTTTCCTGTTTCTCCCCACTTCTCCCTCCCAGCTGATAACCCTCCAAATGATCCTCATACCTGTGATTATGACCCTATTTTGTTTTTTGTTGCTTAGGTTTTTTGTTTGTTGGTTGGTTTGTTTAGGTTCTGTTGTTGATAGTTGTGAATTTGTTGTCATTTTAAAAAAAGATTGTATTTATTTGTAGAGAGATGGGAAGGATGGGAGAAAGATGTACCCCCATTTTTGCTGGTTGATTCTTCCTTCCTTCCCTCCCCATGCTCCACAGTGTTTTCTGTGACAGCGTCCTCTCTGTTTGGAGGAGTTTTCACCGCACTCTGCCTCAGTCGGGGGAGGGACGTTGCATGACTGCCCAGTGCAAGGGGCAGTCCCAGCTCCCATGTGGGCGCCCAGTGCCCCCCTAGCCGGACCCCTCTGGAGTCCTGGCTACCTCTCGAGATGGGGCAAAGCACAGACACCCCACTTGGCCTTTGCTGTGTGGCTGCGGGGAGGACCGTGTATTTAGCTGGAGAAGTGGCCATTGTCTGAAAATTCCTGTCTTGCTAGGCGGCCCCGTCCCTTGTCCTCTGTTGAGCGAGACCACGCTGTTGTTGGAGCTTTTTTATTTCTTCAAGCTGGACCCGCGGTGGTTTCCTGATTTCTGACTCTGTCAGGGCTACGGGTGGCTGATGGGAAGCGAAAACCAAGGGAGGCGACTGCCGGGCCGCTTCTTGGATCTTGAGGTCGTAGCCAGTCTGCTTTCGTGTTTCCATCTCGTGTGGGGCCTGCGAGCAGCCCCCGCTCTGGTACCTCCCTGGGGTTTGTTCCAGGTCTGCTAGCACGAGGCCTTCGGCTGTTCATTCTCCCGTTGGTCAGAGTTGGCCGTGCGCCTGCCCCTGCAGCTACGGTGGTTGAGGCCTTGCAGCCGGCGGGGGACAGAGAGCACCCACGGGGTTTGGAACGCAGTTCCCCCTGCACCGGCCCTGCCCTGGGGGGACGTCATGGGGCCTGGGTCTGCTCCCCTCGCCCGGGTGAGTCGGGGCTCCCAGGTCACCGTCCTGAGGGAGACGCTGGGGCTGGGCTGCCCAAGGCTTCACTGTGTGGGAGCGGAGGACGCGGGGCACCCGGAGGCGGGGCTGGGAGGAGGCCCCACAGGCAGAAGGAGCCAGGAGGCTCCCGGGAGCGGAGGGTGAGGTGCCACCACGTCCCTCAAGCGGAGGCCTCTGCACTGACGGCCACGTGGCTGGTGGAGCAGCCGCCTGGAGCGGCCGTCTTCCCGGCCCCACCGGAGCCGCCCCTGTGAACGGAGCCAGGTTCCCGCTGCGCCCCACCCGGGGCCTGTCCTCCCTTTGCTGTGGGCACTGCCCTCCTGCTGCCGCTGTGCCCACGGCCCCAGCCCGGCCGGGCCCTCCCCTGCGGGCGCTGCGCCCCCACCCACAATGCCCGTCGGCCGCCTTGTCTCGGGAGGACGGGAGCTCACCAGGGTGGATTATTATTAGCCTGCGATGAAGTGAGAGGCCCTGAATGGGGGACCCGACACGCGGGGAGGCCGGCAGGAAATGATTCATGATGGCCCTGGCGCGCTCTCATGTCACGTAAGGAAATAAATGGCAGTTGTATTTTGGGTGCCACCATGCCCAGATAGCATTGTTCCCCAGCTGCCGCTCACCCAGGCTGCCCGGGAAACTGGAGCAGCCTTCGCGCCGGGAGACGAGGGGCCGCGGTGCAGTGACCTGGGCGGGGGTGTCACTGTTCCCTGTCTGGGGTGGCCAGGCAAAGGGGACACCAGTCACACGTTCCCCAAAGGTGGCCCGTGGGGCGTCTGCCCGCGGAGCATGATGGCTGGGTGAGTCGATTTTCTTTTTTTAATTAATTTTTCAATTTTAATTTTTAAAATTTTATTTGTGTGAGTTGGTTTTGCTTGAAGAACTTTTATTTTTCAATCACAGTTTCCTTTCAAACATTATTTTGAACGAGGTTCCGGTGTACAGCACCGTTGTTAGACATTATATCACTTACAGAGCGGCCCCCCGGGAAGTCCGGGGCCCACCCGGCCCGGCAGAGTTGTCACGGCCTTGCTGACCCAGGTCCCCGTGCCAGACCTCACGTGCCTGTTGTGTAGCTGCCCCCTGTACTCCCCCCTCCCCCCTCCCCCAGCCCCCACCACAGCAGGGGTTATTCCCGAGTCAGATCTTGTTTTGTAACGTTCAAGAAAAGTTGAACATTTTTAAGACAAAAAGTCTTGCGAAACCAGGGTGGGACACAACTGTCCTGGCCCCAGGCCGCCTCCCTGGACCGCTGGACAGGCTGTGGGACAGGCTGAGGGCGGTGTCCCTCCGGGTCACAAGGGGCAGGAAGAGCCAAACCCTCAGGGACGTGGGTGACACTCAAGGCCGAGTGTCACGGGCCCACACCCGGTGCCCACAGGTGCCAGCAGCCCGTGGTCTCCCGTCCGCCCGGCCTGGCTCCTCAGGCTGGTCTCCGGGATCCCCTTCCAGCTGCCCCAGAGCCTCCCACACGCTCCTGTGCTCCAATAACGTCTCCGCCCTCATCTCCCCGACGCAGCTGCCCTGAGCGCCCTGTTACAAAAAAGAACTTTCTGGGAACTTCTGGAGAGAAAGGGTGGTGAAGAAATGTTTTTAAAAAAGATTTATTTATTATTTCCAGAGGGAGAGAGGCAGAGAGGGAGAGAAGCATCCATGTCTGGTGGCCTTTCACCTGCCTCCAGCCACGGACCTGGCTGGAGACCTGGCTTGCAACCTGGTCCTGTGCCCTGGCTGGGAATCGAACCAGCGACCTTTGGGTTTGCAGGCCGGCGCCTTATGCACTGAGCCACCAGCCAGGGCAGGATTCCTAGTGGATGTTAAAATGCATTTTAAAGCCAGCAAATGGACGGAATCCGGAGGCAGGACTGCTGAGCCGGGCTCTCTGGGAGGCGGGGGCTGGGGGCAGGCGTTGCGGGGCTGGTGGCACTGCCGGGGACACCCACCTCGTCAGGCGGTTTTGTGCACAAACGGTCTCACACAGCCGGCGGGTGCAGGGGCGAGGGTGTGCCTGGCGCCCTTCCTTCTCCTGCCCCTTGCTGGTCTGAGTCCTTCCTGGGGTAGCACCCCACATCCTACACTGCGCCCTGGGATTGCTCCTTGGAAGCTTCTGATGGTTCCAGCCTATGCCCAGAGCGGAGTGAGTCCTGCACGTCTACAAGGGCCGGGGACACCGGTGCCCACGGGGGGGAGCAGGCCGGGGCAAGGGACACCCTCAGAGCAGACGCCAGAAGCAGGAGCTGGAAGATCTGAGGCTGGGGAGGCAACCCAGCCCGCACCCCAGATGCGGGGGCAGCGGGGCGGGGCCTGTGCTGGCGCACGTCCTGCCGGCTAGCGTGGCTGCAGCTCCTGCCCACGTGCACATGTCTCAGGGACGAGCGCCTGTCCCAGCTCCCCGAGACACTCCACACATCCAAGATACTGTCAGGTTGACGGGCGGGCGGTGAAGGAGCCTGTCAGAGCAGCGCAGAGCGTCCTCAGCGCGTGGAGCTGAGCGCGGGCCTCCCGGGGGACAGGGGCGGCGCAGGCTGGCGGCCCAGCAGTCTGGCAGCTCAGGGCCGGCTGGTCACCACCGTGCACGGGGGTCGGGGGGCAGTTTGCTCTCCCGGGGAAGGATGTTCGATGTTCGGGGCTGGCGCCGGGCGAGGGAGGGGCCGGGTGGTCTTTGCAGAAGGTGTGGACCTGCTAAATCCCGAGCAGGTGAACTTGGTGCGGGGTGGCCACAGGCCTGTGAGAAAAGCGCCGGTGGGCACGTGTAGTTTGAATAAAGGCTTGAGTGAATGAATGTGCCCGCCTCTCCCCTGGGAGCATTTATTGAGCGCCTGCTGTGTGCGGGCACCCAGCCCAGCCCCTGCTGCTGTGAACCTCCTCCTGCGGGACGGGCCGCGCGGGCGAGGCAGCGTGTGGCCGGCTGCTGGCGGGAGCCCGGATGGGCATTTTGAAGACGGACCTCACAGCGGGGAGGCTCCCTGTCCCCTCCCCAGGGGGAAGCACCCGAGCAGGTGTGAGGAGGAGGAGAGCTCGGAGGTGTGGTGGACGGGGCTCATGCAGGGTGGAGGGTGCTGTCCTCCCTGAGCTCACCCTACGGGAGAGCCCTGCTTGCAAGCCTCGGGGTGGGTGCCAGGCTGCGGGGGGCTGGTGGGCCTGGTGCTCTGGGCTCTGTCACCTCTGTCTCCGTCAAGGCTTGGGACTGGGAGCGTAGAGGGTGCTGCCTGACTGCGATGGGAGGGGACCCAGGTTTGGCTAAGGACCTACTGTGCGCCGGCCTGCCCTGGCGCTGCTCTCAGCAGTGGAGACACCGCGGTTCACTGAGACTTGATGACATCTGCATGGCTGGGCGGTGGGCAGGGACATCATGGGACAGAGGGACAGGCAGAGGAGCACAAGGCGGGAGGGGCTGGCACCGAAGCTGGGCCCCAGGGCGCACAGTGGGTACTGAGCCTGGGCTGCGCTGGTGCCACCCTGTGGGCCCCACACGTCACTCTATCACTTTCCCCTTATCGGCCAGACCGAGGACCCGCAGACCAGAGGCTGTGACCTCTGGTGCCACAGGGTGGGGGCTGGGTTCATGGGACACCCACCCAGGGCCACCAGGCCGGAGGGAGGCCCCAGGAGTGAGCGTCCTCATCTAACAGGGCTCCTGCAATCTTGTCCTGGTCTCCTGGGCCACGCGGCCGTACCAGCTCTGCGCAGCCTGGTCTTTCAAGCTTCCGAAGAAGCTGGGGACGCGAGGGTCTGTGAAAAGTCCGAACTTCTAAGGGACAAGTGTTTCAGATGAGAGGAAAAGCGGTGCCGTATGGGACAAAGGTCTGCGGGTTGCAGCGGCCCGTGTCCTCCTGTGTTTTCCCGGAGACAGGGGTTCTCCGCGGGCTTCCCCACGTGTCTGCCTGGGGACGGGAAATGCCGACCACCAGGGCACGATGCTCTGTGGGGCTGTCTCAGCAGGGGTCCCGTCCTGCGGAAGAACCAAGACCACCCTGTCTCTCCGTCACCCGTCAGCGGGTGACCCCCAAGGCCTTCGCGCACCAGGCCCATTGCAGGTGCAAAGACTCTAGAATTTTCTTTCACTTTCTTTGTAAGATTTCATTTATTCATTTTAGAGGGGGGGGAAGGGATGGAGAAAGAGAGGGCGAGAAGCACCAACGTGTGAAAGAAACAGCCATCAGTTGCCTCCTGCGCCCCAGCTGGCCCGCTACCCAGGCCTGCGCCCTGAGTGGGAATCGAACCGGCGACCTTTCGGTTTGCAGGCCGGTGCTCGCGCCACTGAGCCCCGCTGCCAGGGCAGGACCTTCTCAGATCCTTTGCACAGCTGGACTCACAGGCGAACGCAAGGTCACCCTGAGGTCCCGCAGCCTTTGCCAGGCGGTGGGCGGCTGCCGGCCTAACACGCGTGGCCAGCTGGGTCCGCAGCCCCGGCAGCGCTGCTCTGCTTGCCGCAGTGGGAGCCACTTCCCGGCAGCCCACGCGGGGTGAGGCGGGAGTGGGGCGGCGCCGCCCCTGCGCGCACCTGGCCGGGCGGCCCCAGCGCCACGGCCACTGCCTGGGCTGGGATAATTCATCACCCGCGGCCTCCCAGTCGCACTGGAGAAAGAAGGGATGATCTATTTTGTACACGTTCCGTAAAGGGATTCCATTTTAGCTCCAATTGTAATTTTTACCTTTTTCAGGGGAATTTATTGACACAGTGCCTAGCTCAGCCCTAGTTTTCAGCATCATCCTTTTGTCTGTACGCACCCTCACCAGACGCTTAATTTGTCATCGCCCCGGAGGTATCAGAACTAATGAGCTTTGTTTGAATAGACTTTTTCCAGTTCATCTAGCACACTTTGGGGTAATCACTCAGTTTCTGTTTGCTTCTGATCCGAGGCATTGTGGGAAATGGGAGAAAATAACGGCTAAAAAAGCAGTATAAATTGGTAACAGCCACAATTTCTGCAAAGCCCTGAAGATGTTATTTTTAAAAACCCACCGCTTACGGGAGTATTGAGACGACCCTCAGTGCGACGTGAGAGCCTGATATCAGAGGAGAATCTGATAAAATGCCGTTTTTCAATGGGTCGGGAGCTCACACGTTGCCTTCTTGAAGCACGTCATTGCTCACAAATCTTCAAACCACCCAACCTCTTCAGGTCGGGAGTGGGCAGATAACGACCCGCAGCCCATAGGAGGGCGTCAGCCCGAGAATTTGAACGTCTGTTACCCGGAATGCAAACCGGAGGGTTTCGTTGGTTGGATAGCAAGCGCACGTCTGTTTTTCCAGAGACTCCTCAGTCCCCGTGACACCGGCAGGCCCGGGGACGGGGTCCGGAAGGGCACACAGTCCCCCAACTCGGCAGCTGGGCACCCAGACCGCAGGTCCCGGGTGGATTTTCTTGGCGGGACTGCTAGGTGTCTTCTCAGCGACCAGAGGTGGGGGGCCCCGGACGGCTGCAACTGTGACCCACTGGCTGCCCCTGACCCCCAGGAGCTGGCCTGGTGCGGGAGAGCGTTTCACACAAGTGACGGTGAACACAAGCTGCTTCCACGCAGAATAAGAAAAATCAGGGAGGAAAGACATCTGGAATCTTCTCCCACCAACTGTGCTGGGTGGTCTTCCCGGTGGGACGGGGTGGGGGCAGGTGGGGTGGACACAGGCGTGTGCACTGCATGCACCTCTGGCCAGGTGGCGGGAGGCTCTGCCCGGGTGAGGCTCAGACCCGGCTGATCCAGGAGAAAAAGCCGGGAGCTGCCCAGGTCCTGGGGGACCTGGGGCCTGAGGAGCCTGCAGCCACTCCCAGTTCTCCCGCATGAGGCAACCTGCCCCTTGACCGCAGGGACAGTGCAAGGGGCACGCCTGGAACCCAGGGTCCCTCCTCTCCATCACTGGCTCCAGCCCCGCTGGTCACCCCTGCAGGGGAGGCCCAACCTCAGCACCCCCAGCTGCAGCCCCACAGCACCCCCCTACCAGGAGAGGTGGAGGGAGGGCACCCCATGTTCGGGGAGAGAGGGAGCCCACCCAGAGTGCGGACAGCTGCCCTTGTCTCCAGGGGGCTGTGCTCTCCCCGGGCAGCTCAGGCGTGGGGCTGTGTCCTGGGGAGCCTGACGCAGTGCCGGGAAGGCCGCCCGAGAACTCGCAGCTTGGGGGCAGCCTGGGCCCGCTGCCCGCAGAGGAGGGTTGGGGGCGCGGCCAGGCAGAGTGGTGCTGGGGCCGGAGCCGCTGAGAGGGAGACGGACCAGCTGGGCTGAGGCCGCCGGGCGGGAGGGAGGAAGGTGCCCTTCTTCCTTGGTGCATCTCTTCCCGGTGCACCGGGACCAGTGGCTGGGGGCTGCGCGATGGCTGTGCCGTGGACCCCAGGACTTCAGCTCACAGGAGCGGCCCCCCCCGGGCGGGCTCGGCCCTCCGCTGTAGCCAGCAGCAAGGTGCCCGTGGCGGGCAGTCGAGGTTGGCTCCCGTCTGGGGGTGCAGCCAGGGCCCCTCGCTTCTCCCGGGAAAGGACATGGGTTCTGACCTTCACCCCGACTCTGCTTCTTCCACCTGTGCCCCTGGCTGAGCTCCCTGAGGTCACGTGGACTTGGGGAGTGAGCGCTGGAATAATCATCGTTAGAGTAGCTATTGTTTATTTTCATTATCGAACGTGTGCGGTAAGGTTGGTTAACACCGATACGTACGTCTCAGGTGTATAGAATGCGGCCTCTGTGGGCTCTGCGGTGACCTCCCCCTTCGCGTCCACTTTGTCTCCTTGGCCCCTGGACCTTCTTCCCCCTGCCCCACCCCTGCCCTCTGGTGACCCGGTGATCTCACATGTGAATGAAATCGTACGATTCTTGTCCTTTTCCGTCTGACTTATGTCACTCGATGTGACTTAGGTCACCCTGTTGCTGCCGATGGACAGGGTTCACCTCTCCTTGTGGCCGGGTGGCCGTCCCCTGGGCACCTGCACAGCCTAGGGGGCTCCTCACCTAGGGGTCCAGCAGGCGTGCGCTGCTGGTCTCCCTGTCTGGGCCACCGTGGATAAAGCTGCACGAACACAGGGGTGCACGTATCTTTACAAATAGGTGTTTTCCAATTTTTTTTGGCAGATGCCCGGAAGGGGGGTAGCTAGGCCATAGGGTAACTATTCTTGAGTTTCTGAGGAACTGCCACTCTTTTTCCACGGTGGCTGCGCCAGCTTATATTCCCACCACATCATCTCCCACACGTGGGATCACCTGTCTTGTTGATAAGTTCTCACAGGTGTCAGGCGGTATCCCGTTTTGGTTTTTATTTACATTTTCCTAATAGCTAGTGATGCTGGGCATGTTGCTACATATCAGCTGGCCATCTGAATGTCTTCCTTGGAAAAATGTGCCTGTTCGGGTCCTTTGCCCATTTTTAAATTGAATAACTTTTCTTGAGTTGTAGGGGTTCTTTCAGGACCTGTCCTGACCTGGTATATGTTGGATTTTAGCCTCTTATTGGAGGGATTGTTTGAAAATATCTCCTCCCATTTGGCTGGTTGCCTTTTTGTTTAGTTGATGGTTTCTTTTGCTGTTAGTTCAGTCGAGTCCCATTTATTCAGTTTCGCTTCTGTTCCTTTGCTCTTGGGGTCCGGTTCACAAAACCCTTCTGAAACCAAGGTCTGAAAGTTTAGGGCCCGTGTTACCTCCTGTGGATTCTATTGTTTCAGATCTTACATGCAAGTTTTAAATCTTCTTTGAGGTAATTTTTGCGCAGGCTGTCAGTAGTCTGATTTCATTCTTCTGCATGTGGCTGTCCTGTTTCCCCAATACCACTTATGGAAGAGTATGTTCGTAGTATGTTTTCAGCTTTTTTGTTGAAAATTAATTGCTGATGTATGTTTGGGTGTACCTCTGGACCCTCAATTTTGCTGCACTGATCTGGGTGTCTTTTTTCTGCCAATACCACACTGTTTTAATTACTGTAGTTTGCACTATGGTTTGAAGTTAGGAATTGTGATATTTCTGTCCAGGTGCTTTTTTCTCAAGGTTGCTTTGGCTTTTCAGGGCTTTTTGTGGTTCCATACAAATCTGAGGATTTTTTTTTTTTTCTCTTCTATTTCTTTGAAAAGTGCCATTAGGATTTTGACAGAGATTGCATTAAATCTATACATTGCTGTTGGTAATATGGACATTTTAACAATGTTAAATGTTCCAGTCTGTGAACATAAAATGTCTTTGCATTTATTTGTATCTTCTTTCAACAATGTCTTGTAGATTTCAGTATACAGATACTTCACCTTTGTTAAATTTATTTCTAGGTGTTCTTTTTGTTACAATTGTAAATGAGATTATGTTATTTTTCTATCTGATATTTGGTTGTTCATATATAGAAATGCAACAGATTTTTGTATATTAATTTTGTACCTTGCAACTTTATTTGTCTGTTGTTTCTAATAGCTTTCGATGGAGCCTTTTGGGTTTTCTAGATATAAAATCATGTTCTTTGCAAATAGTGGCAATTTCCCTTCTTCCTTTCCAATTTGGGTACCTTGTGTATCTTCTTCTTGTCTGATGGCTGGGGTAGGATTTCTAGTACCATGTTGAGTGACAGGCCAAGAGTGGGCTTCTGTTGTTCCTGATCTTGGAGAGAAAGTTTTTAGTTTTTCACCGTGGAGTGTGGGCTAGTGGAGGGTTTGTTGTATAGCCCCTTATGTTGAAGTGCTTTTCTTCTATACCCATTTTGCGGAGTGTTTTAATCATAACTGGGTATTGTATCTTGTCAAATATTTGTTTCTGCCTGTATCGATATGGTCATTTGATTTTTATTATTTATTATGATTATTTTTACACTTAATTTTACTGTTGTTGTATTATATCCATCCCCTTTCTACTCCCTCTGCCCCCTTCCCCCCCCCCCAAAGTCAATCCCACTTGTTGTCCATGTCCATGGTTCTTCCTATTTATTTATTATTTTATTATTAACTATTCTATTTATTTGTATATTATTTACTTTTATTATTGTAACCCACTGACTGGTTGGCCAATGGGGAACGACCTGTGTACCCTGGAACGAACCTCCCTGGATGGTGACGTCCTATCCTTTTCATGTGTTGTTGTATTTGACTTGCTAGTATTTTCCCTAGGATTTCTGCACCTGCATCATCGTATCTCCAGACCGGACTGTAACTTGTCCTTGCCTGGCTTTCGTATCAAGGGGATGCTGGCCTTGTAAAGTGCGTTAGGAAGCGCTCCCCCTTTTCCAATGTTTTGGAAGCGTTTGAGAGGGGTAGTTATTACGTCTTCGACTGTCTGATCAGATTGACCTTGACCTTCTCCCGTCCCACCTCTCAGTGTCCTGTCTTCCCACTTCTCTCAGGCCTGCGTGCTGGGCAGCGGAGCCTGGGCTCAGCTATCCTGTCCGACCTGCAAATTTGGGGGGAAAACAGAGGTGTCTTCTCGCTCTGCCACGATGCAGACACCCCTCAGCAGCTATTGTTATTGCTGAAAACGCTGTCATTCGTGCAGTGTTTGCTTTAAAGGATGAAAGGAGAAACAGGAAGAAGGAAGCCCATGTTGGGAATCTTAAGATAAGCGTGAAAAATCATGTTAAGGGGATTAAGTCCGTGCTTGCGCACTCCCAGGGCCCGAGGGTCAACAGTGACCGCTGATGGGCGTGCGCATCGTGAGCTTCTCAAACTCCGTCTCCTGGTTTCTCTGCTTTGAGTCTCCAACACAACCGTGTGGGAAAGATAGAAGCAAAACCATTCAGCTCACATTAAACAAACAAACAAAGAAACAAACCAAAGTGGATTCCTCAGGAGCGGCTTGTCTGAGGCTAGTGACCGAGCAAGGATGTCTGATGCTGGGGTTGACTTTTTTCCTGTTTTGCTTCACAACCCCTGACGTAGCTTCCGCTGTGACCCCTGGATCATTCTCTTTTCTAAGGAAACAGGTGGCTCCCACTTAACCTCATGATGCGTTACTTTGGGGTACAGATGTTCTCCTAGGAGAGTACAGAGTGAGCCCTCGATTGGTATTCTGGTCTCAGATTGGTCACTAAGGGGCTGTGCATCTTTCTGGGAGTCACTCCACCTCTCTGATCCTTCATTAGCTCATGCTAAGGCCACGTCTTGATTCTGGAAGCTGCAAATGGTTTGCAGTGAACCAGGCACTGGCATCTTTGGGGAAGGGAAGTGTCGCCTTTCCCTGCCTGGGAGAGAACTTGGTTATTCGAGTGAGTTTAAAGCTCCCTGGACCATCAGGGTTATTTGGAGGTGATTTCGACCATGTGTATCCAGTGGCAAGACAGACATTCGGCTAATTTCACCTACTGAATTCTTGCAGCTCCAACTGTGATGCAGAGTGAAACAAATGTTATAAATATTGTGTGAACGTCCTCCAACTCGTGATGTTACCAAAAACGACGTCCTGAGTTGTTCAATCCTGAGCTCTCCAATTCAGATTCCCGAAGCCAACGCTTCTGCTTTCTCTTTAATACCTGAGTTTACAGAATCCACCCCTTGGGTGAAGGTAGCACCAGGCTAACCCCTTCTCCGATGTCTCCTGTGATTGTCACCACAACCCTGGAGGGGACTGGCCTGGAGCCGCGACCCCCTGGGCTCCACCCCTTGGGTGCAAAGACAACAAGGCTGCCTGTGTCTCAGGGGACTCAACTTACACTGTGTCAACAGTCACAGCAGCCGCCTCGGCCTTGACTTGCAGGGCCAGGCCAGACCCCCGACCTCCCTCCCCTCCTGCTGGGCCCTAGGAGTCCCCGTGGAAGGACTGGGGTTCTGTGACTCCAGGCTGACCCCTGTCACTGGGCATGGCCCTCACAGACACCAGACCCTGGCGGAAAGGTGTGTCCTTGGTGCTTACACAGTGATCTGACATCTCTGAAGAGCAAATTTAATTCTTCCAGCACCTGTGGGTGGGGGGCAATGCTCTCTAGGCACCTGCACAAGCGTTGGGCTCACGGGTCTGCACGGGCTGTGCTCCTGATCCCACGTGAGGGCCACACACCCTCAGTCACAGGGCAGGGTGCACTGGATTCAGGGTGACCCCAGGGCCCTCTGCAGGGACCCAGGGCAGCCAGGATGGGGGTGGCCGGCTGGTGTGGGAGCTGAGTGCTTTTCCTGGCCTGTCACCGGGTGAGCTATGGGTGGCTTTGGGGGGCATCTGTTGGGGACCAGCCCGGTACCTTCCCCCCATCCTTTTCCCCCTTGAGGGACACTGGTGGGTGTGGTGGGAGGCAGCCCCAGGGCACCCACAGAAGTGTCACAGGACAGCAGGGCCTGGGGAGCCTGGGCCAGCGCATCCGAGCGGGAGTCTTGGATTCACCACTTCCAGGCACTTATTTCACTTCTCAACAGTTCAAGGATTGGAAAATAACAAAGGCAAATAGAGGCTGTTCTAGAACCTGAGAAAAATGTGGAACCCGAACTGGGCCAATGCCCACAGATGTCCCTGGTGTGAGCACGTGAGACCAGGGCAGGCCGGGCTGGGGACGGGTGCTCAGGGGGCTGCCACAGCCTCCTCGGAGGGTCGCAGGAGGAGGGTGGGGTGACCTGCACGGCCCTGGGCTGTCTCCTTGCAACCGCCCAGCCGTGAAGATGCTCATCTCCGTCAAAGGCAGGGGCCCGAAGTCCCAAGTGGGGCCATCAGCAGTTTTTATAGAGTCGGCCGAATGGTCCTTTAATTTGCTTTAAGAAAGCAAATTAAAAAAATGGAGGGATTCTCTGAAGCAATTCAGGTTTTCAGTTTACCTACAAGATTTGGAACCTCTGGCCACAGAGCAGCTTCTCTTCACGGGGGGGTCTGAGTGGAGGTGCAGCTGCCCTTCGGCGGGATCTCTTACATAAAGTTAGCCACAGTCCCCGCCACTCCCTAATGCCCTGCCGTGGCAGGTGGTCTTTCCTTGCGGTCTTCCCTCCTCTGCAACCTCCGCCCGAGATCTTGGGGAAGAATGCAAGAATGGGACACAGAAGCTTCTGTGACTCGGCATCTCCAGACGTGCTTTGGAATCCCAGGGAGGGAGAGTGTTGGCGGCTCTGCAGGGGCACGTGGTGAGGTCCCAGTGCGGCAGGTACAGCGTATTGCAGTCCAGCAGTGGTGGCCAGGCTGGGGTGCACAGGACCAGATCCGGTTGCAGGAGAGCCCATTGGGTGGGGCTCCCGTTACAGATCTCACACAGACACCATCCAATGGCGACCTTTCTGTCAGCAGGTCGGTCGGGGGTGCTGGTGAAGCATTGGGGTGCCCAGTCCCTTTGTGGGTAAGGGCTGGGTCCTGGCGGCTGGGGACATGCCAGCGTTCCTGACACTGAGAATCGGATATGTTTTGAACACATGCGTATCCCACCTTTTCCAAGGCACGAGAACACCCCAAGGACAGAGGGCGGTGTGGCTGGGGGGCTTTGTGGCACGTTTACTCACTGAGCATTTTCTGGGGACAAAGGCTCAGGGCCTGTGTGGGCCACCTGGGCGCCGGCGTCCGCAGTGGGCAGGGCCTCCCCGGCCCCAGGCGCGTTTGGGACACTGAATCTCCCTCCTTCCCTCCGAGACAGGTCCCTGCAGCTCCCGGCCTGATGGGAAGCAATTTAGGCAGTGCAGCCTGTCACAGAACAAATCCTTTAAACCAATTGCATAAAAATGCAAATACGAGGCGAGCCATTCCAAACAGATAGGAACGGGAGATGCGGATTTCGCCACGTGCCATTCATCTGGGCTCGTCAGCGCGGATTCTGGTCACCAGACCTGTCCCTCCCCGGCCGCCGGGACTCCCGCGCCGCAGGCTGAAGTGCCTGAAGTGCCCCCGGCCCGCGTAACTGGGAGTTAATCATTTGTCCTCCGCAGCCTCGGGGGGGAGGGCAGGCCCCGCGCCCGGTGGGCTTTTTAATCGGCTGGCGGCGGCCGGAGAGAAATGACGCTGCTGACCCTCTGAAATCTGCATCCTCGCTTCCCCGGCAAAACTGTAATTAATTCTGTGCCGTGTTTCCAAATGGATGGCGGTCACTTGAATTTCTAATTTTTCACGCTCCTCAAAGACCCGTTCCTTTCTGTCCCCTTTCCCTTCAGGGGGCTGGGCTCCCGGGGTGGGACGCGCCCCGACGCTGGTGATGCTAAACCACTGGCTCCTGCCTCTTTTTTCAGGAAGGTGAAATGGAGGTCAGAGCTTGTATCTGGACGTATTTCCTGACTTCCAGGAAATGCACCCGAACTTATGAAATTATAACGGAATACTTCGGCGGCAGTTAGGTATTGTACGCAGCTCACAAGGCTTCATTCACAGATCCCATTCAGTATAAGACAATTAAGCACAATTTAGGCAATAATTATCCTAATTAACTACAGTGGAATGTTTGTATTCACGACTACGCAATGCCGTATCACTTCGCTGTTTAAATAATAACAAGGTTTCTTAATTTCTCTGTATTGATAGTTTTGTATGTGGGCCTTTGTTTGGTATATTTCACTGTAAAAATATTTGTCAGTGAAAGATTGAACAATATGAATGAATTTGATTATTCCGTTGTCAGGGACCCATGCATCACCATCCCTTGTTTTTAATCACTACTGTAAACCTTACAGCCGCAGGGCATAGTTTTAATTTGGGTGTCTTACTAATGAAAAGAAAAAAATAATTGTTTTGCCAGGATTTAATAATAGGCAATAAAATCAGCCAACCAGATTTTACCTCTGCATTCAATCTCTTTTTTATTATAAAACATTTTTGTCCTTTTTTTTTTTTTTTTTTTTTTAGATTATAGGCATAGATACTGAACATTTTACTAATAAATATTTCAGTTTGCTTATGGAAGCTAATGCTGTCATCTGAATATGGAATTATATTTCTTTCACGCTTCATTATCATTTCATGGTAGTAATGACAGTGAGGCGGTGGAATATTTACAGGCTTTTCAGAAGACATTTACCCAGTACTGTCCCTGAAGGGCACCTAGCTTAAAGATACATTATCCTTTGCAAAGCTGGCCCAGAATTCCAAGTCTGCACCAGCCAATCAGAACTTTTCCCCCTTCAACGCTGAAGACACTGAGGAACTGGCCCTTCCTCCACCCCCTGGGGCACGTTTGTCCTGGAAGTTAAGAAGAGTAAGGTGGGGGAAGTGGGGCTGTGACCTCAGTGGTCACAGTCTGTGAAATGGGCACATGGGTCCTGGCAGGACTCGGTTCTGGTTTTGTTTCAAGTTCTTCTTTTCCGTTTAACTTGTTTTCTAGATGGCTTCACAGTTGATGCTGCGACTGGGTTGTCAATGGCCAATCTCGTGTCTCAGGGGCACGAGAGCAGAGCCCCCCATATTTGTGGCCCACAGCATCAGTGCTGTTGAGGGGCATGGAGGCCATCTGCCAGGGTGACCCATGACCTGCTGCGGTCCTCCGGGGCCCGTGCAGGGCCTCCTGGTGCCCTACAGCCCAGGAGTGAGACAGCAGGGAGTGTCTGGGGGCCAAGGAGAACCGGCACCTGTGCCTTCATCTTCGCCTCCCAGGGCAGGTCTTCTGATGTTTGAAGGGAAACGGAAAAATCTGCATTTTCCTGTGAAATTTCCTGATTCTTGAGTATTGGTAATTAATACAAGCATTTCAACTGCTGTGCAAGCTGACCCAGACTGGGTGGACCGAGGACGCAGGGCCGGGTCCTTGCGGCTCTGGTGGGGTCTGAGGACATGTGTGCGTCCAGGGCTGCAGGGACGCGGCTGCTGGGCCCCCTGGTCTCCTGTTCTGGCTGTGCCTCTGGCCAAGGTGCTCAGAAGGCCCTGCCTGCTGCCGTGGTGGACTTTCCCCTCCCCAGTTTCCTCCCAGACACTGAGGGTGGCTGGGACTGTCGCGGGCCCTCCTCTGGTCCGTGGGGCAGCTCAGCGTGGGTCAGAGCCTCTGGAGGACCCTGGGCTGTTCTGAGAGTCTGGAGGGGCCGGCCGGGCGCCGCGCACGGCAGGAGCCCTAGCAGCTGATGTGCAGCCGTGGGGCTCCCTGTGGGCGTCTTCGCTGGAACCTGCAGCCAGGACACGGTGGACCTGGCACAGCAGCGGCTCGCGGCCTTGCCGTGACGGGGCCCCTGCTGAGGACACAGTCCTGAGCCTGGTCTTGCCGCTGGCTCTCCAGACACAGGAGGAAACAGCAAGAGCCAAGCTGTCCCCTGGGAGAAGGTGGACGTGTTTTCTCCGCTTGTCCTCACGGACCTGCCTAGCTTAGGTTCCACGTGGTGAATAAGCCCCAGGACTGGCCTGCAGGGGAAGATGAACCCGTCTGGCCCTAGTGGGCTTGGAAAAGGAGGCACCCGGGCTTCCTGCCCCTCCCGGAGCACCTCCTGGCCCCGGCCGCGGAGGCTGCCAGGCGGTGGGCGCAGAGGGGCCTGTGGACGCCCACCGGCTGCTGCGAGCCCAGCGGGGGGCAGGGGGCGCTGAGGCCCCCTGTTCCGGGTGCAGGAAGGCGCTGACCTCCCGTGGTCCTTCCTGGGGATCCAGCCTGCGGTGCCCTAATTCAGCCTGGCACATGCAGCTCCCCAGAATCTAGACACGGGCTTCTCATCTTCCCGGATGGCAAAAGAAGGTCCAAGTTTTCTCCCTCCATTTGGGGTGCAGGTCAGGAGGGGGGAGGTCCCTGTACATTTGTTTTTTAAATTGAGATGTTTCTTAAAAGGAGCGATTTTGTTGCAGCCCATGAAATATTCATGAAATACACAATATACGTTGGCTATAAAGATGGAATGAATATGTTCCAATAATTGAAACATATGTATGCAGATGTCACATTTTACAAAATGAATAAAAAGGGTAATTAAAAAAATCTCAATTAGCAATTTAAAATTTTATTAAACCTCTCTGAAAGTTCTCAGATAAAAGAGAAAAATCAAAGCTATATTTAAGGATTAATTGGTTAAAGCTGTACTCATAGGAAAATGCATAGCTTTAAATACCAAAATTATTAACATAAAGTAAAAATAAATGAATTGGGCATTTAACTCAATAAATTAGAAAGGTGACAATCAAATGAACCTGGGAAGATATGGATAAAAGACAAAACACACATTAGTTAGAACCAGAGAGTAGGTTGCTAAATCTAAAATTGAGAAGTGAATAGAGACATTTGAGAAATCATTCAAATAAAACAGGGAAAAACACAGGTAACAATGTTACCAACAAAAGGGAGAAATAGTCATGCATTCTGAAAGCTACGAAAGTTAGAAAATATAGTATGTATTAAAATAGAAAATCTTTTGAGATGGATGATCTTCTAGGAAAATTTAAATTATGAATTTTAATTCTAGAGTAATTGATAACAAAGGAAGAAAGTAAAAAATGTTACAACGGACGGCCGGCCGTATGGGAAATCCATTTAAATATCCTGAAAGAGAGAAGGTGACCGTGCTAATCACAGCTGAAGAATTTCCGGTTCACCTCACAGAACAAGCATAATCTTTGACCAAACCTGACAAAACTAGCAAACAAACAAGACCTGCAGGTCAACCTCACAGGCAAACATCAGTGTAAAAGTCACAAAAAATGACCACTATCTACATGTTTACCTATGCGCTAGTGAGGAGTAACTGATACATAAGAACTGCATGCATTTAATATATAGATATTGATAAGTGTGGACACTGATTTCATCACCACAATTGAGGCGTGAAACCGGTCCATCACCTCCCAACTCCCATGTTAGTGTGTGTGTCTGTGTGTGGGGTGAGTGCTCAGGACACTTCACAAGATCTATGCTGTGAGTGTATTTTACTTATTTATTGGTAAAGATTTTATTCACCATTTTTAGAGAGAAGGGCAGGGAGAGAGGCAGAAGGGGAGACAGACATCAATGTATTATGGTTGCCTTTCACCTGCCTCCAGCTATGGACCTGGCTGGAGACCTGGCTTGCAACCTGATTATGTGCCCTGGCTGGGAATTGAACCAGCGACACTTGAGTTCGCAGGCCTGTGCTCAATCCACTGAGCCACCAGCCAAGCCTGGATTCCTTTCTTTTAAAAGGCTGGATAATATCACTTTGCGTGTCTTGGCCATATTTTCTTTATCCATCCTTCTTCTGATGGCATATGGATTGTTTCATATCTTGGCTATTGCGAATAGTAAACTGGGTACAGATATATTTTTGAGATCTAGATTTCAGTTCTTTTGGATATATGCTCAGACATTGGATCATATGATCATTCTATTTTTAATGTTTTTTGAGGAACCTCCATCCTGTTTTCCATCATGCCTGCTGCATTCCACATTCCCTCCAACGGTGGGAATCAGACCCCAAACAGAGGGTCTAATTTCTCCACACCCTCCCGGACACGGACCTGCTTTTCTTCTGGCAATCCCAACTGGTGTGACGTGGCACCTCACTGAGTAACTTCTCATGTAAATACCTGGTGGCCATTTGTATGTCGTCTGTGAAGAAACGTCAGTGAGAGTCATTTGCCCATTTTTTGGTTGTTTTCCTCTGTTGAGTTGTCAGATAGCTTTGTATACTGTTGACATTAACCTCTTATCAGGTGGATGGTTTGCATTTTCTTCTCTTGTGCAGGTTGCTTTTTGCTTGGCTGATTGTTTTCTTTGCTGTGCAGAAGTTTCAGTTTGATTGGGTCCCATTTGTCTAGCTTCGGTTTTGTGGCCTGTGTTTTTGGTTCAAATCCATGAAATCATCACCAAGACCAGTGTCAGGAAGCTTCCTGCTATTTTCTTTTATGAGTTTTGCAGTTTCAGGTCTTACATGTAAGGCTTTAATCCATTTTGAATTGATTTTTGTGTGTGGTGTAAGATAGGGGCCTATGTTGACTCTTTTGCAGGATATCCAACAACTGTCTACACCAGACTCCAATGAAAGCTTGGAGGAATTCTTCTAATACAACAAACAACATCTAAAATAATTACACGATGAACATTATGGTCAAAGTAATAAAAAGAACCTAGGAAATAAACATTTGAATGGTCAAATCAAAATTATTGCTATTTTACGACCATATGAGAAAAACCAAGAGCATCACTTGAACTACTCCTGTACCATATGCAGGAGTTCAGTAAGATGGCCAATTATAAAACAGATACAGAGAAATCAATAGATGTCCTATATATTAAACCAACAGTAACAGAGAGGAAAGGGAAAGAGAAAGATTCTATTTATATAGATGACATACAATATAAAATACCTAGAAAAAAACTTAAGAAGTAGATTTGACACCTATGAAAGAAAGAAAAATTCCCTGAGGCTAATGTGAAAATGATTACGTAGAAACCTCCCCAAATTGATTTATAAATAATTCTATTCTGAGAACTATTTTAAATCGGATTTTTTTTGGGAACCTTACAAAACCTAAACTTAACATGGATAAATTAATATGCTAGCACAGCCAGTCACTTATCTATTTGATAACAAATTAACTTATAAGCTGCAATGGACAAAAGTGTGACATTGGCTCCAAAATAGTACATTAAATCAATGGAGAGAGACAGAGTCCAGAAATTAGCTTAGCAGCATTAAAATTTCATGTGATTTAAGTACCACTTTAAGTCCAAGGGTACATTCAACATTATATAGAGAAATTAATATTGTTAAAAAATCCAAGATGTTGTGTGCCATGTGCCCTTAAAAATGTATCTTTGGAAAGTATAGAAACAAACAGAAAAACAAGGATAAACCGATACATTTTCAATTGCAGCAGGAAAATTCTACACTTCTTAAGGAAATGACTATTTCAAGCAGGCAAAAATAGTAACACATAAAAATAATGCTGTAATGACCAAGCTGGTACGGACTTCGACACGTTCTTTCTAGACACATGCAAGCCACCGACAGTGACAATATACCAGACAACAAAGGACGTTCAGCAAATTCTCAAAAGTAAAGAGGCTTCATTCTCTGACCAAATGAGAAAATAACAACAAAGGAAACAGGAAATAAATCTCTACCCTAATAAATATAAAAGCACTTATAAAAAGTCGTGCGCTAGTAAGGAAATAAAAAGTGAAGATTACTATTTAGAAACGGGCAATAGAGCATTGAATATTAAAACCTGTGAGGTATGGCCAAAGCTGCAATCAGAGGAAAATTTATGGACTTAAAAACATACATTAGAAAACAAGGAAAATTGAAATCAAATGAACCAAGCATAATATGCAGGATACTAGAAAAAAAAATCTGCACAAAGTAGAAGGAAGTAATAAAGATAAAAACCGACATTCATAAAATAAACAAGAGCAACAAGGCCATTGAAACTGACCTATAAAATCTTTAAATTTGATTAAGAAAAAGGAGAGAGTATCTACAAACAGTGTGACAAATGGGATAAGGGGAGATAATTACAGAAAGGGGATTACATTTTACACGAGACTTCCTTCATACTAATAACTTCAAAAAAGTAGATGAAATGTATAATTTTATAAGAAATAAACTACCAAAATTAGCCCAAGAAGTTCTACAGAATCTAAATATGCTAATTTCTATTGAAGAGATTAGGAAGTTAGTCAGAGATACAGTCTTAGGAGAACATTAAGCCTAGAAGATTTTATTATTTAGATCGACCACAGGCTCAGAAAGTAATTAATTCTTATTTTATAAACTGGGAAGATACTCAACCAATTCTATAAGCCTAGCATACCTTGGATATTAAAGTCAAATGGAAGTCAATGTATTAAAAAATTATTCTTTTATTTTAATTTTATGTTGTCTCCTCATCTGAGGACATTTTTTTCCCCATCACTTTTAGAGAGAGAGGAAGTGAGAGAGAGGGAGAAGCATCCATTGGTTGCTGCCCACACGTGCCTGGCCACGGTTTTAAGTGACCGGACCAGGAAGTGAACCTGCAACCTGGGTACGTGGCCTGAACTCACAGCCTCTCAGTAATGGGGTGACGCACCAACTAACTGAGCCACACCGGCTGGAACCAAAGAATTGTTCTTTTGTGGTAAAGCAACCCCGCTACCCCGCAAATATTATTATGCATGAGAAATAGGAGAAAAATTCTAATATCAAGAAAAAGACATCTAACGCAAATCTATAGTGGTGGTTGAATCATTAGATTCAAATCGTGAACCAAACAAGGGTCTTTGTCTTATTTTTAGATGAGAATGCTTAATATTGTAAAGGTAGATAGTCTCCAAATTAATATACAAATTAAATATCCAACAACACTTTAATGGAGATCATGCAGCTAATTGTATAATTTATTTGAAAGTAAATGCATGAGAAGAGTCATGATAATGTAGGAGAAAACCAAGAGGGTGTGTTAGTTAAAATAGAAGGGTCCTGGTGCTGAAGATTTCACTGAACAATAGAATACAAATCTGGAGACTGAGCCCTGTATGTATGGGCACTGGGGTGTGGAATATTTGCATTTCATATTGGTGGCGGGAAGGGACCTGACTATTGGGATGACCAAAAAGTTCCTGTTTTTTTTTTCTTCCGTAAATGGCTCAGTAGCGCTTAGTTTGTCTTTAACTCTGAAACAATTTTGTTAGATTGTGTTGTGATGGCTGTATCAGCGGGCGTTTAAAAAGAACATCAAAATCGGTACATGTTTGTGCAGCCATTTTTAACCGAAGATGGAAGAAAATAAACACCATTTTCGGCCTGCTGTGCTGTGTTGTTTCAAGACAAGGGAAAACGCAACGGAAACCCACTGGTCTGGGCAGCGCGTGGAGAAGGTGCTGTGACTGAGCGAACGTGTCAAAAGCGGTTTGTGAAGTTTTGGGCCGCAGATTTCTCGCTGGACAATGCTCCCTGGTTGGGTAGGCCAGCTGGAATCGATAGTGATCAGCTCGAGACAGGAAGGGAGGACAATCAATGTTCTATCATAAGGGAGCTAGCTGGCAGACTCAAAATATCCAAATCAATGTTTCTGGTGAAAATGAAAAATGTATCTTTTATTTTACAGAAATAAAACC
Organism: Noctilio leporinus; assembly: GCA_004026585.1. Lineage (NCBI taxonomy): Eukaryota > Metazoa > Chordata > Mammalia > Chiroptera > Noctilionidae > Noctilio > Noctilio leporinus. The sequence goes on from PVIW01002933.1 coordinate 56,625, forward strand.
ACACAGACTTTTGGGTCAACCCAGTCTTTATCTATTTATTAAAAAATATTTTATGACTTTTAGAGAGAGGGGGAGGGGGGAGGCAGAGAGGGAGAGAGACATCCATGTGTGGTTGCCTTTCACCTGCCTCCAGCTACAGACCTGGCTGGAGACCTGGCTTGCAACCTGGTTATGTGCCCTGGCTGGGAATCGAACCAGTGACCTTTGGGTTCGCAGGCCGGTGCCTTATCCACTGTGCCACCAGCCAGGGCCTAAAATGAAAGGCTTCTAATACCAAAAGACACTAATCACAAAAGGCCACATGCTGGTAGAAAATACTTGCAACATATATAATAGAGAAAAGATTAACACCCAAAATAAGTGTAAAAATTTACACATAACTTACAAGGAAGAAAACACCAAATCAAAAGGAAAATAATTTAAGTTGAGTTCTACGAACTGACACGAAGATAACCAAGATGTCTTGACATTTCAGAAAAGGCAGGTTGCCGCATGATATGCATTACTTGATATCAAACCTGCTTTTTAGAAGAAAATAACGCAGCGGGCTGTCCACTGGGGTGCACGTAGGTGTTTTGGAGGGCCGCAGGGCACTGGTGAATGTTCTGGCTGATTCTGAAGCTGGGCTTCCTGGTTCAAACCTCCGTTCTGTCACCTGGGGGTCTCTGGCAGACCCTGCGTCCCAGTGTTGGCATAAAGAATTTCTTGATTCTCCTTCTTTCCGGGAGGCTAGTTTGGCTGGGCATAGAACGCTCAGCTCACGATGCTTTGTTTCCAGCCGCTTCCTCTGGGTTTCAGGGTTTCCGGTGAGAACACGGGTGTCCTTTCATCTAGTGGTTCCTCAGGTGACGTGCTGAGGCTTCTAAGACTTCCCCTCGTCTTCGGTTTTCAGACATTCGATCATGACGTGTCTTAGCATGAATTGTTTTTTGGCGAGGAGGGAGCTTTATCCTGTGTGGCGTCAGCTTGCCTGTCGGAACGGGTGGGTTCACATCTTGCGCCAGATCCCAGTTTTCAGCCATGTTTCCTCCTGGAACGTTTGCGGATGCCCGCAGCTCCCCGAGCCTGTCCGGTTTCTGACTCCAGTTCCTGCCTGTGGTGGAGAAACTGTCTGCACGTTGATGGAGTTTATCCTCCGGAGTCTAGCCAGCCAGGTTTTACGTCTATTATGGACGCTCTCAGTTCCGTCATTTTCATCCAGCTCTTTTTAACGTCGTGTGTCTTGACCGACGTTTGCCTCCTTCTTCGTGTTCCAAGAGAACATGCAGTTGCTTAGTCAACGACCTTGGTGGCAGTTGCTCTAACATCCACCTCGGTTACTTCCGGGACCCGATTCGCACTTTGTGTGGGTGTCAGGTTGTGATTCTCTGGTTCTTGGGCGGACGGGTGACCTTTGATCTTACCCTGGGGTCCAGGCTGTCACGGGAGCAGGTCTGGGCCCCATTTAAGGGGCCACTGAAGCAGTGGCCGCAGCTCCAGTGGTGGCATCATTTTCAGCGCCCACAGGTGCCACCCAGCCCATTGGGTCCCCTTGTCCGCGAGGGTCCCCCGGGCCTGCTGGTGCCGTTGGAACAGGAAGGAGCTTGGCTGGGCCGGGCCAGCTGGTACAGCTGGTGGGAAAGGACCTGCCCTGGAGGTCCCAGGGGGAGAGGCAAGGTGTCCCTGTGAGTGGGGTGCAGGGTACCTCCTGGGCACACGGCTGTCGTGACGCGTTCCCTGCCCCCGTCGCCCTGTCTTCTGGGGTGTCCGGCTCCGAGGGGAAGGAGCTGTGCGCCGGGCCGTGTGTTGTGCTGCACCCCTCACCTGCGGGGACAGACGTCTCAGGCCTGGGACCTGGTGAATTTCTGTTTTCTGCAGCCTGCGTGGTGCGTGTCGGGGAAGGGCTGGCGGTGGCCCTGAGCGGGAGCCCCAGTCATGGCCTGCGGACGGGGTCCTCGCAGACAACCGTGTCCCCAGGCGGCTGCACACGTGGGCCAAGGATGGGAAGAGACCGGGGTGACCGCCATGGCTTCTCCCAGCCGCGTGACAGTCCCAGCCGAAGCTCTGTGGTGCCCCGGGCAGCCCCGCCCGGCCCCCCGGCCATGGAGCTCCGTCCTCCTCGCTGTGGTTCTTCCCTGATGTTCGCTTTTCTCAGTCAGACCCCACCTTCCTCTTCCGGTTCAGGAAACGCTCCTGCTTTCCAGGCAGCGAGACAGGCCCGGTGCCTTTGAGAGGAGGGGTACCTGTCTTTTTTCCCTACGCATTTTAAAAGTTGAAGTTTAACTCGTAATCTCCCTCTCATCTCTTTGTGATCTGCTGTGCTGATTTTGTCAAATATAAAGGCATCAGGTTGATAATCAGTGCAAACATTAACGCGAGTAAAACTGGTTCCATCCCTGCTGGACGCTGTGCTGGGGGTCGTGCTCCGAGGCCGCCTCCTGGGGGCCCCCCGGGAAGTGGGGACCCGTGTTTCCTGGAGGAGGGCTCCCAGGAGTCGGGGTGCTCGGGGGGCCGCTGCCCCCGGCCCATCCTGCCGGAGAGGTTTGCTCTGTCTTCAAAGTGCCCGTTTGTGCAAAATGCTAACACCACACATTTAAGTGACGTATGGATCAGAAGAGAATCGTAGCTTGATGGCATAAATTAAAGTAATTATATTCATTAGCATGATAAAAAATATGCAAACAAATGTTTATTAAATGCAACCATACATCAGCTCCAAAGGCTGCGCGTTGTTTATGTGTCTGCGGAGCCAGCGGTTTGTCAAAGCCGTTGTCACCCGGCGGGGGGAGGGGCCGCCCGGAACCCCGGGCTCTGCTGCCTGGGGTGGGTTTGCCCCGGGGTCCCCGCCTTCCCCTGGCGGCCCAGGAAGGGAAGTGGGGGTCCTCCTGCATCCGGCGGACAGAGCGGCTGCTCACAGGACACTTGTCACCCAGCACGCCTGCGGGGGCTCCGCCCTCGTCACGTCTGATGCACCTGCCACTAAGGGAACCGTGTCCGCGGGCTTAGCTGTCTTCCCCGGGCGGCTCCTGTCCGGGGCCCCGGGGTGGGGCCCAGGCAACTGGGAGGGGGGTGGGTACCGCTGTGCTGGCTTCGTGCTGGGGACCACGGCCTGTCCTGCCTGCCGGACAGCACGGAGTCAGACCCGCAGCACCGGGGGAACCATGGTCCAGCCTGTGATGCTCAGGCGTCGGGACACGTGTCCAGCCTGGAGGGCGACGTGTCCCAGGGGTGCTCTTGTTCGCGGGTCCTGCCTGCTGCTACTGTGCCCAGGTCGGCTGTCTGGACAGAAAGGGCTGGGCCGGGCGCATCGACTAGTCCGTCCGTCCGTCCGTCGGATCTAGGTGGAGTGCGGTGCCCGCGGAGAGGGGGGTGCCAGGATGGGGAGGCGGCCTGGCTCTCGGGCCACCGTTCAGCCCCCGCTGTTCCCTGTGAGCCCCGCTCATCTCCCGCACAAAGGGGCCCTTCCTGTCCCTCAGGGCCGGCTGAGGATGGGCCTGGAGTCCCCACGGCTGCCAGCGGGGAGGTTCTCCTCCCAGGTGGGGACCCTGGGTGGTTGACCCCCGCGGGGGCTGCCCTGGGGGCGAGCAGATGCCAAGGAAACGAAGGAGGACTGACTGCCTGCCCCGTCCTGTGGGCTCGCCGCCGCGTCCCTGGTCGGGGGACGGATCTTTTGAGCCGTTTCCATCAAAAGTGGTGCCACTTTCGGCTCTAAACAAAGGCCGAGATTTATTTTTTTCCTGGCGGCACAACCCTCAAAGATTACACTTGCGGCCACATTTTTAGCCATGTCAACATTCCTTAGGAAATACAAATACGGGCATTATTTCACAGCGGTGGCACGGCGTAATCTAATAAAATGGATTTATTTCATCTTAATTTATTTAAAATGTGCATAGACAGAACTGGGATAAAATCCATGAGATGAAATATCTCGTTTGCATGAATATATTGGAAAAATCCAGCCACCTTCTCAGCCAAAAAAAAAAAAAAAAAGAGGCAACTTTTTTTTCATCGTCAGAGGACGAAGAATAGGTGCTGTTTTCAAAACCAGAAAATAGAACCTTGACAGAGAGGAGTGATTCATGTCCCCCCGTCCCCGCGGAGGGGTGAGGGGTGGGGAGACGGGTCCAGGTCTGCAGGGAACTGGACAGTGAGGGGGCCCCTGGTGTGGCCGCAGCCCCAGCTGCCCTCAAAGCCCGGACAGTGGGGGGTGCTGCTGACCCCTGGCCGCTGGGCCCGCACCTGCCTGGGGCACCCCCAACGCTTCCGTCCACGACCCAGGTGGGCGCCCCCCTCACCCGTGAGCCTAGAAGCTGGAGGGCCAGGAGCTCCGTCGGGGCCCCCGGGCAGCAGCTGGTGACCTGGCTTCAAGTCCGGGGCCCATGACGTGGGGTGTGGGCGCCTCTCCGTTCGCTTCTGCGCCCTCCGTCCAGGTGCGTCTTCCGCAAAGTTTCCTCCCAGCCTGCCTGCCCGCTCAGCCCCGAGACGGTGCCTTTCTCCGAGCAGAAGTTTTTCATTTTAACGAAGCTCCGTTTGTCAAGTGTCTCTTGGGAATCGTGCCTTTGCTGTTGTGCCTGAAAAGTCCCTGCCTTTCCCGGGTGATCGAGGTTTTCATCCTCAGGACGATCTGCAGGAAATACAACTAACTGAGACTCTTTCCCGCGTCTGCTGCGTGTAGGGAGGGGCAGCAGGTGCGGAGGCCCCAGGCTGTGTCCCCCGCTGAACCCCGAGCTGCGGTCTAGCGGGGCAGCAGGGCAGGGTGGGGGGACAGCGGGGTGGGGGGACAGCGGGGTGGGGGGCGGTCTGGAGCCAGGTCTCCTCCTGGCTTCGGGGACGGTGCGCGCGGTCGGTGCTGCGTCAAGGTTGCCGTTATTAAAAAGATTTGCCGGCTGTCCACCCCCTTCCTGTCCCCTCCGTGTCCTCCCACTTGGCCCGGGTCCCTGCGGAGCTGGTCCGGAGCCGCCCCCTGTCCTGAGTCCAGGGCTACGGGCTCTACGGACAAGCACCCCCGTGTGCACCCTGGTGGTCCTCAGAGTCTCCCAGAAGCTCAGCCGCCCATCCTGGAGAAAAAACCTGGACGCTGCTTCCTCGTTGGAGCCGCAGAGGAGGGGGCTTCTGCCCGCGGCTGCTGGTGGCCGGGCGGGGGGCGCTTTCCCGGCCGCTTCTCCGAGGAGGCGCCGGATGGCGGGACAGGCCCAGCGTGTCGGCATCGGGCCGGGGTCTCTGTTAGCTCGGGGCCTGGGAGCGGCGGGAATCGGGACCAGCTTCGCCCGCGGGTCCCTGCCAGGGCATCTGTGCAGCAATGAGGCGCCTGTCGGGAGGTCCCGATGAACCCGGCCGCCCGGGTGTTCCACACGGGATTAATTTATTGGCCGCGCTGCTCCGACGCCACCGGGCGGCTACGGCTGCTCCGTGCGGCAGCCTCTTTTGGAAAAGACCTTAGTTTTGAGAGCCACTGTCTCATGATCGTTCCAGCGTGTTTGACTCCACTGATCCTGCGGCTTCCTGGAGGGGCCTTGGGCACCTGGGACCTTGTGTGCCTTCCGAGTGCTGGGCGGTGCCGCACGGTGCAAACCAGAACTGGGGAAACCCGGGGTCGGGGTGCTGCACGTGGAAGACACAGATGTGAGTGAAACAGTGTCAGCATTTCTACAAAGCACAGTTGCAACCACCCACGCCAAGCCGCACCCCAGCACCGCGTCCCCCACCAGCCGCCGGCTTGCACCCAGCCCCCGCCTGCCCGCGTGGGGCCCTGGGCCCACTGCCTCCTCCCGCTGGGCCTCGGCTTCCCCAGCTGCGCACGGGAGTGATGAGCCCGCCCCCTGGTGCGTATCCAGCGCCTGGCGTGCGGGTGGCGTTGCGTCCCTGGGGCTGCGACCGTGCTGACATGTGCCCTCTGACGGTAGGGGCATGATCGGGTCCCTCCAGACGTGAAGTCACCTCCGAAGCCCAAGCCCGGTGTCCCGGAGTGAGTGCTCGGGCGTCTGGCTCAGCCGGGGCACCTGGACCAGCGGGAGGCCAGCCGCTCCCCAGTGGTGGTGCTGCCCCCGGACAGCGTGCTCCAGGCCCCCTGTCCTGCCAGGGCCGAGCGCGAGGCAGAACTCCGCCCTGGAGCCACCGCTGAGCGGTGACTGAGCAGCACGTTGGCAGCTCTCCTCGTCCCCGTCCCTGCCGGCCTCCAAAGCGGACGCGACCGCCCCAGGCCCCGCCCAGACCCTGCGGCCGCCCGGCCCCACCACGTGCGGCCGCCTCTCCCGGCCTCTCTCCGTGGGCTCCAGGACCGCAGGCCCCAGCTTCTGGGGACAGGGTGGTCACTCAGAAACCTGCCGCTCAGCCCAGCGCTTCTCCGGAAGCTCCAGGGGACGGTCTCCCCTCCTCGCCCTCGCGCTCCTCGCCCCAGGTTGCTGTCCAGCGGGCACGTGGGATCCTGACACCCGGGGCTTAAATCAGCTTCCTTTCTTGAGCACAAAGCCTAGACTTTGAAGTCCCCTCACCTGGCCCTGGCTCAGGGTGGCAGCCTCCGGCCACTTGGGTGACGCACGACCTGTACCCGCAGGTCCACTTGGGACCCCCAGCCCCGTCCCCAGCCTGCGTCTGCTGGGCCCGGACTCAGGGCCCCGCGCAGGTGACCCCCTCACCCACCCCGCGGGCTGGCTCCCCCACCGTGATTTTCAGCGAAAACTCGGAAAGAAGACGGGTCATAGCAGGACCAGAAAGGGAAGAGGCAGCGGGCGCGCATGCTCTTCCACGGTGCTCTGGGCGACGTCAACTCGCACAGGAAAACCTACAGCGCGACGGGCTGACGCCACTACCCGCCAGCGGCTTTGGCAGCTTCTCCAAACATGGAGTTCGGCCCGTCCCCCATCTCTGCCCTCCGTGGGCTGAAAACACGTCTCTGTTAACTGCGGGAAAGAGTGTCTTTCCCGCGGAGCAGCAGCTATACAATTAGTTATGAACTTAAACAGGAGGATAATTTTAGCATCGGTTGATAAAAATGCCACTTTCAATGTCTCCTCGTTGGAAACCACGAACATGCCATCCCTGGAAAATTCATCAGGGTTCTGTTTTCACCGGTAAAGCCTTCCGGGTGCTGCGGAAATCGGGGGTGGGGGGTGGGGGTGGTGGTGGCTGGGGGACGGTGGGCGCGGCCCGTGGCTTCGAGTGTCGGGTAACAGGCTGGAAGCTGTTCTTTCAGGTTCTCTGGGCGGCTGGAGATCATCCACCTCTTCCCATTTCTCCGGCATCCTTGGCAATGTGGTTCTTCTTCCATGTCATTGTCCATCTTGCATTTGTTTGCTGTGCAGTTCGTGGTTTCCCGGCTTCTGGGTGTCGCATTTGGAGGAAGGGCTGGGAGCCGACATTTCTCTGCCTGGTGCTCCAGGTGGCCCGGCGGCTGGCAGGTGCCGCCCCAGCTGGTCAACTTTGTTTGTGAATCCACACCAGGACAACACCACAAAGCTGTGTGTTGCTTCAAATTTCAGTACGTTCTTGAGATTCTTAGTTTTCAATCAATTAACAATGGAAAAGGATACATTTCCATCTTTATTTTAATTGCATTTTTTTTTCAAGATTTTATTTATTATTTTCAGAGAGGGGGGAACGGAGAGAGGCAGAGAGGGAGAGAGATCAGTGTATGGTTGCCTTTCACCTGCCTCCAGCTGGGGATCTGGCTGGAGACCTGGCTTGCAACCTGGTTATGTGCCCTGGCTGGGAATCGAACCAGCGACCTTTGGGTTCGCAGGCCGGCGCCTTATTCACTGTGCCACCCACCAGCCAGGGTCCATTTCAACCTTAAAGGCACCATTCACATTCGATACATCATGCGGAAACATAAAGGTGACACCATGCAGTTCACGCTGTGTTTAAACTTTAAACATGGAAGATTCCATCACAAGGTGACAGAATTAAAGCCGCGTTACTCGTGTTTCTTCATGGTCCCCAGGGGTGTGGAGGGGATGAGACACTGTGAACTGGCGATAAACTTACTCTTCAAACAGATGTGCCCCAGGACTTCCGTGAACTAAATTTCATGGGAAGCCAATGTTTGCTACCATGTTAAAATGGTAAGTGTGTCAGGTGGAAGCCCAGGCACTTTATAGCCGGAAGGAACAGCACCCATGTGGGAACCCAGACCAGCGGAAGACGCTGGGAGGACACTGTCACGGGTGTGACAGGGTCACCAGGCAGCTGCTGGAGATGCTCCCGGCCTGCGCCGGCCGGTGTCCCTGCAGGAGGGCAGGGCTGCTTGGATGAGTGAGGGGGATGGAGACACATGGTCGCGGGGTTGACCAGAGCCACGTGGTAGGAGGTCTTCAGCCCCTGTGTTGGGCTGTAGCTGTGGTCTGTCCTAGTACCAGACAGACGGACGGTGAGAAAGCGATCAGGAAATGACATCACAGAGAGGAGGTGGGGCTCCTTTTCTTCTCTCCGAGAACATGCTATGCCTCTCACATAGCTTGTCCTTCATTTACGAATCACAGTGTTTTTCTGTTTATGAGACGCTCGACACACAGTCAGCAGCAAGTCACGTGCGACAGCCGGGCCCTCGCCCCCAGCTGCAGCTCCGGCCCAGACAGCCGGCCCACCGCGGCGGCAAAGGACACCCCTGCGACATTGGCCAGGACTGGATCAGTACCTGACGGTGGCCCTCATGGTTACTTTCAGTTGAACTTGGGTTTTCCAAGTCGACAAACATACTGGAAAATCTGCCTGTACCTTCCAAGAGCCAAACGTCTTATTGTTCTGTGTTGGTCTCATCACTTTCCCCTGAAACACCTGAAGGGGCCGACGTGTCACCGGCTTCCTGTTGGGGAGACACTGACCTTCAGGCTGTCATTCAGGGCCTCACTTTTAGTTCTTTTATTGCTTATCCCACCCTTTTACTTTAGACGTTTAGATTTCATTGACCGTTCTGGTCATCTCTGTATTTCCATGAAACGCATCCTTTTTTTTTTAAATGTGAAATTCTTGACTAGAACATCCCTGAGCCGTCCTGGTTAGGAGTCACACGGAAGGGCTGACATCTGTCCCAGGCCTGAGGAAGGGAGGGGCTGGTTGACACAGCCACATGGCTGTGGTTCAGGACAAAAAAAAAAAAACCCAGTGAAAAACAAAATCTGAACTTCAGGGAAAAGCTGTTGATATAAAGATTGTCCCACGTGACGGAAAAGAACACTGTTTTCCTACGAAGTATCGCAAGAGCCAATAATTAGGGAAGGAGACAATTTTAAAATTAAAATCCTCCTCCTCCTCAAGGGCACAGCGAGAGGACGCCTGAGCGACACCGTGAGTGGCACACAGACCACGAAGCTTCCCTTCCTTTCTTGTCCACCAGGCCCAGGAAATGCCTGCGGAAACAGTCCAACGCCTTTCTATAAACGATACCGAAAATTAAACTCGGGTTCTCCGGAGGAGCTGAAATCTTCTTAGAAAAATGGAGGCAAGGGAGTCATCAGCCATAGAGGGACCGACATAATTTATCAGGAACGTAGCCTGCGAACGAGTTCGGAGCCGCCCCAGTCCTCACGCCCGCGGACAGGTCATCCTCACACGGAAAGTGATCACGTGTCCGCCGCCACGCGTGCGCCAGGCTGACCGAAGTGTGCTAGTTGCTCAGCGTGTACACTGGGGTCGCCGAAGAGAGGCGCTCGGAAGAACCTGCAGGAAGGAGAGCCAGAGGAATCGTAGGGCCAGCCAACCCCTCACGGGAAGGAAGTATTACCCATTGGCGTCTGTCAAGCGATGGCCTCCGAGATGCTTTCTTGGCGATTTGTAAGTTTGTTACTGATGTAACCCTATTTCCCTACTACATCTTATAAGTGTCAGGGATTTTTTTTTTTAAGGGTTTTCCAGCGAGTGTATCCGAGGGCATCGGGGCGCAGGGGCCACCCCAGGCCCTCACGGGAAACTTCCTGCCTGTCCACGTGCGGTTGGTTCTCCGGGAAGCTGCTCCTTCCTCACCACGGGGTTTCGGCCTCCCTGCTGCTTCTTGACTGTAAAACCAGGGCCGCCCTGCTGGCCCCCCATGCTGTTCCCGTCACCCCTCCTGCACATTTCAACAGAGCTGTCACGAGGAAGAGCCGTTCTTTCGCCCCTTTCTTCCTCCTATTATTCACGGATATCCGCGTGGACGTAGCTTCTGTTCTAAGGGGTAAATGCAGCCAGTGCTGCGACTTAGTTTCTGACATGAGTTGCCCCAGGCTGGGCCACGGGGGGCTCCTCCCGGGTGGCGCTGGGCCTTCCACGCTCAGCCCTGGAGCCCTGGGGTGCCTCCCAGGCCCTGAGGGCTGCTCTGCGTGGCAGTCAGAGTGGATTCCGGGAAGATTGTGGGGCCACAGGTCACTCGCTGTGCCCACTGGCAGGTTTGCTGGGTAGCTGAGGTGCCCTGGGACGGGCCCGGAGCAGCCGGAATTAAAAGCAACCCCTGGCCGGGCCTGGTTCTCCGGAGCAGGGTGGGAGCAGGTGGGGTTTTGGGACGGGAGTGCGGGTGCTACTTCAGAGGCACTGCTGTCCGTGCCACGTCACATCGTTCCGGGTCCTCCGTCACTGAAAACGCCTTGTGATTTCCGGTGCCTTAGGGACGGATGGCTTCCGTGCTGGCTGCACAGAAAGGGTTTGCTTGTTCCGGCAACACCTGGCATTTTACCGACTAGGTGTATGTGTAGCTGCTTTTTCTTCCTTCCTTCCTTTTTTTACCAAAGTTACTAAATGTCGCTGCCGGGATGGAGCACCGGCCTCGTCTAGGGGAACAGTGGGGGGCAAGGGAGGGAGAGAAACTGGGGGAGACCCCTGTCCCACCCGCGGAACAGTGGAATGAAGGTCGGCTGAGGAGGGCCGTGGGCAGGAAGGGCCACGTTTGAGTTGGTGGTGACAGAAGTGCCTGTTTGGTGTAGCACTTGTCACGGCCTTCGCGTGGGGAGACCTTCTCCGCACTCGTATGTTGGTTAACTTTTTAGATTTCCCACCCGCATGTTGGACATTTTTTAAAAATTTTTATTTATTATTTTTAGAAAGAGGGGAAGGGAGGGAGGCAGAGAGGGAGAGAGACACCCATGTATGGTTGCCTTTCACCTGCCTCCAGCTACAGACCTGGCTGGAGACCCGACTTGCAACCTGGTCATGTGCCCTGGCTGGGGATCGAACCAGCGGCCTTGGGGTTCACAGGCCGGCGCCTTATCCACGGAGCCACGAGCCAGGGCAATGGCCATTTTTATTCATTCACTCAACCCACGTGGATCAATTCCCGGCTCTGCAGTAGGAGCGGCTGGTGTCTCAGGGTGGGCGGCCACTTCCCAGGGTGGACCTGTGTGTCCCCAGGGCGGGCGAGTCCTGCCCCTCTGTCCACACGCCCCCCAGGCTGGAGACGGGGCTGAGAAATCGGGGGATTTTCCGCTAAAACCTGGCACCTGGTGGGGTGGCAGCACTGAAGGAAGATGAGCAGGTACACGCGGCCCAGGAGAACTTTGCACCGTGGCGACGTGACTTCACACACGCTGGGGCCTGCGCGTCCACGGTGGGGACGGAGGGTCTCCGCCCGGACACAAGGGCGGGTTTCAGGTGTTGCTGCGCAGGAGGGGGGCGCTGGGGGCGACTGCCAGGGGCCCCTTCCATCAGCAGCCTCGCCATCAAGGTGCCGGCGGAGCCTGGGCGGTCATGTCGCCGGCACCTGTCGTGTTGGGCGACTGGGAAGAAAGAACAGTGACGCAAACGACGGCTGTTCCCCCTTGACGGGGAGAAAACCCAGGAAAAGCTCGTTTCCACAGAGGGAGGCAGGTTCCCCAGTGACCCCTCGGGTGGCAGGTCCCCTGGCGGCCGGGGCGGGGGTGGGTGGCCGGGCTGAGGTGCTGCTGGGGCTCCGAGGTCACGCGGGGCCCACCCTCCCCAAGGCCGAGCTGCGTTCAGCGGGTGGGGATGGTGAAACTGGAAACGTTTTAAACGGCGACCACCCCGCTGTCCTGCCTCACGGGCGGAGCTGGGGTGTCACCACAGAGGCTGATGGATTATCGAAGAAACCAGCGTCCAGCATCGTCCTCCTGCGTGCGGGTCGCCCCAGCGGGCAAATGCCAGGGACCTGCCTCCGCAGCACACGGGCCACCGAGCACAGACGGGACGGGCTTCGGAAACGCGTCCCCTCCCCCTCGGTGCCTGCGCCCTGCCGGCCTTCCCCGAGGTTCCCTGGGTCGACCTTTGGTTTCTGCAACGAAACGAATTTGTCGGACGACGTACGATGTGGTTTCCGCGGTGCTGAGCTTGTGTGTGTGTGTCCATGGGTGTAAAACACAGTATTACGTATTTATGAAACGTATGTGTGTATGATATGTTGCCAAGACAGTACGTTACGTAATGTCTATTGCACATGCTGCTATCGTTCATCGAGGATTCGATGTGTGAGTAGATATTTAGTTCTATTTTTTAAAATTTATTATTTTTCATAGAGAGGCAGAGAGGAAGAGAAACACCAAGGTGTGGTTGCCTTTCACCTGCCTCCAGCTACGGACCTGGCTGCAGACCTGGGTGCAACCTGGTCAGGTGCCCTGGCTGGGGATCGAACCCGCGACCTCAGGGTTCGCAGGCCGGTGCCTTATCCACTGAGCCACCAGCCAGGGCTTAGATATTTAGTTCTAGTGACAATACTCTGGTCGGCGTATTTAATGCCCATGTTCACACGAGGAAGTGAAGGCTGGTCAGCAGCAAAGTCGCTCTCAAGCCCGGCAGGGGGCCCCCCCCCCCCGCGCACCTTCCTGCGCAGCGTCAGCCCAGGCCTGTCCCCCGGGCTGCCCGCCAGCGCGCCAGGTGCCCCCTCCGTGCCCGGCGCCTTCCGGGCTGTGGCCGGCGTGAGCGCAGGACCCACTGCCTCCTCAGTGGGACGGGGCCACGGCCCAGCTCCAATTGTCACCAGCTTGGAGGGCAGGGCCACCGCCCCGGAGTGTCCGTCAGGTGTGGCTCCGGGAGCAGGTCCGGCTGCGGTGGGTGTCGGGAGGTGTGGGCCTTGGGCGAGGGTGCTGGGGAGTGCAGGCCGACGGGGCCGTGCCGCCCGAGCCTCTCCAGCGGGAAGGGCGGGCCTCCCCTTTGGGCCCACAGGTGCCCCAGGAGCTGCAGCAGGGCCTGGGAGGGGCCCCGCACCCCGGGGTGGGGCCTGGGGAGGCCCCGCTGCTGCCGTTTCTGGGCGGGACGAGGCGCGGGTCAGAGGTGCACGCGGGCCCTGGAGGTGGCTCAGCCGGGCTGAGCGGAGGGGTGAGGGATGGCGGCCGTTACCTTTTGAACTAAGCGCTGCTGCCGGTGCCACGGCCAGCGTGGCAGGGCTTTTGTTCCCGTGAGCGAATGGACCATAAATCTGTCGGAGGTGACGGGCGCGGCGGCGCGAGAGGGAAAATTGCAGAGGAGTCTGGTGGGCTTTGCCTGCCTGGAAAATGAGTTCAATAAACTGCAGGTGATCAGCGCGTATTTATAGGGCAGGAGGAGCCATCCAGCACGGCCGTCAGGCCCCGCGCCCCCACTCCCACCCTGGGCGGCGGCCCCGCACCCAGCAGCTGCGCCAGGGCCAGCAGACCCGCCGCCGGCGGGTGGCCCCTCGGGGTCCCGGCTCAGGAGCCGCGCGGCGCAGATGGGTGGGTGGGGGTCGGGGTCCGTCACCCGTGGGAAGACCCAGGATGGCGCCCAGTTTGCTTTTCCGTTCCAAGGTGAGCGACAGTGACCAGGACGGGGTTAACTGCCGTTTCTCAGGCAAAGGAGGCAACTGTACATTTGGAGCTGGGTCAAGTGTTGGAAACAATTTATGGCTAATTTTCCCCTTAATTGCATTCCCAGGAAGCAGGCGTGTGGGTCCGGGTGGCGGGACCGTGTAAAACCACTTGGTAGAAAGCGCAGAGCCACCGGGGAGAAGCTCAGTGGGAAGGGTCGCTTGCGCCCAGCTCAGCCCGGGGCCCCGGCCCGGAAGGACGGCAGGATAACCAGCCTCTGCCCCTCCCCCAGCCCTGCCTCGCCCCACGGGGGACCCCGAGCCCATGCGGGAGGGACCCGAGGGCACAGCGGGCGGAAGGTCACCGACCGGCCTCCCCCTCGTCCAGGCTCCTGGTCCCGCCTGTGAGTGCGTGGAGCCCCGTGGGGAGACAGTGGGAGCTGCCGGATGAAGTGGGGATCGGCTCCCGTGTCCCCGTGGGTGCTGACAGCCGTGGGGACGGCCGCGGCGGGGGCTGGGCTGTCTCCGGCTTCCGGGTGGGGCCTGGCTGCTCTCGGCAGAGCGTTAGGACGGCAGGAGGCACCAGGGGACACACCTGCTTGCTGTCTCCTTCCTTGTGGTGACACCAGAGGGTGACGGGTTCCGCTGAGCAAACCAGACGGAGGGCCTGGCCGCAGCCTGTGCTGGGGGGAGACCCCGGTCGCTGAGGTCATTTGAATGTCCTTTGGGCCTGAGGTGCTCATCCCTGACCAGAGCGCCTGGCCACGTGTGTGTGGGGGGTCCAGCTGCTCCCCTGCACCTCCCGGCCGGGTGGCAGCGGGTCTGGACTCCTGCTGCGCAGACCTGGGCGGTGCCACCTCCTGGGTCACTGGTCTTGTGCTGGGGGCAGGGGCTGGCCTGGCCCAGGACCCTGGCAGGTGAGCTGGGGAAAGCCTCCGTCGCCTGCGTCCCTGCTGGCAGCTGCTGCACGGGAGGGACCACGGTCCAGCCAAGCTGTGTCACCCTGGTGCCACCGGACGGCCCCTCTCTGCCCACCCCGAACCGAACTCCAAGGGATTTCCAGGGAGCAGGAGGCCAAGAGCCTGCTGAGCACAGAGGGCTCACGACTGTCGTGACCCTTTCTGGACGCTGGGGACCAGACCACGGCCCTCCCGGGCGCCGGCTGGGTAGCGGGAGTTGACCTGTCCCCAGGGAAGCCCCGTGTCCAGACCTGTGGGGGCGCTCCAAGCGCGGAGGGGACACTGAGGACAAGCCACGCACACGAGGCCGGAGCCCCAGGCGGGGGAGGAGCCAGAGGGAGGCCGGGCCGGGCTCCCGCGCGAGGGACAGAAGCATCTGGACAGAGCGGGGATGCAAATTTATGCCCGAACATTTGGAAACACAGGGAAGTTTCAAGAAGAGAATAAAAGCGGCCCGCAACCCCCCTCCCTGAGACGAGGCTTGTTAAATTTTTTATGCATTTTATGCATCCCAGCCCAGGCCCATGGGCTTTCAGATGCATGATTATTTTTGCAAAATTGGGATGCTGCTCTCCCTGGCTTTCACGTCCCGCTTCCCCCCGTTACGTATTGTAAACACTCGGTCCTTCATGGCTTCCACAGATTTCTTCTTTTAATTTGAAGAATGCGCAATTTTGCGTTTTACGGATATTCTCCGCTGTTGAACCATCTTAGCCAATGTGGAGGTGTTTATGACTTTTTTTTTTAGAGATTTTATTTGTTTGTATTTAGAGGAGGGGAAGGGAGGGAGGAAGAGAGGGGGAGAAACATCGGTTGCCTTCCGCACGCCCGGCAGGGCACCGAGCACGCAACCCCGGCGGGTGGCCCGACCAGGGCTGGACCTGGCGCCCAGCGGACTGCACTGCCCTGGCCGTGCACTTCCGGCTTGTTGAGGTTCTTGGTGGCTGACTGACCCCCTGGCGGCTTCCCGGAAGGGGACGCTCCACCGAGAGGCCCCTTTGCTTTTGGGGCTTTGTCCCCGGGGGACGCACCCCACGAGGTGTCGGGGTGGCGGGCTCCCAAGGCTGCCTGTGTGAAAGCTGGAGATGGTTAACGTGGGAATTTCTTCTCGCCGAGTGGAATCCATTTCCCTGTGTTTATTGTGTGTGTTTATTTCTCTCTCTCTGGATGGTTCATCTGACTGTTTCCCCAGCAGTCTTCGGGGGAGCCCCTCCCAGCCCAGAGGTGCCAACTGCTCCCACTCACCTCCGCTCTTCTGAGGGGCCGGGGGTGCCTGGGGGTCCCGACAGCTGGGCCTCGGTCCACCCCCCGCAGGGCCTCCGCGCGGTGCCGAGAGCAACCACAGGGCGAACGGACCACGTTTCTGGTCTCGGTCTAAGCTGGAAGCAACACGTCGATGACCAGTAACCGCAGCCTTAGCTCTGCAGGAAGGGGGTCCGGGGGGCGTTGGCGGACGGGCGAGGGTCTTCCCGGTGGCGTCTTCCCTCGGCCTGAGCTTCGCGGGGAGGCTGGAGGTTGGGGAAACAGGACAGGGCTTGGGGACCGTCCAGTTGTTACTGCTTTGCCCCCAGGTGTGTGCGTGCGTGACGGCACACATACACGTCTGTGCGTGAACATCTGTGCACGTGCGTACACGCGTGTGTGTGCACGACACAGTCGGGTCCCAGAGTCCAGCCAGCGGGACGTTTTACGGGGACAGTGGCCCCTCTGATTTAAGCGAAGCCCCTCCAGCCCCTTTTCCAGCCCGCGGAGTCTCTGGCGCAGACGCGGGACGGGGGGCCCTTCACCGCTGGTTCCGAGGTTGAACCCCGTCCGATGGTCTGGGAGTCGCTGCCGACGTGGCCAGGGGTCCCGGAGGGCGCGGGCGGGGGCGCTGGGATGCAGGTGGCCCTTTGACAGTGAGGCGGAGCCCGGCCGACTTTCCGGGGGTGCCGATGGCTGGCGCTGAGGGGCCCCCTGGGGGCAGCGCGGGAGACCCTCCGGGAAGGGCGGGCACGTGCCCATCCCCTGGTGGGCAGGGTGGGCACGGTGCCCCGCACTTTATGTTTAGCAAATGCGAGTTGTGCGTGTGGCTCGAACCGCGGGTGATGTTTCAGGAAATTTATTTAAAATTCAATTTGTTTCTTGTGGCCGTCAGCACGGCTTTTGGGGAAGTGCGGTGTTGCAGGGGCCTCATCAGCGCGGGGTGATGGACTCCGAGGGAATACGTATGATTTTTATGCACTATGTTTATTGGCACATTTGTGTTAATAGCCAATAAGATGATATTGTCGTCTTAATACCTTTCGAGTCTCTGCGAGTCTGCGGCTAATGAGTGGGGGCCTCCGAGCCCCGGACCGTGGGGGTGCGGGGGGCTGCGGGCCCAGCACTGGCGGGCGGGGACCCTGTGGCCCGGGGGCTTCACTGGGGACTGGAGGAGGCTCTGCTTGCTGGCGCAGCCACGCGGCCTCCCTGGGAGGCGCACGCGGACGGGACACTTGGTTCTCTGTGTACAGCCGCACCCGACCCCCTCCGGGCTCCGAGGCCAGGACGTGGGATGGTGCCCCTCCCCCCTCGGCTGCGGCCCCTCTCTGGGGTCGCCCGTTGGGTTATCTAGGGGCAGGGCACCCCGAGAGCGAAGGCTGGGGATACGTGTTCTCAGCGCAAACGTCGCATCAGCGCAGAACAGGTTCACTGGGACATGAAAGAAAGAGGAAGCCCAGGATGGAACCTGGAAACCCAGGGCCTCTTCAGCTCCCGGAAGGTCGTTGGCGAGAGGCCTTGGCATCTCCTCGGGGGCCGTCGGTGGGGATTTGGGGCTGAAACCCACCCTCTGAGGTCTTGGTCTTGCGGACGCTGCAGACCCAAGTTCCGGGGATGTTCCCCCTCCACGGCCACGTGCTGTGGCGAGTCCCCGTCGTGCCAGGATCCAGTACCTGACGGCACTGCCGGCCCGCCTGGCTGTGACTGGAGGGACTTGGGGTCCTGAGCCCAGGCGGCCGGGGGGCAGGCGGTCTGGCAGGTCCCCCCAGCACGGGGGGGGGGCTCCAAACATCCCTCTTAAAAATAAAATCCGACTTACCAGCTCTCTTTGGTGTTTCCAGACCCCTGCGCGCCTGCAGCAGCCCGCGAGCTCTGGCGTGATAACCCAGGGAAGTGGCATGAGGACGTACGTGCATTTTAAGGTGTTTTTTGGCTGCCGGCCATGTAACGCAAGCATCAGCCTGCACGTTGGTTCTCAAGGATCAACAACAGTTTGGTGGGCCGTGCGGACACGGCTCCCTGCCACCGGGTAACGGGGCCACCGCGTGCCGGCTCCTTCCAGCCGCGCGTCAGTGAAAAATTGCGTTTCCTCCTCAGAGCTGCAACACCCGTCATGTTTATAGGCTGCGCCCCCCCCTCCCGCCGCGCGGCGTGAACTGCCTCCCGCTTCCTGGCCCCGTCCCCTCCTGTCATTTACCTGGTTCTCAGCAACGGGGGTCAGTGCCCCCTCTTATTAATGTTCTGTGTAATAGAAGCAGCGCCCGGCGCTCCCGGCAAAGGGCAGGCGGGCGCCTGGCTTTATTGTGTTAACTCTCTCTGTCGACTGGCCCGGCCGTGGACCACGGCCCCTCCCGCGTGCGTGCGTGCGGACACCGCTGCCGAGACCCCCGTGGGGCAGGGCCCCGGGAGCCAGGGCGCCGGCTCGTTCCGGGGGACGAGGCCCGGCCTCTCGGGAGATTTCACAACAGGGTCCCTAAGTTTTCCCGGCTCCAGGGCACCTGGCGAGGCCCAGCGTCTCCACGGACACTTCCAGGGGCTTGAAACCTCGGGGATAGCTGTGGCCAGTATCACCCGAGGGCCCCCCATCCTGCCTGCTGAGCTGAGATCCTCGGCCAGTGTCACCCCCTGCACGGCCTCCAGAGGGCCTGGGGGTGCCGGGTGTCACCTGGGGGTGCCGGGTGTCACCTGGGTCCAGCCTCCTGCTCTGTCCCAGCAAAGGGCCCACGGGGCCCAAGTGTGCAGTGACCTGTCCTGTCTCCGAAAGTGGCGTCACTGCACCCCGGGCGTGGTGACAGCTCTGCGGGTCTGCGTGGTGTCCGCCTGCAGTGGACGGCAGGGCGTGGACCTGGTCTGGCCTCTTTCCCCAGACACCGCCGTGCGTCGGCTCAGCCAGGGTTGGCTCAGGGTCAGAGATGGGCCGTCAAAGCGGGTCCCCGAGGCGAGGCCCCCGTACTCGGAGCCCACGCAGGGCACAGGGACACACTGCTGGCCCGCGCTCAGCCCCAGACGCCCGCCCCCTGCTCACTCACCTCCCAGTCCTGAGCGTGGTGGGGCTGCTTGAAACGGTCTCTATCTCTGCCCCCCACAGCTTTCCCCACGTCCACTCGTCCACCCTCTGCGTCTCCTCTCGCCACGTCCCTGGAGTTTGAGGACCTGTCACGCGGGGCTGGGCCAGGAGAAGGGCCGGCCTCCTGCAGGGACGCGTGACCTCCGCAGGGGTGGCGGCTGTGAGGGCGCCGAGCAGGCTGGTCCCAAGGTCAGGCCTGGCTGCGGGTGCCCAGGCACATCCCCACTCCTGGGGCCTCGGTGTCTCCCTTTGCTTCTTCGGGTGAGACAGGCCCCTGGGCGGGGTCTGAGCTGGGACTGACAGCCTGGGAAGGAGCCCACAGGGCTGCCCGTCACCGGCACCGTGACCGCAGGCCGAGGGCCACAGGGCTGCGCTCTTGGGTTCCTGCCCCACTTGTTCAAATTCCTTCTTCCTTCCACCTGCCTCCGCCCGGCCAGCCAGACACCTCGTTCATCATCCCGGCCTCCCGTCCACCTGTCCGCTCATCCATCACCCGTCTGTCTAGTCATCATCCATCCGTCGTCCTTCCATCCATCATCCACCCACCCAGCTGCCCGCCCGCTTCTCGCCGTGTCAGGCACGGTGCAAGGCTGCAGGGGGGCCGGCACGACGGTCCTGCCCTCAGGGGGCAGGGCTGATCATTGCGCGCTCGCCTCCCCGGCTCTGCCCCCCGAGTCTGGAGGGCGGAGGAGACGCAGTGTGTCCTTCGCCACAGCGCAGGTCCGGCGCGTGCGTGTGCGGATGCCCGAGAGCTCAGGTGCGGCCAGAGGCACTGTGTCGGCGGAGCCCTGGGGCCTGCTGGGCTGTGGACACCAGACGGAGGCAGGCGTGTCTGGGGGGGGCCCGGAGATGGGTGGGTGTCTCCCTGCAGAGCTCCCCTGGGGAAGAGGCTGGGGTTGGCCTCCTGCCTCCCCTTGGTGGCGGTGGGTGCTCTGCAGACACCCGTCTGCTGGGGGAGGCGCACAGTGCGGGGCCGTCACGGGAGGCCTCGCCGGCCAGACCGCAGGGAGCTTCTGCTCAGGGCAGGATTGCTGCCGGCAGCTGCACCCCCAAAGGGTTCAGGGTGCGGGCGTGTCGGGAGGGCCCGGCGGGGCCAGGCAGGTGGGGGGCAGCAGAGGGCGGCCGCCAGGGCCCACCCTCCGGCCGCCCGAGGCAGCTGAGCGATTGGTCTGCATTGTTTGGCTTCTTTCATTAATTCCTGCCGGCGTGCGGGGTGGGGGATGAACAATAGTGGGGCCGGCGGATCAATACCAGATTGCTGATAGTGCCTATCTGTTCTCGGAGCAGATTCCGTGATAAATGGCCCGGCCCGCGCGTCTTGACAGGTGTTTGCCGCACAGGCCGGGCCGGGCCGTCGGGCCCACAGAGAGGGGCTTCCTTCCTGGCACAACCCCCCCAGAGCGGCTGCTCCGGGCGTAGACCACCCACCTCCGGCGAGAGGGTGGGTGGGTGGGCAGCACCTGGGCTCCCTGGGGGCAGCGGCCTTTCCTTGAAGGCCGGTGACTGGCTCACAGGTGGTGGCAGCTCCTGGTCCCCCAGCCCCGGGGGGCCCCCGACGGGCCGCTGGCTGGAGCCCAGGCCACAGGGGTGCTGGTGCTGGACCAGCTCTCACGGGGCAGCGGGGGGCCGGGTGGGGGGGCCTTGCCGACGGACGGCTGTCACAGCCGGTGGCCCTCAGGGACCCGCTGGTGGACACCGTTTCTACTCCTGCTGCCCCCACGGAGCTGCCTCCCGCCACCTGCCCTGGGCGTCGGACCTGCCGCCGGTCAGTCCTCGAGGCTGAATCTTCAGACGGTCCAGCCCACCTGTCCCGTTCGCCTTGCCCAGGGCTGGCCACCCAGAGCCTGCAGCACAGCGACCCGAGGGCCGGGCAGCATGAAAGGGGCCCCTGTGCGGCCGCGCAGGGTGGGCAGCAGCTGCGCGGCCAGGTGTCCCGGGAAGGCCAGCTGGGCCCCGTGCCGGGTGCTGGGGAGGCGGCTGGAACGCACGGCTCCCTTGGTGACCGCGGCCTTGGGGTGCCTGGGGTGTTGTGGAGAGCAAAGCACCCCAAGGTGTTACTGTGTTTGAACCCCCAGTGTTCTGAAAGTGGGGTGAGCTCCCCCCTTTAACGGGAGGGAGGTCAAGACTCAGATGGAGCTGCTGAGCCCCCCTCAGGGGTGGACAAGAGGCCCCTGGGCGGCACCTGGCTGCCCTGATGTCCCCCCGTCCAAAGCGGAGGAACCGGAGGCCCCAGCGCCCCGTCCCTGTGACGGCATGTGCTTCCCAGGACCCCGGGCTGAGGGGGAGACGCCGTGGGGGCGCCGGGCAGCCTCTCCGAGCTGGGCGGGCGGGCGTGACGCGGGCCACGCGGACGTGACCTTTTGGACTTTGCCTTGAAACGCCTCTAGGACGAGGTGACGGGAGGTGTGACATCCCCCCCTTCCACCCAGGGTACCAATGACGTTCTTAACGTGAGTCGTCAGCGGGTTATGGGCGGCCTCACAGCGCTGGGGGGGTCTGGGTGGCGTGGAATTTCTTCCCGCTGTCCCCGGCGGGGCGGCCCTTCCTTTCCATGGTCCCCCCCGCTGGAGCTGCGGAGACACCCCGTTCCGGCCCCCCGCCCCCCGCCGGTTGTTCCCGCTTCTGGAAGCCAGATTTCCAGTCTGCGTCAGAGTCCGTCAGGGTCCTGCCCTGTGACCGGGGGGAGCAAAACAGCCGGGGGACAGCGCGCGTGGCCTCCGCGGATCAGCCGAGGTTGGGGGTCTCAGCCGGACGCCGGGAGCTCCCGCCACCCGCACGGTGCGCCCGCCGCTGACTGAAGGAGGAATGTGCTTCCTCCCCAGCCCAGCAGGCCGCGGGGGACGTAGCGGAGGGGGAGACCGAGGCAGGCGCAGGGCTTCGTTGTTGCAACGGGACCTGCGCCCTGTTCCCCGCAGACCAGGGACAGGCTCCAGGGGCCTGAGCCCCTGTCAGGGGACAAGTCCTGGTGGCCCATGTGGCGCCCCTGCAGCTGCCACGTGGCTCCCTTACCTTCTGTGCACCTGGAGGAAGTGCCCTAAGCCCTCGGCAGTGACATTCCCGCCACCTGCCTGAGAGACAGCAGGACGTGCCCCGGAGGCTCCCCAGGGCTCTGTCCACTGCGGGGGCGCTTGAGGCAGGTGGATGCTTCCGTCTTCCCCGCACGGGCTGGATGCTGGACAGGAGCTCAGGAGTGGGCAGCGGTGCGGCCCCCACGCCGCTCCAGAGGGTCCGTCTCCCTCCTGGACGGACAGGCCGGTGTCCCGGGCCCTGCAGGTGGTCAGGAGTGGCCGGGGAAGGCTGGGCTCTCGGGTGCACCCGCAGCCGCACCGTGTGGGGTCTGGACGGTGCGGAGCTGCCCCGGCCCCCGGGCCACCCCGCCCTGTGCCTTCCTCCCCCCACGGAGGCTAGAGCTGCCCCCCGGCCCCTCCCGCCTCCCGCGCCGCTGCCCCTGAGGCCGCGGGGCGCATCTCCCACACGCCGAACCTGTGCATATTTGGACATGGACTCCTGGCTGTGCTTGTCATGTCTGCCCCCCGTTGTTAGCCCGGAGACCACACGGACGCCCCTGCTGTACCTGGGGGTCCCAGGGCAGCCATCACCTCGCCTCCTGTCAGCGTGGCTGGCGAGAGAGGACAGCGTGACCGCCAGGCCCCTCGCCCTGCAGAGGTCAGCCTGCAAGGACAGCGGACGGCGGTGATGGGGCCGGACAGCTTGTCAGGCGAGGGGGCGGCGGGGCCGGGAGGGGGCGCCTGTCATCCTGACGGCTCTTCAGTCACGACCGCGGTTCTCCCAGGGCCGGGTCTCCGGGTCGTTCCTCAGGCCCTGGTTTAACAGACGGGGTGGTCAGATGTGTCAGCAGGGGCCTGACGCTGGGGGATCCGGGCGGGTGTCACTGCTCCGGCGTCCCCCGCCTGGGGGCCTGAGCTCCGGCCACGCGTGACCCGCGCAGGACGACCGGCCCCCCGCACGCCGCCTCCCGGAGCCCCCAGGCCCCGGGGCTGCGGCTCAGGCCCCCGAGGGCGGTTGGCGCGGGAAGCCCCTCCGCAGTGCCGTTCCGACGATCATAAATAATCATAATTAACGGGACTGCTGTATATTTATGTTGGTTTGTTTTCCGACACTTTTCATTTTATTTTGAATTTTTTCATATTGTGTTGACTCGAAACCCTTCTGTCTGCAGCGTGGCGTGCTCCTCGCCCACCGGGGAACTCGCGGGGCTGTGCCGGCCCGGGAGACAGACCCCAGCGCGCGGCCCGGCGTGCGGCCCCCGGGGTCACAGGGCAGCACGAGCCACTCCCGGGGGTCAGGCAAGGCCGCCGAGCCCGCGGTCCGCCCGCCTGGACCCGCGACGCTTCCCGACGTGGCCCGTATCTGCGCGCTGCCTCCGTGTACATGCGTGGTACACGTGGGCAGGATACGTGGCCTGTGGAAAATGGCTCCGTGCCTGAAAATGTCGGGCGCTCTCCTTCAGCTGCTGAGAGAGAGGCTGGGGTCTGGCCCCTGCTGATCAATAATCGATCATCCATACCTTGATTCTGGGCGGAACGCTCAGAAAATACGCAGTCGGGCCAAGTGGCGGGAGGTGGCCCTCACCCCACCCAGCTGGCTGGCACCCCCATACCGCCCGCTCCCAGGGGTGCGTCCGCGGCTGGGCCTTTCTCCCTGAGTTCCCCTGAGCCCCTCGGAGCAGCGGGTCCCCCTGAATGCTTCCTTGGGACAGGCGCCCCCCACCCCCGGCTCAGAGGGGCAGCTTCAGCGTGGACCCCCCACTCCAGCAGGAGGAAATGAAACTCAAGTGTGTTTTTCCTTCTTTCTCCCCGGCTTTCCCTGGGTTGCGATTTTAAACTTTTCATATGTGCAGACTGGGGGAGCGCCGTCCCTCCTTAAATTATTTGTCTCCCTGTATGGCAGTTTTGCTGGAAAATAAACTATTCGTGTGGCTTCTGGAGTCTCCGTGGGCTTCAGCGGAGGCCTGAGGCCAGGTCTTCCCAGGCGGGGACCACGATGGCTGCAATCACAGCTGCCGCTCCCCTGAGCCCACCCGGGTCTGTCAGCCGGAAGCTGCAGCGGTTTTATCTTAAAGAAAATGTGTAATTCTGCAGTGGGGGCTCCCTGGCCAGGGCCTTGGGGGCTATTGGGGGGTCTTATCCCACAGTGGTTCGTCCACGCCAGGCCAGGGCCTGCTGGCCTGTCCCAGCCGGGGGTCACCTACCCTGGTGCCCCTGGAGGTCAGGAGAGGTTGCTCCGAGTTGCCATGGAAACGGGGCCAGGAAGGGGGATGTGGTGGGTGTGTCCGAGGTGGACGGAAAAGCCCCCCTGGGGAGTCCTAGGGAAGTGGGGGTCGTGGGGAGCAGAACGGAGCTGCGGACACAGCAGGCCCTGTGGTTTGGTGCGGAGGGTCCTCTGGAGGCTGGTGACGTGCGGACAGGCCCCCTTCACAGTCGCCCCCTCAGGCCAGCAGTGGCCGGAGCAGCCTGTGTGCCCCTGTCTGTCCTGCCTCCTGGCCAGGGGCCCCACGTCCCACGTTGGACCCCAAGTCCCTCCAAGGACGGACACCGGGCCTGGTGGAGAAGACGCGGTTCTCAGGGCGCTCGGGGATTTTCTGCAGCTGCGTGTCCAGCATTTCACCTGCCCGTCCCCTCGGTGCGGCTCTGGAGGAGGCAGTGTTTCTACACAGATGTCACACGTCACAGCCCACACAGGTGCTGGCGTGCTGGAGGCGGGGCCCCGGTGCCGCACGTCTCCCTGGGGACACGTGTGGTGAAGGTGTGGGGTCGTCCTGTCCTTCGTCGTGACCCGTCGCTGAGGGTGGCCTGTCTGGGCAGCGGTGGCTGAGAGGGACGCTCCCTCCACGGGAGGTGAGACCTTGTCCCCAGTGGGGGACTGGCCCCCGGGGTGCGGCGCGGAGGCCCCAGCTGACCGGGTGTCTGGGACGGGCCAGCAGCCTCATTCACGCCGCATCCCATTTGCACGTAGGAAACTGGCAATTGCTTTTTGACAATGTTCAAATGAGCCCTTCTTAGCATATTAATGAACTACTCTTCTTTTTTCATTACATGACCAACCTTAATGTAAATACTGGCCCCCACGCAGGATGAGTCTGTGTTCATGAGAACGTAGCTCCCAAGTTCCTGCCTGGGGAGGCCCCAGGGTTGGCGCTCAGGTGGGCGCGGCTTCCGCCCAAGACGCCCCCCGCCCCCCACCCAGCCGTGCTCCTCGGGGTGAGGCCCGCGGCTCCCGACCCCGGAAACTGGTTGACACGAGGGAGGCCGCAGCCCCAGCCCGAAGAAGCTGGCGGCTCAGCCGGCAGGACTGGCGTGTTACCCTGTGCACACTTGGAACACGTGGGTGCCGCACGCCCTGGTGACTCCCCGCGCCCAGCGGAGCACCTCCCGGCCGGTGGCCTCTGACCAGCTGGCGGGGGCCCGCGGGGAGGGAGGTGGCCCTGCGCCCCTCCAAGGCTGCCCAGGAGCCGGACGGCCCCGGCTTCCCACGGGGCTCATTCTTCAGACGGGCCTGATCCCCCCTCGCCAGCCTGAGTTACCCGTGTCTTCCGGCCGCGTGTACGTTTGCAACCATCCCTGCGTCCGGAGGACGGTGCTGCGGTCCAGGGCCCAGCTACCTGCTCCGTCCACCCCTGGCCGGGGCGCGGGCGTGCTGATTGCACTTGGAACACGGGTCTGTGTATCCGAGGGGGCTGGGAATAATCAGCAGCGAAGGCAGCGGAGGGGCGCATCCAGCTCTTGATGAGTAATTTTAGACCCGAGAATACTCCACCGCTTGATGGGCTCCAGGGAGGGCGGCTCCCAGAATGCAGCTGGGCCAGCAGGTGCTTATTTTTGGAGACCTGGGAGCCTGGTTAGCATTTTTCGACCTGAGGGAGGAGGGAGGCCCTTCTGCCGCTGTCATTCCCGGGGCCCGTCAGGCGTCAGGGGACAGGCACCTCCGTCCGGTCCTGTCCAGAGGCGCCTGCAGCAAACCGCAGAGCCGTTCATTCATACGCGGCGGCCCTGGTGGCCCCTGCAGGGCCATCGGGGGGTGCAGCCCCCCTGCTGCCGCAGGACGCTGTCCTCCGCCTCCGCAGGGCAGCGGCAGGGCCTCCAGGAACTGCAGGGAAAGATCCCGTCTTTACGCAAAGACCCGTTACTCAGCCAGGCCGCCGATGAGGTCCTGTGCGCCCCAGCCTGTCACAGGGCCACCGAGGCCGTGGTCTGGGTCCCCTGCCTGTCCCTGGTGCTGGGCTCAGGTCCCCTCGACGGAGCAGGGAACGGCGATCCCTCCCGGGAAACTGAGAGGCTATTTCCCGCCAACGCAGGAAGGCGGGCGGGCGGGCACGGCAGATGGTGGCCAACTGCTCACGGACGGCAGGGCAGGTTGCCCACCCGACAGTGGGGAGCGTTGACCCGGGTTTGACCACTCACGCTTCCTCCGCGGCCACGTCGGAGGGTCCCTGCCGCCCGCAGGCCCGTGGCCGTCACCCCTGCCTGTGGGCGGCAGGCGCCTGGCGGGTTCCTTCTGGGCCAGCGTCCCAGGTGGGGGGGTGGCCGCTGCTCATGGGGGGCAGTGGGCTCTGGGGGGGTCCCTGCGGCTCCCAAGGCCACCAAGTCTCCCTTCTTGTCCTCATGCCCCAGATGTGGCTTTGGGATGTTTCCTGGGCCTGGGTTTCCCTGGAACCACTCTCCTCGGACTGCGCGCTCAGCGCTCTGGCCCACCTGAGCCGCCCCCATGTCCCTTCTCTTCCTGTCCTCGCGCCTAACCCTCCTGCTGGCAGGGCCTGGAAGGACCCCCAGTGCCTCCTGGCCCCCCGGTCAATGTCACGGCTCCGTTTGCTCCGGCGGTCGCTGGCTGGGTGGGCGGCGTGGATGGAATTGCCGAGAGGTGCGGCCACCGAGACCCTGCCGTTCCGCCCCCGCCACTTTGGGGTCCCTGGAAGGTGTCAGGGCCAGAATTTGCGGCTCCTCGAAGGACCCACCGGCTCCTCCCCCTCCCCATGTGTTCACGTCCCACCCCAACGCCCCCGACAGCGGCTGGGCGGCCACCTCCCTGAGGCCCTGAGGCCGGAACTGCTTCCCCAGAGCCTCCTTATTTCGGGGCTTCATTGAAATTCGAGGCAGGGCTGTCCTGGTGCTTCATGTACTAAACTTAACTCCAGTAACGTGTTCCAATCACTCGGAATTCATCTCGGCCCGGAGGCCCTCCCCCCGCACATGGTGGTAAACGCGGCAAACAGCAGCCGCAGGGCAGGTGGCCCTTTCCCAGCGGTGGCCCAGGGCCCCGGACGGCAGCCGCGAGCTTCTCCTGCCTTGGTGGTCTGCTCTCCTCACGCCCCGCCCTGCCCTTGACCTTGTTGGACAGCACACCTGCCCGGAGAGGCACCAGGCAGCCGGGAAGGCGGGGGCCCTGAGGGTCTAATGTGGTCCCAGCCAGGAGGCCCCGCCCACCCAGGGCATCTGCCATCCGCGGGCCTAGGAAACACGCTTCCCAGTGCCACCCCCGCCTTCCCAGCCAGGAAGCCCTCCCGGAGGCCACTGGCTTCACGTCGGTCCCCAAGACTTGAGCTAAATCGACACCCCCTCTCTCTGGCCATGGAGGGACTAGGTAGCTTGGTTTAAACAATTTTGTTAAAAACACGAGGTTCCACTATCTTTCAACAGGCCACACGCCCCGTTCTGGGTTCTCACCATCAAATACAATTTTATCATGACAACCTTGTCTGGCGAAGGTGGAACACGGAGGACGTGCTAGAATCCTCATTTTTCTGTGCCGAGCACCCCGGCCACCGTCCTGTGCCGCCCCGGAAAGCCTGGCTCCCCAGGGAAACGATCCGGGCGGTCATTTCGCATTTGCTTGGAGGGTAACTTCTTCTGTAACTATGGCTGTTCACGTACGATTTTCTTTTTGGTATTTACCTTTTACGAATGAAAGGAAAACCGACGTTCCTTTTTGGAACTGTTTTTTAATAGCCTTTGTTTATTTTTAATATGTGGCGTTCCAGGCCTTTGCTCTAATGATTTTTTTCACACTGCATTGATAATTAAATTCATTCATTTCCCCAGCCGCACAATTCCTTTAAATAAAAAGTTATGGGTAATAACACCTCTTCCGTGCGCAGTGCAGAGAAGAAACGGGCACCCCAGGCCCCCACCGAGGGGGGCTGTGCAGATCGTGGGGTCAGGGGTCAGGCGGAACCCGGGCGCATGTCCTCAGGGAACCCCCACTTTGCTCAGGTTGTGCCCCGTGGGGTTTGATCTTCCGATCCTGGAAAACGCACATCTTTTCCTTTACATTCGGGAAGCAGTCATTCACCTCTGTCTGCCCCATTCCGATTTTTAGTTCATCATCAGTAGTAACGTCATCAAGGGCACCGAACCTGTCGGTTCCTCAGAAATGATCGGGGACCGGTGGCTGCCACGCGTGCGGCTAACGTGGCCACAGACACGCGCGGCACCTGGAGGGACTGTGGTCGGGGAGGACGCGGCCCAGGGAGCCGGCGAAGGGCTTTGTCCACCCGGAGTGGGGGGGGGGGGTGCGGCTCACGTGTCGCCTCTGTAATTTCCCGGACGCTGTAAGGGTTTGGCTTTTACACATTTTAATTTAGTCCGGAGATGTCCTTATTTTAATTATCTGTACACAAGGGCACAGTACCTTCCTGCGGTTACGGCTCGGCGTTACGTTTATATGTAGCAATTGCAACGGGAGAAAAAGCCGCACGCAAGGCCTTCCCGGAGATGACCCGAGGTCTGTAGTCATTTGTTTTAATGACACTGTACGGGTCTCTGCTTCTTAAATAGGACGTTCCCGCACGCGAGGGGCCGGCCTCCTGGCTGCCTGAGCTGGCGGTGACGGAGGGGTCGCTTCTCCCATTGCCCCTCTTGAAGGACCGGCAGGCGCTTCCGTGGCAGCTGAACGGGGTGCCTGGGGCCCCAGCGGGCCCAGGGCTGGGAACCTGAGAGCAACCCGATTCCTCCTGAGCCTGAGTGACCCCATTTCAATGCGGAAGAACCCATTGGGAGAATGGGTTCAACTAAGGCATCGGGCGCAAGCTGTAGATCTCGGCGAAGAAAGGGAAGACACAACACCTCTAACGCAGAACGTAAATACATGTACGAGCTTCTACCTACGACGCCTGCACGGGTGACTGTTATTGCAGGTACTACACAATGTGTGGGGCGCAGATAGGACTTTCCACGGCGGGAGCAACCCGGCGGGAGAGAAGGTTGCCGAAGGCTCAAGTTTAAACCGCTGCCTCCCACGCTGCCCACTGCGGGGAAAAAGGGGGTCCCTCCCCGTGGGGGCAGTGCTGCCCTTCCCCCCCCACGGGAAGCAGAGATCCATCGCCCTTCGGCAACCCCCCCGCAAGCCCCGTGGGGACCGTGTTCTGTCTGCGGGAGCACCGGGCCCTTCCCTGGAGCAGCCGCGTCAGCCACCTAGAGGGAAGCCGCTGCCCCCGCGGCCGGCACGGCCAGTCACCCAGCAGCCCCTGCTGGAGGCCACCCGACCTCCTGCCTCAGTTTCCCGGCTGCGCGCTGTGCCGGGGAGGCGGGAACAAAGGCGGCCCAGGCTCCACGCGGACGCGTCCTGCCCGGTTCTCAGATTATTCAGGAGGAACATGAGTTTGGGGCTGACGTGGCAGATGATCTGGGTTCCTGGTTTCGTGGTGCGTCTGGAGGAGCTGGGAGTAGAGGCCTCACGCGCGCAGGACGGGGGCCAGAGCTGACCGCCCGCCTCTAGTGCAGACCCTCCTCCCCGCCCCCACCGGCTCTGTCAGGGCCCTGACCCCCGGGTCCCACGGGGGCCGTCAGGCTGCTGCAGGGACTTCTGGGACGTTGTAGCCTATTGGGGTGCTCGGGCCCCTGCCTGTGGCAGCTGGGTTGCTCCAAGGGACCGCGGGCCAAGGGGCGTCAGCCAGTTGCCCAGAGATGGCATCGTCCACGTTCTCCGGGGGAACCACGTTCTTTCAGCCCGGACACTGTTCCTCTGCCCACAGGAACCCCGCCGCTTCGGGAAGGACCGTAGGGGTCAACATGCGAGGGGTTTACCGTGTAGCCCCCTGACCCTTGGGGCAGAGGGTTGGCCCCACGCCTGCGGGCCTGGGCCTGTGCTGTTTCCCCTCCAGGCCTGCCGCGCAGACTCCACCGTGCGGGGCGGGTGGGTTCATGGCGAATGGCTCTGCCTTCCCAGTGCACCGGGGCCAGGCCGGGTGGGTTCAGCCCGGGTGCCGGGACAGACTTGGTGGGGCAGCCTGGGTGCAGGAGGGGAGCTAAGGGGGCCATGGCCTTGACTCTGCCACCTCCTGGCCTTTGCTTTCCTGGGACACAGGTTCCAAAGCGTTGGATTCCCCCTGCGTCTTGGGGGAAAGGGAGACCGTTCATCACCTGACACCAGTGATGGCAGCGGCTGCCTCCGCTCCCTGGTGTCTCCATCCCGCCAGGAAGGAACCGGCTGGTGTGGGCTTTGCGGGGCGCACAGGCTAAGGTGCTCCAGATGGGACAAGCGTCAGTCCCCTCACTCTGTG
Source organism: Noctilio leporinus (assembly GCA_004026585.1). Lineage (NCBI taxonomy): Eukaryota > Metazoa > Chordata > Mammalia > Chiroptera > Noctilionidae > Noctilio > Noctilio leporinus. The sequence goes on from PVIW01002933.1 coordinate 87,065, forward strand.
GACAACGCAGGCTTCCCGGGAAAAGGGAATTGAGCAAAAAAATCACCAGAATGTATAAGATGTGGGACATAAGTCTTAGTTAAAGGTCCCAGGAGAAGGAAATCCTTTCTTTGCGTGTCAAGACCGAAGGTTTCCTGAAAAGGTATCAGCGAAGAAGGTGGAGCTGCATCTCCATCAGGGGTCCCGAGCGCAGGCACCAGCCCAGGTGGGATGGGGGACCATTGGGAGCCTGTGGGCCTCGGGCCGCTCTCATCTTTGCCCGTCTGCACCTGGGCAGCCGAAGGGTCGCAGGAGGGAGAAGGGACAGCCCAGGCGAGTCCGGGTGTGTCCCTAGGGGTACCTGCCAAACACGGCCCACTGCCTCCCTGTGTGTCAGCCCCTGGCTGCGCCCATGTGCCCTCAACCCCAGCACAGTGGCTGCTCCAGGCACCGCAGCTTTCTGCCTGGTGCTGTTTGAAGGTCAGTATATTCTGCTCTCCGTGCTCCTGACTCACCCCCAAACCCCCACTCACATGCCGCCCCAAACACCTGATCACCACACCACACACACACACACACACACACACACACACAGGTGGATGAGTGTTGAGCTCCGAGGTCTTGCAGGCCTGAGCTGCTGTGCGACCCCCCAAGACAGGCTGGGAATTTGTTTTAAATGATCGCCCCCCAATTTGAAGAAAACTGGATCCAGGGCTCCAGGGGTGGCTGGAGGTCCAGTGGTGTGAGTTGTCGAAGCCCAGGGTCCCTGGCCCTTTCTTTGTTCAACACGGTTTCCACGTTAGAAAACAGCACTGCAGTTGGGGGCCCACTGCTCAGGCTGCAGAGGGGCTTCCACGGACCCACCGTGAGGGCCCGCATCCCTGCAGGGCCCGTGGGGCTGGCCCGGTAACCTGCGTGGCACCGGACGCGCCCGTGGAACGCAGGACGGCCGCACCCCCAGCTCCACCAGCCTGGTGCTCACACCTGCAGCTCCGCTCCCTCCAGGTGCCCTCACACAGCCCCTCCGGGACGTGCAAAGATTCCTCAGGCAATAAAGAGGAAAAAACCCCAAGCAGCCTAATCAGAAATTACCTTCCTGGTCGTAGAACCTACATTCACGAGGCTGCGCAAAAACAGGGTTCTGTGAAATGCCGGGCGAGAGGCTGGCTGGGTGCTGGTCGCCAACCTGCGCGTTAATAAATATTCATTTTGTGTTTTGGGAGGGTTCCAAGTCCTCGCCGCGGGGCCTTCGCTGTGGAAGGGGGATCTGTTTCCCTAGCAAGGGGTTTGGAGTCTTAAGCAGCAGGTATTCTTTTCTAAAAATGTAGCTGTTTCCTCTTCATTCAAACCTCCAGGGGGGTGTCGGTGGCAGGAAGTGGCCACAGACTCTGCTTCCCGGGGCCGCGGCGCCCGGCCAGGTATGGACAGGTGCTCCGTTCATACCCCCTCACCCCCCTAAAGTCGCCCCTTTCTTGGATGTGCCGGAAAATGTCCCTTCTGTATCGATAGTGTTCCGATACAGTAAAGCCAACAGCAGTCTGGAGTCTTACAGAAAACGTGCAGCGAAGGCATTTTTTTCCCTGGTTTTTATCCTTTTTGAGCAGAAGAGCCTGTGTTTCACAGGCTCTCGCCTGCCTTCAAAGCCTGCGGGCAGCCTCGGAATTTGAGTCCCCCCGGCTTCGGGGGCTCCTTCCCAGGGCCTGTGGGGCTGCTGCCGTGATCAGTGCATAAAAGCCTATTTTCCACCCGTGTTCAACGTAGCACATGTGGGGCGTGAAAACCCTGAACATAAATTTTCTTCACCTGGAAGAGAGAAATACTGCTCACAATAGGTAAAAATAAATGCCTTGTCATTAACACGTGTTTTAAACCAGATCAGCAGATAGACCCCAGAGATGTTCATGCTTAAGACAAAAAGAGAAGGGGGTGGAGGGGGGTGCAGGGGAGGGGCCCTGGGTTGCAGCTGTTGGCAGAGTTTGGGCGCAGATATTCTTTCATTCCTTTGCATGATTTCGGTAAAATTAGGTCAAAGAAACGTTCATTTGAAAACAGCGCTTTGTCATATTATCTACCACACATGTCTAGCAAATTTATGAATCCAGCATTCCTCGGCGCGAAGGCCCCCCCTAATGAATGGTTTAGACAGCATTGTCATCAATTTCCCGCAGGTGCAGAGCGGCAATCAGCCGCTGCCATCAGCGCGTCAGTCGCGGGCTGTCACCGCGCCCGCCTGCAGTTCCGCGCCTCGCCGGCGGGCGGTGCTTTTGAGCAGCGCTGCGCTTCCTGCGCCTCGTGCCTTCCCGGGACTTGGAAGGAGCCTCATCTTTCTTTTGTGATGCTCCGGGGATAAAGCTGCACCGTGTGTTTTCACCTGCCTTCCCGCAAGGTCTCACGGCAAAAAGTACACGCGCGCAAATGAGTTGAGAGGGCGCAGGGGGGCTGGGCTGGCTGCAGACCCCAGGCTCGCGAAGCGCCGCAGCTGCGGCGGCGCCAGGTTAGGTGGGAGAGGCGGGCGCCCTCCCCGCCCCGCGTCCCCCCTGCCTGCCCCCCGCCCCCCCCTTCCTGCCTGTGCACCTCTGGGGCTGCTTCCTCTCAAAGGGTTAACGGCAGCGCGTTCCCCCTTCCCTTAGCCGGGAGGGAAAGCCGTGGCCTTTTCATATCCCTAGGAAAGAGCCGTGTTCACAAATCTCGATGCGCCAGAAGGATTTCAGAAGCACTGACGGTGCACAGGGACCCCTGCCCCCCGCAGATGAACCTGCGGGTCTCTGTGCCCAGGACAGGGCGGGGGGGGCCTTCTACGCCCCGGGGTACGTGGACAGACCACCTGCGCTTCGCACCGTGATGACGCGTGACCCTCTGCAGTTCGGCCACCAGTCAGGACCGGCTCCCGCCCGTTTGCGGCAGGAGGGTGAGGACCCGCGAGGCAGGTGCTCCACGGACGCCCACGATTCCTCGCCCTTTCGTGGGAGGTCGGCAGCTGGGCCACCCGCAGCGGCCGGTCGGGTACAGGTGCCAACTTCGCTTGTTTGAACTACCGGGTGGCTTTTATTGGCAGGAGCCCGTGGATGTAGGCAGCTGGCCTGAAGCATGTGGAGGTGCTTTTCCCCCTGGCCGGGGTCAGGAGGGGTCAACCCCTCCCCCAGGGCTCCGTGGCCACGTCGGAAAAGGCACGTGGTTTCTGAAGGGTGCACATGCGAAGGCCCATGATACAAACGCACTTTTCAGTAACCCGCCGTGTCCCGTCGCAACCCGCGGCGAGGTAGCCTTGCCGGCTGCAGGGCGCTGTCACCGCACCGACGCTGCAGTCCCTCCCCTGAGAGAGCAATTAGGGGTCCGGCGGCAGGACCCCCGTTTGAAAGCCCACGTCCGCCTGCTGCGGAGGGGAGAGGACTGTGATCGTGCGTGAGGTGGGGGAAGCGCAGCCTAACAGCTCCCGCCCCGCGGGCACCTGATAAAAATGCGTCTGGGAGGCCGGAGTCTCCAGGGCTGGCTTTTCTTCCGGGAAACGAAGGCCGCCAGGCAGCCGCCCGAGGCCCCGCTGAGGGGCTGAGCGCCGGCTCCCGGTTCAGTGTGGAGTTAAACGGTCCTGTCTGCTTCTCCCCCTGTGCGTGTCACTTGCGAAAGAGCCCTGGCAAGCTACCTGCTCAGGCTGCTTCCCGCTTATTTCAGCGGCACCGAAGGAGCCGGCCGGGGAGGTCTCAGCCGCCCGTCCGTTCCTCGAGGGGCCCGCGGGTTACAGCTTTTTAAAAAAGCCCCCCCGTGTGTAAACAGTCGGCCGTCACGGGGCTGTCGGTCTTGTCACAGGAGCCGTGCCGCCCGGGGCCCATAAATCAGGGGAATGGGTGCAGCGGAAGGACTCGGCCGCCCGGCTACGCCCTGGGTGGTCTTCCCAGGCGCTTCGGGTGGCGTGGGAACCTCCGTCCTCCGTGCCGCGGGGAAGCGTTTCCACGTTTGGCTCTTCTTGTTCTCCGGTCCAACAGAGAAGCTCTTTGTTGTTACCGTTGCCGGCTTCCTTCTCCAAGGCAGGAGAGGGACGCTGTCTCTGCCCCCCCGGATCTGCCGTGAGCAGATCGCGGTGCTTTGACCAAGCCGGGGGGATGTTCTGGGAATCAGACGGAAAGGACAGCAGGCGTCTTTCAGGGTGCCCGGCGCCCAGGTGCGCGGGGACCCACGGAAACCGTGGAGCAAGCACTGCGCGCGGACAAACGTCTTCTCCCTGCGTGGCGCCTGAAGGCCGTGGGCGATGGCTCCCAACCGCCACGCGTGGCCGCAGAGGCAACATTGGTGTTGTTTTAATCACCAGCGTCCGGACCGCTCTGTATCCATAGCCGGAACCAGGCCGTGGCGGGGCCCCCGCCAGCCACCCCTCAGCTCCCACCGGCTCCCGGACCACCGACCACCGTCCCGCACTTGACGGAAAGTTTGGCCCGTCGCTCAGGACGTTTGCTTAGAGCCGAAGAAATGGTTTCTGGCTGGAGAGAAGGGCCTTTTCTCTTTCTCTTTCTCTTTCGAAGCCGACCTTGTGAAATGCTCTTCGGAGGTCAGGCCAATGGGCAGAAAGTGAAACCGGCCATGACATTCTGCAAGGGAAGCTCCCCGGCTCGGCCCAGGGCCCTCGCCGGCCGCCGGCAGCAGGGTGGCCCCCGCGGGGGTGGGGGGGGGCGTTCCTTCCTTCCAGAGCCGCCTCGAGTGGAGAGGGGCCGCTCTTCAGACATGAGTGAGTGCGTATCTGGTGGCGACGAAGTCTCTCTTACTTCCCCAGCGTGCGGGAGATGAAAGATAGGCCCGCTTCCGGAAATGGCCTGCGTGGCATATGCTATAAATGAGCGGGGAAAGCAATCGAGCTAATAGATTACAGTAATTATCCCATCTTTGGCTAGTTTGTATTGGCAAACTATAAATACAGTACACAGTAGAACAAGGTGCTTACAGAATGTACATGAAAGGTCATTGTAATTTGCAAGTCGCTAGTCATTAGAATATGCTGAAAACCGTGGCTTCAGGGCTCAGATTTTAATGATGAATACATTGATTATTAAGTAGTAGAGGAAAAATGTCCACGCGCGGCGGTGGGGTAATGATAGGTCGCTTTATTTTGGGAAGGAAATCAACTCGGCCTCGGAACGCTCGCGTGGAGGGATCTAATTGCGGTGAGGCAAATTCCTCCGAGGAGCCGGGCCCGTATTAAAAGCGAAAACTTGAGACATGTTTGTGATAAGATTACTAATAAATCTCTGGTAAGTCTTAGACTCCTGACAATAACACAGCCACGGAGCACTCCATCTCCCCCAGCTGCAGAATTTAAGATCAGTCACAGACCATCTAAGTTACGGCTGATGCCAGACAGATGCGGCACCGGACGGGGCTGCGCGCGCGGCATAAATCTCTCACCCCTTATATGCAAATTAAACTCCATTTTAAAAGATAATTTTTCACATGGTGATCGCCTTTCTTTGCAAAACGCTGGTGGTTTTCACGGGGGAGGGAAGAAGCCATGTTCCGGCCCGGGGAGCAGGTCCGTGCTGCAGGGGCCGCAGGGGCGCACGATCTAGGTGGGGCCCTGCCCCCCACTTGGGAGAGAAGTCCCGGACCCCGCGGGCTGGGAGCGCCTTCCGGAGCCCAGCAGCTGCCCTGCGCCGGCTGCTGGGCCTCCATCAGGCTGTGGGGTGCTGCCCGCCTCATGGTGAGGGGGTGCGAGGCGGCTTGTTTGGACGGGGGAGGCGTCCCCCCGACTCCCTCCCGCCATGCTCCTGGGCCGCAGGTGTCTGGTTGGCATGAGATCACTCACCTGGCTTTCCTAAGGGCATTTCCTGAAACGGGGGGTCCCCAAAACGGGCCTGCGCCCTGACCACAGAGCTCACGGGCATCGTCATTCTTCTGCTCTTTGTAGGTGACGCCTGTCCCCGAGGGGCCAGCGAGGCTGTGCCCACCTGCGCCCGTGTGCTGGATGCCCACCTCCGGGGCCCTGGGTTTTCACTTCGGTCTGTGGGTGGGAAACCGGGAGAGGATGAAAAGGATTTTAGAGTGAGCGGTGGCTGCCATTTCTGGAAGCTGTGACTCCGCTGGGTCACGCAGAGACGCCCGAGGTCCAAGCAGGTGAAGGGCAGGAGCCCCGGGAGCTGAGGCCCCTGCAGGCCCCCAGGGTCAGAGGAACAGGGCAGGGTTTCCATACCACCAGGCACGGGGTCTGCGGCCCAGCCTTCCCGGTGAAATCGCACTGACCGTGGGGCGCAGAACAGCCAGGGCGCCCCAACCTTTGCAGGTGGGCTGTCACTTGCAGGGGAGCCGGTGTGTCCTTCACTTTGTGTTTCTGCCAGCGGACACGTGTCCTCAACCTGTCTTGTGGCATCTGTGATGGAAACAGGTATCCACGGTCCTGTTGGCGGTGCCCAGGCGTGTGCCGTGCGTGCAGGCAGGGGCGGCGCCCTTCCCGTGTGCTGGCCCAGCGCAGGGAGCTCCTCAGTGCCATTGGGCAGGGTGTGCGCGTGCGCACACGCGTGTGCGTGTGTTTCTGAATTGCACTCATTTTGCAGCTTTAAAGTAGCCCCCACCCTCTTGCCCCCCAAATCTTTAAGGTTCGCTTTGAGGATGCACTTGTTGTGCTGGGAGTAATTAGCCTGTTACAGAGATATTAATTAACATGTTGGAAATGTTTTCCTTATTAATTAGAAATTCACACATTCCATTTAAATTAATTTGTATAGTTTAAAATTAATTTATCGTGGCCTTTGATGACCTCCAATCTACGAAGACAAAACCGGAGTATTGTACGAGCTGTTAAACCATCATTAAACATTTTATGCAAATAGTGTTTGTTTATAAACAAATTAACTGCAAGGATTTTCAAAACAGGTGCTGCGTTGTGAATGCGTACTAAATGATGTGGTACTGAAAGAATTAATTAGACCTTCAGATGTAATTAGTCGCAATAATTTGCGTGATTAGCGGCTTGGTTAGAACTAAGACGGCGCATTGTGGAGCCCGGGGTCTGTGCCGTGTCTTTGTCTTTCAGGGGTGAGGCCGGCCTTCCGCTCCTTCAGGACATTTTTGGGAAAGTCGCCGACTTTGCTGGAGGCAACTGCCCACGTCCTGTGGTGGGGGCACGTGGGTTCTCCCCTTTCTCCCTTGGTTCCCTCCCACATGTAGCCACGGGGTGCTGCCGCGGATCCCCACCTTTACGAGTTGTCAACAGAGAGAGAAAGTTGGTAACCCCAGGTCCCTTGGTCCCCAGGGGAAACGGCAGCTCATAGCACTTTGAGGGTTAAAAGGTTATAAAACCCACGAAACACATCCTGCGTTTGAAGATAGGCTGTTGTTGGGGAGTCGCTGCCGTCCTTCTGACGTCTCGTGGGGGGTCTCCTGCCTCTCGGGAGGTGGGCCTCCCCCATGAGCAGCTCCGAGGGTGGGTTGCGGAACCGTCACTGTCACGCTGCTGGCGTGTGGAGAAACATGTCCTAGGCCAAGGCCATGTAGCGGCCTGGACCCCGGCCCTCAGGGGGTTTACTCACGGGGCCATGTGGCGGGGAGATGGGCCTCCAAGTCTCTGCTGGGGGATCCTGAGCTGATTGCATCGGAGACCCCCCGGGAAAGAGACCAGAATTACTGATTGGTTTACTCACTCACTCATTTATTCACTCATTCATTCACTCATTCATTCACTCACTCATTCATTCACTCACTCATTCATTCACTCATTCATTCACTCATTCATTTGTTCATTCACTCACTCACTCACTCATTTATTCACTCACTCATTCACTCATTCATTCACTCACTCACTCATTTATTCACTCATTCATTCATTCACTCATTCACTCATTCACTTGTTCATTCACTCATTCATTCATTCACTCATTTATTCACTCATTCATTCACTCCCTCATTTATTCACTCATTCATTCACTCACTCATTCATTCACTGATTTATTCACTCACTCATTCACTCACTCATTCATTCATTCACTCATTCACTCACTCATTTATTCACTCATTCATTCACTCACTCATTCACTCTCATTCATTCACTCACTCACTCGCTCACTCAGTGGCGCTAGGTGGCGGCAGTGCTGACAGCTCCCCAGATGAGGCTATTTTTGGAGGGAGCTTCATGCAGACAGACAGAAGGATGGTTCTTTTCAGCTCATGTCAGCGTCAAAGACACGGGGGACTGTGAAGTGCAATCACCCGGCGATGAGGAGCAGAGGGGTTGGAGCGGCCCCGCGCCCGCCTGGGAGCCTGCTGAGGTCCACTCCAGGGGAAAGCATCCCTGCCTGCGTGTGACTCAGCGAGGGCGCGAACACCCGCACGGGCCCTGGAGCAGCGGGTGCTCAGCACTGCCTGTCAGCAACCCGCCGTCAGCTGCGCCGCGTGGGGCGCCCGGGTCCGGCCCCTCCAGTGCAGGCTCAGGGACCTGGGGCAGAGCCAGAGTGACAGTAGGACCTGGAAATCCTACTCCTGACCTGGAAGATGTGGGAATTTAGATGCACCTTGGGAGTTTCCCTAAGACCGAAGCTGCCCTCGAACTTCCTGGTGGTCTGTCCCCATGTCCAGCGCCGGTTTGCCGAGCTGCCCCGGAACCCGGTCCTTTCTGGATGATGTTTGAACTTCAACAGAACCACCGTGCGCGTGTCCGCAGCCGCCGCCCTGCGTCACGTGGGGCGGTGAAGGATGAAAAGTCAGAGAATGTGGCCGCTTGATTAAAATGAACAATCAAGGCAACTTCTGGGAGATGGATGTGCGGAGCTGGCCCGTTAATTTATGTGAACTTGATTCCCATTGTGAAGGGACATTTTTTTTCCCTCTGAAACTTTTAAGAAATTAGGTTTTAAGGCCGCGTCGGTATAGCACTCAACGTACAGCCGCGGCAGATTGGATTTTCCGTGGCCCTGGTGTGCCCGCCCGTACTCTCCAATATTGACTCCGGGTTGCAGACTCGGGCTGGGGGGCGGCTGGCAGACCCCTGGGAGGGGCTGGACGGCTATTCCTGTGGGCTTTACGGCCACTCTTCACTGGCCTTTGCACAGCCATCCCCTCCTGGGACCGGGGTCATGATAAATATTTCTCGAGGTCTCAGGAGCTCTGCCCACAGGCGCCATCCCTCCCTGCAAGTTTCAACGGGACGGCCAGCCTGGCTCCCGGGCCCTGTCAGGGGCTTCGCCCTCTGAACTGACCTCCATGGCAGTGTCAGCATGACCTGTGTGTGTCCTTGGGAAAGTACCTCTTGTGTACAGCCCAGCACCTGCCCAGCACTTGTCCCACACCTGCTCAGCACCTGCCCAGCACTTGTCCCACACCTGCCCAGCCCCTGCCTAGAACCTGCCCCGCACCTGCCCAGCACCCGTCCACTGGAGCCACTCACAGGGTTGCCCAAGGAGACAGGGCCCCAACCTAGTGCCCAGCACGTGTGCTCCTGACAAAGCAGCAGGCTCCTGGCTCCCTCTGCATCGGCGTGGGGGCATCAGAGGAGCCCAGGGTCCCAGTGTTGTTGCCCCCCGCCGCAGGAGGCCTTGCTTGCGTGCCGTGGATGGCTCTAGGAGTATGTGTCAAATATTTTTGAAATCTCATCCAGTCGCTACCAGGGAAGGCCCAAATAATATTCCTGGCTTTCTCCTTACTGGGGTATTCGCTGCGCTGAGCCTCAGTTTCCCTCACTGTAGATGGAGCCGTCCTTGTGCGGTAGGGTTCTGTCCACTCTGATACTTTATAAGGGTCTTGAGAAAATCACAGAACCAGGGGACAAGTTAGACCAAGGTGTTTTCTTTGTCCTGCTGTGTCATCTTTAATGTTTGGTGGCTCCTTTCTTTTGGGCCATTTTCTCTCTTTCTATCGTCACTGTGATGTATGAAAAACCAGTGTTTCAAATAGACCTTCTAGAATAATATTTGGGGTTGACCAGAATTCTCTCCAGATATGTGCTCTAGCATGTTTAGGGTGGAAAGAGTTGGAAGAGGGCATGTTTGCAGGGGCTCAGGTGCCTGGAGTCGGACGCAGCCGTGGGAAGAGGGAAAGGTGAGCCCGGAGAGACGCGGTGTGTTGGCTGGGGTCTGGCCACCTGGGGCCCAGAAACGGTGGCTGTTTGCGGGGAGAGGTTGGTGCTGTTACAAGGGAGGAAATGACCTGCCACAGTGACGGACACTAACAGCCGTCTTCAAACATCCACGCGATCTCCAGTGTCTGCAGAATGCGCAAGGCTTCCGTTGCCGTGGGTCCCGGCTGATGGTGGCCCTCAGGGTCTGACAGAGGGGGGCTGAGGTGAGTGGGGGGAGGCCCACGGGTGGGGAAGCAGCGTCCTTGCAGAGGCGCCTCGGAAAACTTGGTGTCCTGGGGGGGTTTGTGGGAAAAGGCCACCAGGGAGATGGCGTGAGGGTGTCAGGCCCGTGCGGCTGGCCTCTTGCTCGCCTGGTGGCCTCTGGACCTGAACTCATGTGTTGACCATGCGGAGCTGCCCCTTGGAAGGTTGTCGGAGGGACAGAGGCTGCAGACAGACGCCCAGCGAGTGAGTTGCCACCAACCCTCGTGACCCTGTCCCTTCTGGTTTTCAGATGCCTGTCCCACGTCGGGGTGCTCCTGTCTCTGCCTCCGCCTGTCTCTGCCTGTCCCTGCTCTTTTCTTTTTTTAAATTTAGGTGCTTTTCAAAGGAGCTGCTGGTGGGCTCTGTGTTTCCACATGTGGGAGGTTCTAATGTGACCCCCTGTACCGTTTGGAAGCGTGACCAGGGGGAGCCAGAGGTGTAGCTGACCAGCACGAGAAGGTCGAGCTGCCTGGTTGATGCCGGGGTTCCCCGGCTCAACGGTGGGGTGATGGTCCACTTTCCTTGGTCCGTCAACACCCCTGGTTGGTAAGGGTGGGCCTGCCCAGAGCAGCACCCTCCCCGAGTGCTATGTTTCTGCCTGAAATTCCTCTCACGCTGGAGGCGCAGCGATGACCCTCCTGACCTGGCCTCTCATCCGGTTTCCCGGGGCGGCTCCACCTGGAGCCCCTGCCGGGTGTGCCCGCCGCCCGCACGGTGGAGGGGGCTGGAGGGGACGCGTCTCCGGTCCTTCCACATCAGCAGATTCGAGTCCGTGGCCAGAGGTAACTGTGTTAGCAACATGCTAGTCCTTCTAATGGTCTTTATGAGGCCCTGTGATAAAGCGTGTACGTCCCGATGATTATAGGAATTTTATTTTCATCTGGTTTTTATATTGCTATAAATATTTTGCATTTACCAAATAAAGTGGTTGCTATGTAGAGATCATAACTTCTGGGACCTAAATTTGCTTCAGATGATAGGCAAATTATAGACTACAATATGCGATCAAACAGCAGTGCGGGGAACTTAAATCGAGGGAGCCCCAAGGACCCCGGCCGCGGAAAACTAGGGGGAAGGAATAAATGGGAGTTTCAGCGCAGCCACCTTGGATTCCAGCAGATAAATTACGCGCCTTCTCCTTGTATCTCTTTGGGGCTGTACTACATAAATTATGACCAAATATAATTTAGGCTATCAGCCTATATTTCCGAACATCCATCTTGCACATTTTAAGTACAAAATTACCATTTTGCAGAAGTATAAAATTGAGACAAATTTTTTTCCATCTGCGCGTTTAACTCGGGCGCACTTCCTACCAGCGGAGGGGTTCGGGGGGTCCGCGTTCCCACCCCGAGGAGGCGTTCGCCCGGCGACTGTAGAACTGCATTAAGATCTACATAAACGGGAATCAAGTTGGAGGGTAGTGGAATGCGGAATATATATTCTTTCTTAAATGGAGATGTAACTTTTATATAAAACGGCTCATCTCTGCTTCCCGGAATGGACTGTTTACACATTCCAAGGTGCTGAGGCAGGAGTCTGTGTTTATGGGAAGCCCCTTTGAAAACGTGCAGAACAGGCCAAGGGGCACGCGCGGGGGCCTTCCGAGGGGCTTCTCACTGCTGGCCTGGACGTGAACCCGGCTGGGGCGCACGGAGGCGGCTGGGGCGCCTTGGAGCCCGGTCTGCGGGCCCCCACACTGTACCCCCACTTTCGGAGCCGCGTTGGGACCTCGGAGAGCTCTGGCGCCTGCCCCAGGGAGGAGGCCGGGGGGGGGGGGACGGGGGGCCAGGAAGCGGGAGCAGGTGGTTTCCTTCCGTCTGCCTGACGAGAGCGAGACTCCCAAGGCGCTGAGCACCCCGGCCCGGGGGGATTGGCCTGCGGGCTGGGGGGCCCATCTCCGCGTCCCGCAGCTGTGTTCCTCCCGTCGGATGGCTGGTGATCTGGGACCCCAGAGCCTCTTAGGGCCTCCGCGGGGGAGGGCGGGCAGGCGGGGGCGCGAGGCGGCAGACCCCCCGGGCCTCGTGGCTGCCCCGTCCCACCTTCGTAGCGCAGCCCCCACCCCCACCCCGCGCCCGCGTGGTGCTTTTCAAGAGGCGGGCGTGCGTGGCTGGCAGGGTCAGGGCACAGGGCCATGTACCGTCTCTGCGGAAACCCTCGTTCCGGGCCTCGGTTCCCCCACGTGTGGGGTGGAGTTGGGCAAGTGACTTAGTTCCTTCCAGCACGGCTGCCCCTGGTCCTGCCTCCCCGTCCAGGGCGTGTTGGCCGAAACCTCCCTGGGTCTGCTCTGCCCCTGCCGGGCGGGGGGCTCTGAGGACAGCCACGTGGTTCTGGGCCCCGCGGACGGCCCCCCAACTGACGGCTGGTGCGTTGTGGGGACCGAGAGGGAACTGGGGACAATAGACAACAACCTCCTAGCGGATGGACCATCGGGGGAGCCTGCGGGGGCCACTCAGACCTCCAGTCCCCACCCTGCGACCTGCTCAGGGTGCGAAGACCCCGGCCTGGGGGCGGGAGGCCAGTCTGGGAGCCGTGGGGCGAAGGGCTGGGAAGTGAAACGCAACCTGAAGATACGGTTCCTCGGGGCAGCGCCAGCCTGCCTGGGCCTCCACCGGCCCGAAGCAAAGGTGCTGGGTGTGCAGAGGGCCGGGCGTGGGGAGCCTCCGGGTGAAGACGGCCGGTCACGCGCCCCGGTTTTGTTTGGCGCCCGCGCACAAGGCGCCCTGTTTGTTTCCGGCCCAGAAGAGCCCCCGCGGCTCCCCTCCCCCTCCCCGAGGGCAAGTCGGCCGCCTAATTCCTCCCCTGATTATCTTGAAGCCTGTCAGGCTGCGGGGCCCTCCCTCCCCTCTCTGCTCTTTCTTCCTAATAGACACGAAACAGCCCAGTCAATAACATTTTGCTTGTCTTCCCCCCGCGTGTCTCTTCCTCTGATCGGTGTAGGCGGGTTTGACTGCCGAGTCAGAAGGGGGGTTGAGATCTGAAAAGTTCAGCCAAATGTTATCAGCCTCCAAGACGAGGCTCGGGGAAAGGCCCCTGAGCCCTCGGTGACCGGAGCCAGTCCCCGCCGCGGTGCCCTGATAGCATCGCCGCCTGTCAGAGACGCGGCTCCTCGGTAGACGCGAACACCTGTCCCCAGTCAAACTCGGACGCGTGTCCCCTTCCCCTCCGGCCCCCTACCCTGGCGGGGGCGGCCGGGCCGTCCGAAGCTGTGAGCTGATTTATAAAGTGAAGGGTCTCTCCGAAACCTCGGCGCGGACGGGAGCACGGACCGCCGTGCGCCTCTGCGGCCCGGGCCCACGGGCGTTTTGACGGCGGTGACACGGACGGTCTTCTTTCAATTCCGTTTCGAACCTGCGGCCTGAGGGGCGAACTTCCGCTGCCGCCCCCAGCCAGGAGCACCCGGGGACTTGTGAGGTTCTCGTGTGTGATGAGTGAGATGGAGGCGGCTATAGTGTCAGAACCCAGGATACACACAGCGGGGACATTTTCAAGGTGGAAGAGGCAAGTTCCACACGGAGAGAAACCGAACGTTAAGACGTCCGGAGCGTGACAGGCAGGAGGCTGACAGCAGCAGGTGCCCAGCGAGAGTCCCAGCAGCTTCCGGGCATCAGCCGTGGTGACCCGGAGCCCAGCGAAGGGGCTGAGTCCCTCCCACCCCCCAGGTCCCGTCAGTGGCCCCTGCCTGTGGCCGGAGGAGCTGGTTCTGTCCCGGAGGCTGACGGGGGCACCGTGACCCCCACGTCTCAGTGCCATGGAGATGACAGGGACCACACGTGACGTCTTTCCGGCCGGCGCGGGTCGAGGTGCACTGGTCTATACTTGGACTTGCTCTTGAGATTTTAATTAATATCAGCTTCTGAGGTTACCAGGTGGCGACAAGCCACGAACACATCAGCCACGTTTATTCTGTTGTCAATAAAGAATTTTCCTTTTGGGTCTTGTGTTACAACGAACTTCGGGCAGTTCCGAGCCCAGCGGTGACTTTGCGGTGCCGGTGGGGGACCCAGTGGGCACAGCCCCGTCGGGGTCCAGGCCTACAGCCGCTGTGGGGGTGTAGGCCCGTCCCCGTGGGGCTCACCCGCTCCTCAGCCTGATACAAGCCCTCGTCCCAGCGCACAGACCCAGCGGCCACTCCAGGCCGGTGCCCGGGCGTCCATCTGTGCGCCAGACGGGAGGCAGAGAGGGCTGAGAGGCAGAGGTTAGCGTAGCGCTTCCCCCGGAGGGAAGTCCGTGTGCCTGACTGCAGCAGCGGGGGCCGCCAGCAGGTCTCTAATTGGCAGGCTTCCGGGACCCCGGAGGGAGAGGACACTGGGAGCCGGGTGGGCGCGTCACTGCAGAGGTCACCGCACGTCTCCGGGGAAGGCCGTTCCCTTTCAAACTTTCTATTAACCGGATCTCTGCTAATGAAAGGCCCGCGGAGGAGGTGGTCTGCTGTCAGGCGGTCGGTCTCACGGCGGCAGTGACCACCCAGGGTTCCCGACAGGGCGAGACCCGGGTCCTGCGGCAGCTTTCAGAGACAGCGGGGTTGCCATTGGCAAATGCATTTCCTTTTGTGAAAACATTCTCAGCCCTTGGAGAAAGGTGTTTCAACCGGACCCTTCCTGCTCATGCCCTGGGGTGCGCTCAGAGGGGTCTGACACCCCCGAAGGTGGGTGGGAGGGGGTGCGGATGGCTCCGGTCTCATGCCTGCGGTGCCCGGAGGAAGGCTGCACGTCTGCAGCCTTGGTTGAGGACTCCAGGAACGTGTGTTTACATGGCTTCATAGATGGGTCACAACGGCCTTTCTAGGCATCGAACCCCAGCACCGTGGTACAGCAGTTCCCACACCATGGCCACTGGGCTTCTGAAAGAGGACTGGAAATTTATAAATGGGCATTTCTTTTCTATGCAAATGTGCAGTGTCTTCCGGCTGGATTCCTCCAGACACCCAACCCGAGTGCTGTCTGTTTTCCAGCTGCGGCCGGCTGGGCACACAGTAGGTAGGGTTGGGCATGTGTCCACTTTGCTGGGCCACGGTGCCTCGGTATTTGGTGAAACATGACTCTGGGTGTTTCTGTGAGGGTGGTTTTGGGTGACGTTAACGTCGAAAGAGCAGGAATCGGAGGAAAGCAGATTGCCCTCCCTTTGCAGGTGGGCCTCACCCAATCAGGCAAAGGCCTGGATGGACTAAGAACGACCTCCCCCAAGCAGGAGGGCATCCTACCAGCAAGCAGCCTTTGAACTCGACCTGCCGCTCTGGTCCTCCCCTGGGTGTTCAGTCTGCGGGCTCCACCGCTGTGTGATCCTGAGGGTAAATCTCTGTGCCCACGTCCCTCACTACTGCACCTGCCTGGCCGGGACACTCCCGCTAGACCTCTGGCTTGGAGGGGGAGTGAAGAGAGGAGACCCAGGGAGTATTCATGAGAAGGTTTCTGCCCTGAGCCCTTGGGCTCACTCAGCTGCGGGGTGGCTGGGGATTCACCCCCCCCCGCTCCTACCTGCCAGTGGCCGCATTCCCTGGCATGTATTCTTGGCAGAGAACGCTTGGCACGTGTACTAGAACCATGAAAGTCAAGGGTCATGGGGGGCGCTGAGTGGTACGTAAAGGCAGCCACGTTGGGGGCTACACGACTTTGTCCTCCCCCACGGCAGGAATGCACGCTGGTTGTCGTGGTGGGCTTGTGGGGCAGGGCCGCAGAGGACATGCTACACGTGTGCTTTTCCGTGTCTCCGTTCCATGCTGGTTTGGTGGCATCTGCACGAGCCAGGAGGTCAGCACAGCTTGGACGCAGTGCGAGGGGTGGACACGTGACAGGTCTAGGGTGGCTCCTCCGTGTGCCTGACGGGTATGGGGCACAGAGGCGACTGACACCCCTGGGGGGTCCCCGGGGGAGTAGGACATGGTTCACCTCCAGGTCCGGGTGCAGTGGGCAGTTCCGGCCCCGCCAGCCGGTGTGACGCAGCGCGGTCTGTGGGGGCTCCCGGGAGAGTGTCCCTGTCACTAGCAGGACAGACAGCGGGTAGGTGCCGCCTTGACCCATCTCCCCGCCCCCTCGTGGGAGGAAGTGATGGACACCCCAGCCCGCAGTCCGGCTGGTCCAGACACACTCGCTCACCTCTGGGGAGGAGTAGCGGGGGCTGAGGGGTCTCCTCAGGGCTGTGGGGTGCGGTGGGCGCACTGGAGGAAGTGGGGGGGGGCGCAGTGGCTTTCTCCCAGCCCCCCAGGGTGGGGGGTTCATTCTGGGTTCTCGTTGTAACTAACAGCATTTCGGCTCCAGGCCAGTCCGTTTTGATTAGGCAAACGTTAAATTAGCCCAACCTGCGATCGCTCCCTGGGAAGAGGTGGCGGGACGGACAGAGGGACGTGTCCTTCCCGGACTGACGGACAGAGGGACGTGTCCTCCCCGGACTGACGGACAGAGGGATGTGTCCTCCCCGGACTGACCGCATCGCCGGGCGCGAGCGGCGGATCAATGCGGCCCCTGGGGCTGCGACTTGGTGGTGGGCGCTGAAAGCACAGGACTCACATTGATTTCCTGGTCTGATAGGACCCCTCTACCTATTCAGCCGCTCCGAGCGGGGAGGTGGGGTCCCGGGACCCAGGGGAGCAGCGATCCTGCAAGTGGGTCAGCTCGGGAAATGTCTTCATCGGCGGCAGAGCTGTCAACGTGCCTCTTTGTGGAGAAAAGGCCCCCTTCCCTCGCTGGCTTCGTCGGCACGTCGGGGTGTCACCTGCCCTTCTCCTCGGCTAGAACTTGGGGCGAACCAACCATCTTAGCTGTCTGTCCCTAAAACGGCCAATGTTATTATAAGGGTGTTTCTGTCGCTCTCGGGGGGTCACGGGCCGTGTGCACTGTGGGGCGAGGTGGGGACGGCGGCCGTAAGGATTCTTGTCTGCGGCTCTTGGGACCTGCGTGTCCCTTGGGTGCAGAACCAGCCTTGAGCTGAAGCACGTGCAGCTCCGGCCACACCTTTTCCCGCAGGGGGTTGGACGCCACGCACCCCCTCCGCGTGTTTGGGCCTCCTGGCTGGGCCGCATCCTCGCCCGAGTGTAGCGTTTCGTTTTCAGCGTCAGTGCTGAAGCCTCGGCCGTGCAGGGGCGCCCCCAGCAGTGCCTCCCTGTGGCTTCCCCGTGGCTGGAGGTGGGACACCTCCTCACATGCGTCCTGGGCGTTGGGATGCACTCCTGCCAGGGGCAGAGTCCAATTCACCTGTTTTTCCACCTGAGAGTTCACGGCCCTGGGGGAGCACCTGGAGCTTCGCCCCGGAGAGTTGCGTGCTCTTCTTGGCTCTTATGTTTAGGCTGCGGGTCCGTAGAGAGTTAATATTTACGTATGGGGGGAGCGGGGCTTCTCTTTCAGGTTTAAACTATAATACCTCTTAATTCCTGGAACATGTGTATTGTAATTGCTGCCTTGAAGTCCCGCTAAATCCAAATTCAACACGCAGCAACCATTCCTCCCCCCGAGGGTGGCTCACACTCTTTGCCTCTCCGGTGCGTCATTTCTTTGTGAAAACGGGACACGTTGGAAAGGGTACCCGGCAGCCGCTCTGGGTTGCAGTTTCCCGGGGACTCTGCTTTCCCTTCGGTACCTGCCGGAGCGAACTCGGCGGGGCCTGTGCTCCGCGGGTGTCCTGCTGCTGTGTCTACGGAGCTGAACCGTCCTCGCCCGGCCTGGCTTCCCCAGACTTGCGGCATCTGCCCAGCTCGGCGGCCACGCCGGGCCCATGTCCTGCTCACGCTTGGTGGCTTGGGTTTGGGTCGGGCCCCTCGAATTTGCCTCCGGGCTCAGCTTTGGTTTCTCCGGGTCTCTCTCGAGTCTTCCCTGCCCCTGCGGGGCTTCCAGGATGTCAAGGGATGAGCCGGTTTCCTTGACCCGTGAGTCTGCTCCGTCGATGCACGTTTCCTTCTTTCCCGGAGATGCCCCGTTTTCATCGTTACCCCTCCGGTCCCGCGTACCTCACCACGGTGTCCAGGGGCTCGTCCCCGGTGCCGGGCCCGGCGGTGACCAGGAGGACGACCTAGCAGGGCACGGCCACCCGAGTGCTGTCACACGTCTGAGCAGACGGGTCGGAGCCTCGCGGAGGGGCTGCTGTGCTCCACGCGAGCACGTGAACTGGAGGCCCGACCTCCAGGGAGGTTGGATTCTGTCCGGGTTTCTGCATGGGAGCCCGGGGGGCACCCACAGGGCAGCGAGCGTCTGCTGGCAGAATTCGCCCTGCTGTGGGGGGACAGGGCGGGAGGAACGGAGGGGGGCAGCATGGCCCGGGCGGGCCAGCGCGCGTGCGGTCGGGGACGGGTGGCCGTGGCAGGGGACGGGCGGCCGGCCCCGCAGGTGAGCCCGGTGGGGAGGATGGGAAGGAGGGTGGAAACGTGGGGGCAGCGCTGCCCCTTGCAGGTCTGAGCAAAGACGGGGTGGGAGGGGCTCAGGCCCCGGGTGCAGGCGGCCCCTCCGGGCTGGCGTGGAGCTGGGAGGCAGGCGCTGGGGGGCAGGGGGGCGTGGGTGCAGCTGGGCCGTGGACACAGGGGCTGGGCCGTGGGGGAAAGGCCGGGGCCCCGAGTCTCACAGAAGCTGTCAGAGTGAGGCAGATGTCAGCAGCGACAGACGCGCCGGGCTGACAGGAGTGTCAGGGTGTGAGCGGGCATCTCAGAAGACAGGGTCCGTCTGAAACGGTGAATGAGCCGCCGACAGTTGTCATCGGACGGGGGCCGTGGGAGTGGGGTGAGCTCCAGCCGTACCCTGGGGGCGGGCAGTGGCGCCAGGCCGTCAAGCAGGCCCCCCGAAAGCTGGGGCCCAGGAGGGAGGGTGGTCTGCCTACCTGGACTGGAGCGTTCATCTCACCCAACACCCTGTCACAGACACGGGACCCACCCCCTCAGCCCCGGCGGGTGGCCAGGTGGGAGGGACCAGCCAGGCAGGGTTCCCCTCCTGGGCCGGGGCCCACCCTGTCGGCTCCCTGGGCAGTGATCCCGGGGTGCCCCACGCCCCTGCCCTGGCTACGGCCACACACGTCGCTGGGATTTCAGCGGCTCCTCACACTTCATGGAGCAGCTGGTTGGGAAATAAAACATCTTCCATTTAGATAAATAAGCAAAAATAAAAAAGTCAGAAAATTAATAACCAGAAAGACACACTCATTTCATTTTTCCATTTCGGAAACAAAACCCAGACGGGCCCCATAAATGGCCGGCCTGTGTGGGAGAAACGTGGGGGGCGGGGGGGTCCTGCAGGGGGCAGGTGGGCGTGGGAGGGGACCCACTTCATCCCCCGCCGCCGGGGCTCCAGTCTGTCTGTGAAATGGGCCCGGGCCCCCCGCAGAGCCAGCCCTGCAGACCTGAGACCCCCGGGACCTCAGCCCTCCCTCAGGGTGTTTCCCGCTGACCAGTGGCCCCTGGGAGGCCACTCCTAGGCTCAGGCTCTGCCCCTTGGGCCCCTCCACCCACTGCCTGGTCTGGCTTCCTCCTGCCCGGGCACATTGCTGACCACCAGTGTCTGCTGAAAACTGCCCCAGGATGCTCTTCTCAGTGACCTGTCCCGTAACCCAGAGGGTTGTCACCCCCCCAGGGGCATGGGTGGCCCACGTCCCCCACGGTGCCGGCAAAGGGTCTTGCACACCCAGGTTCTGACCAACCAGCAGCCGGGTGCCTGGCGGGCGACACCCTGGGGCCCGGCCGAGGGCTCGTCACCCCGCAGACGTCCTTGGAGCCGAGCCCCAGGTCAGGTGCTCAGGCAGGTGTCCCCACATCAAAGGTTGGGGGGTCCGGGCACAGGAACCAGGGAGTGAGGTGGGTCAGATGTCAGAACCGCGCGGCTGTGTTGCTTCAGCTCTGCTTTTCACTTTCAAGTGCTTGTTTCTGAACACGTTTAGATTGACAGGAAGTTGCGAAGGTAACACGGAGTGCTGCCCCGCGGCCTCCCCGGAGCCCCCACCGGTGCCCCTGCCCTCCGTCCAGGGACTGGCACCCGGCCCGCGCCCGGCTGCCCGTGCGTTCCGTCTCCGGGGTCTCGGCTGGCACGTAGAAAATCGTGTAGTTTTTCCAGAAGACGGTGTTTCTTCTTCGGGCACCGCTTCATGACGTTCAATGTGACTCGTTTGCAAGGGCCGTTGCCCCCCTGGGAGGCGCAGGTGACGTCACGGCGGCCGGACGCTGCGG
Source organism: Noctilio leporinus (assembly GCA_004026585.1). Taxonomy (NCBI): domain Eukaryota; kingdom Metazoa; phylum Chordata; class Mammalia; order Chiroptera; family Noctilionidae; genus Noctilio; species Noctilio leporinus. The sequence goes on from PVIW01002933.1 coordinate 107,470, forward strand.
CCACGGCTGGGAGCCGCTGTCCCTGGGGCCCCTGGGACCAGACAACAGGTGGAGCGGGTCTGCGCGCTGACCCGCCACACGGCCTCGGCCCGGGGGTCCGTCGCCCAGGACAAGGCCGTTGGAAAAAGCGCCAGTTGGCTCCGGCGCTGCTGGTTCCCTGCCGGCTGTCCCTGCGTTACGTGGGGTCGCGTGGTCGCCTGGTCTCATGGGAAGGGTTCTTGCAGAGCTCCTGGCTTTGCCCGACGGGTCCCGGGTCCGGACACCTGCTGCTGCGGTTCCTTTGTGTGGGGTGATGGGTGCCCCTCGGGGCGCCAGTTGGCCTGGAAAACACTCCCAACGGCGCAGGCCCAGGGGCGATTTCCCGTAGAAAACACCACGGAACGTTAGCAACTAGGGTCCCAGCGGCCAGGCCGCGCTTCCCTCCTGGTCAGGGTGGGACGGAGGCCTCCCTCCCCCGCAGCCCTTGCCAGAGCCCAGGGTGGGGGGAGGGTGCTCCGTGCAGTGTCACCGCCCCTCTGCAGGTGAGGGCCCGAGGCCGTGGGCAGGTGAGTCCTGGCGCAGCCCCGAGGGCCCTGCCTGTCCACGTAGGTCAGGACCCAGACTCACCGCGTCCCTGCGGCGCTGCGGGCGGCCGCTGTCGTCATGGGAAACAAGTACACAGCAGGGTTCGCCGGACCCGTAGGTGGCTCCCCCAGGAGGCACCAGGCTCAGTCCTGGAGACCCACCGCACGCGGGGCATGGAACCCGGGACTCTGATGTCCGCTTGGCGTGTCCGGCACCGGCCAAGTGCAGAGGGAAAAGCAGGGCCCAGCGCTTCCCTGACACACGTGCTTCTGCGAGTTGGCAGGTTCCCATCACGGCTCCTGGGGGCAGACACACGTGTCTGCTGCCCAAACGCGTCCCACGGGGCCCAGGGGCTGCGCGAGGACCCAGCCGCTCTGCGGAGGGCGGCGACCCTGCGTCTGGCGGAGGCTCCGCCCGTGCGCTGGCCGCCGCTGTCGGAGTCCTGTTTCCAGCCCTTAATGCAGAAATGTTACAGTTGTTTTCCCCTTATCTACATAAACAACATAACTTTGTCAGAAAATGGAAAATGTGAACGTTGTCCCATCAGCTGAAATAGGCTGTCAGATAAGGTTTTCCCCCTGTTTCATCTGATGAATGATGTAAATGGGTTTGGCTTTGGAGGGTTTTCCAGGCGCTGGAGTAAATGATCAGAGTGGTAACATTTTTAACCTTATCTATCATCGTGAAACATTTTTTCTGCCTCCAATAAAACATGTCAGAGTCGATTAAGGACATTTCTCCATGAGGCATCACCCACAGATTTTAGTGGCGAGTCCAAGGGCACCGACGCGGCGAGGAGGCTGTGGTTCCTTAATTACAGGTGTGCTACCTCCTACCTCGCGCCTGAATTCCCTCCACGCGTGGCAGCGCTGCCCCGAACACGCGTGTCTGTCTGGTGCGGGGTCGGAGGGCAGCCGGTGCCATGGCCATGTCGCGGCTGGTGACAGGCCTGTGGACGACACGGCAGCTCCGCGGTGCTGGTCTGGTGCACGCGTGCACGTTCCTTCCCAAAGCCCGGGATGGCTCTGGACAGCGTCATTAGTGCCACGTCGTCACCTGTTAGGCGGCGCGGGAGGGCCTCCCGGGACCGCGCAACCCCCGGAAGAGTGACGGGCATCGACGGGCCGGCGTTCGATTTTCAAGGCGGCGGCGCCCGGCGTGGACTTTGCGGGAGCCGAGTCCGAGGGAGGGTGTTTGTCACCAGGCAGCTGGAGGTTGCAGGAGGCTGAACGGCGCGGACAGGTGAAGGGCCCTTGGGGACGCTCCGTGCGCGGAGAGCCGGAGGGGGTCACTGGGAGGTTTATTTATCCGGTTCGCTGTCAAGGTCCGCGTGCGGGAGAGCTGTCCTGCGGAGGCTCGCAAATGCCAACGTCCCGGCAACTCCGGGAGGAGCCTCCGGATCGCTGACCTTTGGGCGGCCCTGACCGCTCGCCCCGTCTCGGCCGGGGCCTCGGAGGGACGGAAGCCGTTGGCGGAACGAGGCTGGGTGCCCGCGCGTGTTTCATTGTTGCATTTTCGGGGCCCGGGGGGCCTGGAGAGGGCTCGCGAAGGGGTGCAGAGTCGGGAGGTCAGCGTGGCGTTGGGAAGGGAGCCCGTCGGATGCTCCCAGTGGACGTGCCTGGAGCTTCCGCCCGAGGTGCCCATCTCGGCCGCGTACGTCACACTCCTCCGTCTCTCCGTCCCTCCAGGGCGCCCGGTGTGACCGGGGGTCTCGCGGGGCTGTGCCGCTGAGGGGCATGGCCACCACGGGGACCTTGGGCAGCGGCCACGCGGGCTGCGGGGAGGGGTCCCCAAGTGTGCAGAGGGGACCAGCTCGGGGATACGGTGCGTCTGTTAACAAGAAGGGGCCTGGGAGCGGCGTCCACCGGCTTCGGGGAGACAAGGGGGTCTGCCTCTGCCCCGATCTGACCAACCTGCGGGCGGATGCTCAGCCCATCTGAACTCCAGATAAGCGATACATCGTGTAAAAATAGCTTTCACGTAAGTTGTTGCTGATCTGAAATTCAAAGTTACCTGGGTGCCCTGTGCGGCTATTTGCTGACTTGGGCCACTGGCTCCTGGCTCCCCACACACGGGATGGGTGTGTACAGGATGCGTGTGTAAGCATGCGATGTGCATGCGGTCATGCATGCACAGGGTAACCAGGTAACTAGCAAGAGGTTCCTGGGAGGGGCTGCATCAGGCGGAGTGGGTGTGGGTGGTACAGGAAGCTGGTCAGGGGGCAGGGAGAAGGCGCGATGCCCTCAGGACACTGCCGGTTTCCTGCACGGGGGTCTGGAGACACAACCCAGGGTCCCACTGCAGGGGCACAGAGAGGGACGCACGGCGGGGGGCCCAAAGGGCGGCGGGTGGACCTGCGCGCAGGCCGAGGGCTGGGCGGCCAAGCACCTGGGGTGTTTGAATGTTTGCTGCTCACCAGCCCGGCTGCGGCCTTGCAGACCAGGTGCCCAGCCACCGGGAGCTCAGGACGTTGCCCATCTCAGGAAAAGCTGGTAAGAGGTTCGTCTGAGCACCAGGCCAGCCGACTCCGCAGCCCCGGGCCCCACACAGAGCCTCGCGTCTGGAAGAACAGGGTTTCCTCCTGAGAGAAGTTTTCTGTGTGCCGCTGACTTTGCTAAAGGGGGTGAAGCCGTGGCCTTGCCCTTGTGAGCAGGGCAGGAAGGCTGTGTCCTGGGCAGCCCGCAGTGCCGGGTCAAGGTGCAGAAAACCCCGGAATGGTTACCATTTGTCTTTTCAACAGCCGTGGATGTGAACGGAAGAGCAGTGTCTCCCCTCATCAGCCCGCAAATACGGGGTCTGGTTTCTTTCACCAGGTCAAGGAGCAGCCTGGGAAGGACAAGGTCGCGCATGCCCTGTCCCTTCTGGGGTTTCCCATCTGCAGCCCTCAGGGCTGTTCCCCCCGGTCCTGCTCCGCCCTTCCTCACCTCTGGGAGACTGTCCGGGGGTGGGGCTTCCATGCCTCACGCTCTCTAGGGACACGGCCAAATGCCAGACTGTCACGGAGCCACCGGCTAGGGTTCCTGGGGGAAGGGACAGCTGGGACCCGCTCTCTGCTTTCCTGCTCCGTGAAAGGCTGGAGGTCAGCTCTGCGGGCCACAGGGGACTGTGCTGTGCTCCCTGGGGCAGCAGCATGGGGGCTTGTGCGTCCCCCAGAGTCCATGCTGTCCCCACCAGGCTCGATGGGAGCGCGTCACCCGGCGCAGCCCGGCAGGGACACATGGCCCTGCAGACGTCTGGGCTTCCAGAGTGAGGGGTGACGACGGTGCCCAGCGGCAGGCCCTGCCTCTGTCGGGCTCCGGATTTTGTGGGGGGCGTGGGCTCCGTGTCCGGAGTCAGGGGTCTTAGGGGGAAAAGGTGGTGGTCTGGGGGCCATGCCGCCTACAAGCTGCAGCTCCGGAGAGGAGACCCGCTTTATCTCACGCGGCTGCTCTGGACTCGAACGGCTGTCGGTAACTTTTAAAGCAGACGTTTTCAAGACAGCGTGTCCCGCGCGTCACCTGGTTCTTTGGCCAAAAGGATGTTGCCTCTGGGGCGGAGGGACGCGGCAGCAAAGCGCGTGGGTCTTGGGTGGGCTGCCGGCCCCTCACCGGGGGCCCCTCCAGGTGCTGCCCTGGGACACCCATGTGCACCAGAGTAGCGGGTGGAAGTCACCAGCACCCACCGGAAACAGGCAAATGAGTCGAGGTTTTCAGACACTCCGCCCCTACGGTTCCAGGTGGGTATGCTCATCGGCCCCACTGTTGATTGATTCTACTGCGTTGCGCCTTCAGGAGGAAGTGGCCTGTCCAAGGCCGTCGCTGAAAGGGGCTCCGGAGGCGCAGGGCTTCTGTGTGGCAAACGCGGGCCCCGGACGGAGCTTCGGTCTCCTTAGGGACCCAGAAGCTAAATGGAATTTAAGGAGCCGTGGAGAGCAGGACAAGGAGCGAGGCCGCCCGGGCCTGGGCCTCCCGGGGTCCCTGCGGCCCCCGCACAGCCACGGCCGGCGGCTGAGTGCGTCCGGAGAGCGGCCGGGAACAGGATCTGCGGACGGTCGCGGGCCTTCTGGCGCTGAATCCTGTCTGGTGTCCTTGGGAACGTTTCATCTTTGTCAGTGACGGTCATTTCTTCATGCCCACTTCTGCCGTGCGTGCGCCGGAGCTCCTGTCAGAAACGGTGACAGAAGACAGACCCGTCACCACTTGCCCGGAACGCAGGGACGTGTCTGGTTAGCGGCCCGGCAGGACGCGCGGCCCGGCAGGCTGCGTTTACTGCTAATCGCAGGGGAGGGAACGGGCAGCTCAGGGCGCTGCGTCCTGGAAGAGACGGGGGATGGTGCTGGTGGCCCGGCCCTCGGACCCCAGACCTCGGACCCCAGACCTCGGACCCCAGATGTGCCTCGGCAGGGCGGCCGCTCCAGCTCGGGGCGAGAGGGCAGCCCAGCACGTGGCCCCGCCGAGTCTGGCCGCGGCCAGAGCCTGCCCGGCACAGAGGCCGCCCCACGCCGCCCACTCACACCCTCGGGCCAGGGGCCCCACGGCGAGTCCTCCCTCCCGTGCGTGGGCGATGGGGCTGCTGCTGCCCGTTGGCTGTGCCAACCAGCCTGGTGGTCGTCCACCACTTCTCGCGGCCCCCAGAGGCCGGTCCCTCGGGGGCTCGGTTCCAGCTGGCGGGACGGCCATTCCGGTGAAGGTCCGTTCCCCCGCCGTCCGGCCGCCGTTACAGATGCCCGTGCAGTTCTCGTGGGGCCTTCCTCCCCTAACAAGGAAGCCTGGCGTCACGGAGAGCCCCTCCTTGAAGGGAGAGACCCTCAGGCGACCCTCAGCCGGAAGGGAGGCTGCAGGACACCCTGTCCCCTTCTCTGCGACCTGCACCCAGCCTGGGACACGTGCCACCGGGCACTGTCACGACTTAGTGAATCCAGGCAGGTCTGCAGAGCTTTGGAGTAAAACCGCAACGATCCTCCTGGAGAAGGTCCAGCACCACCGCTGGGCTCCCAGAGGGCGGCACCCGCCGTGCGCGGGGCCCTGGCCGTGTCCCGTGCTTGTTCCGGACACACGAAAAGCACGCCCGGCCAACCGCCTGTCCTGCGCGTGGAGGTGCGTCTGCCGAGGCCGCCCCGCCGCCAAGGGCCGCTCGGCTCACCCGGAGGGGGGCCGCCTTCCTTCCCGTCCGGGTTTGGGGTACAGCTGGGCTGCGAATAAAGCCGGGAGGCTGGTTCCGAGGTGTTCGCTGGGGTTTGGACGAGGAGGGGCTCCTGCGGGATGGCAATGACACCTCCGCCGGCCCTGCCTGGTCCTCGCGACCCAGCCGCCGGCCCCCAGCAGCGGCGCGTTTTCTAATCAGCTCACATGACTGAGCTCCCACCAAGTGATGCCGAACGCGATTCCTTTCCGCCGGCGGGGTGTGAGGCTGGCAGGGCCCCTCGTCAAAACTTTGGAGGGCTCTGTCAGTTTGAAAAGAACATGACCTTTAAATTGTATCAGTATGTTTGCTGGTGCATAGGGGAAGGAAAAGGTTTGCTCTGATGGAAAAGCGGGGAGGAACTCAGCAGGAACGGCCCAGGAGGGCCGATTGTTGATACGGAAGGTGCTGGGCCGGCCGCGCGGGGTCCCCCCTCTGCGGGCCGAGTGGGGACCCGGTCTGGGGACGTCGGGCCGACCCCCGGCCTTTCCTTGTGTTGTTTCTCCCGCCTGCTGCTCTGCGGGTGTTGGACCAGGGAAGCCAGGTGGCGCAGGGGGTGGTCCTGCGGCCCCCGCAGGGCGGCGAGAGCTGGTTTCGGAAAAGCTCATGAAGAAGCTGTTGAGGGATCGGGGCGTCTGTTCTGATTTTATTCTGAAAGTTGTGTTGGAGCAGCAACAACTCGGGAATCCCTCCTCCCGCACGGCCGCAGGGCGGGTCGCCTTCCCGCTGTGCCATTTTCTCCGTTTGGAAAACCCGTCACTGGGGCGGTTTGGGCCGGTCAGGGTGTGTTGATATCCCGCCTCCCCGGTTAAAATGGGGGGGTTTCTCTGTGATGCAGAGAAATAGTAGAAGTGAAGATAGCGGACAGGCCCTGGTGGAAGGAGGCGACCAGGAAATTCTGACCTTGGAGCAGACGTGGGCCTGTTTACCATGTAGAAAGTTTCATGTCAGGACCGTGTGGTTTATCTTTGAGAGGGAGTGGCCCCCTGTCACGGCCCCTCACGGAGGGGAGCGGCCAGCCCGGTGGCCGGACGGGGACACACCTGGTCTGCGGGGCTCTGAGCAAAGGGAACCCCCGTTTTCTCCCGGAGGGGGGCTGTTTCTGGAGATGAAGCTGTTGGAAGGAAGAGGCAGCTCCCGTCCCGCGGGGAGCAGGGCCTGGGGTCCCCCTGCAATCAGGTTGGACTCGGCGCGGTTGCCAGGGGCAGCGGGGCAGCTCCCCGGGTCGAGCCCGTCCGTGCAGCGAGGCCCCGCCTGCCCGCAGCCAATGCTGTGCGCGTCCCTGATGCACATGCCTCCTGGCATGTGATACATGGGCACCGGCTCCAGCTCGCGGTTCTCCGGCTCCTGTGATAAACGCAGGAACAAAGCCAGTGAGCCACCAGGACACGCCGGGCACCCCTCCCGGTTGGGGGGCGCGGAGCCTCTGCAGGGCCCACCCATCGGTCTTCCCGTGGGGACGCCGGCAACGGTGCCGCCCCTTCCAGGCTCACTTCTCACGTATTTTAAGTCGGAAGCCCTGTGACATGCTAGATAAAGGGAATAATTCAGTACCAGGGGCAGGCGAAGGGAGCCTGGGAAAGGCTGTGCGGCATCGGGTCTGCCCACGGCCTCCCGGGACGCGGCTGGGCCTGGTCCCGGGGACCCGTCCTTTATCACGGGAGGGGCTGAGGTCTGCGGCCCATCCTGAATCCGGGCGCCCCGAGGAGACTGGTGAGCAGCCCCCGCCCGGGTCGCCCGGGTCTGGAGCTTCCGTTCCATCTCCTCCAGGCTCGGGGAGACTCCCACTGGGGTTGTCACCCTGACACTCCCTGAGGGGCAGCAGGCTTGGACCAGGGGAGCAGAGCACCCCAAAGGTGCCACCTTTGCGCAGGATGTTTCCAGCCGTCCCGACGTAAAGCAGAGACCCCGTGTTCTCACTTTCCAAAGGGGTTCCTTCTCCCCTGACCGGGGGCCCTGACTGCAGTCTGTCTGCTTGGGGGTCCCTGACCCTCTGTCTCCATTCTTGCTGGGCAGACCAGCAGCCTTCGCCCTGGGAAGGTGGGGGCGCCCCGGGGACAGTGGGAACATTCATGTCTGTCCGCTCAGCGAGCTGTCACTACAGAGGCCCCGGGGAGCCCCCACTCCGTCCCCTCCACCCATGGCTCTCAGGCCGACATTGGGGTGGTCACCCTGATGGAGCCCAAGGTCTCTGGTTCCTTTCCATGTCACAGTCCCTGAGGGTGTCCATCCCCATCCCACCCTCAGGAGCTGAAGGATGAAACTTGTAAATTTGTTCTTGTGAATCAGAAAAGGTACATGGCTTTGGAGTCCAGGCCTGACTCAGGCCTCCAGGGTTGCATCTGGCATCTGCACCCACCCCTGGGACCCGTCACCCACCCCTGGGACCCGTCACCCACCCCGGGGACCCGTCACCCACCCCTGGGACCCGTCACCCACCTCTGGGACCCGTCACCCACCCCTGGGACCCGTCACCCACACCTGGGACCTGTCACCCACACCTGGGACCCGGCACCTGGCCTCCTCTCTGCAGAGGTGGCTCCCGTGTTGCAGGTGAGGTGGCACTCGGGGTCCCTGGCCTTGGCCTGAGCCGCCTCCGGTCCGAGGAGCTCAGGACACCTTCCCCGGGGGACAGGGCGGGTGGGCTCTCTGGCTGGCGCCTGCGGCTGCCCATCTTGCTTTGCGCCCGGAGTGGGCAGCTGGGGACGCGGAGCTGAGGACAACTCGGTCCTGGGCCTGACGCTTCCCTGAGACCCGAGTCCAGCCCGGCGGGCACACCCGAGACCCTCCAGGCACCCTGGGAGTGAACAGGCTTCTGTGAAACGCGGGTGTTGATATTGTCTACGTCCGACCGCCTTGTTTTTCCCTGTAAAATTACAGCGTTAGTACATGAGGCTAATTTCGTCATACCGTGTGAACGCCATATTCCATACATCACACACGTCAGGTTGCATCGTTACGGACACACAGACCCCGAATTTACTACTCAGGCCCTGCACACGCCCGGCCACCACGCGGGGTCAGGAAGCCCCGTCCGGAGCGGGGCCCAGGCCTCGCCGCGCGTCCCTGCACGACTGTTCTCCGGACAAATGGAAACAATATATTTCCAGCCATTTTCATAGTTGTAATTACTGGCAAAACCCGTAACGCGGCGAACATATTTCAAACACCTGCCCGTGTGGTTCGGCTCGTTTTCCTTACGCTGAGTGTCCCCCTTGGAAACAGGCGGAGAGGCTGGCTGGTGGCCGGTCCCTGGGGGAAGAGGGCGCGGTCCGGGGATGGGACAGCCTGCGTCCTCTCTCCGTTCTTCTCCGTTTTCAGCTCGGCCAGCCGGCGGGCACTCACGGGCCGGACCGGCGGACACTCGGTGCCTGGCCTCCTCCGGAGAGGGCGCAGGCCCCGCGCCTCAGCCTGGCCTGCTGGTTCCGGGAACAAAGGGACGGGGTGGCCAGGCCGTGGCGTGGGCGGGGGCAGGGCCGGGGCCTCCGGGGCTCCCAGCCTCGCTGTCGCTGTCTCCCCGGCCTGACGAGCCCCAGTAAATCAAAGGTCTGGTAAGTGGAGATGCCAGAAATGTTTGATCTCCTTCCAAGCCTTGAAACAACTTGCTTATTTTTTCTGCAGTTTGGCTCCTCACTAAAATAAAACACTGCGAGATGAATGTTCTGACGGGTCATTGTGTGTCAAGCTGTCACTCTGTAATGGTTACATATTTCAGCCGGTGGAGGTGGTGTGGCGGGGAGCCCGGGAGGAGACGGAGAGCAGTGCAGATCCCGCTTTCTCCTTGTGGATGATCTTCATTTAAACCAAACACTTGTCATGTTCGGGGGAAGTTTTATAAATTTTTAATGATATTGGGTACAACGGGTGCTTTGAAATTTGCTGTACTTTAATTTTTTCTTCGTTAGCAAAGGTTCACTAATGCATGGAAGTGCTAAGAGCGTATCCTAGGGACGCCACTATAATTGTGTTGTTAATAATGCTGTGGCATTGGTAATGTTCTCCTGGTAATCAAGGCATGAGATTTTTTTTAATATATTCAGTTATTACACTGCATCTCGTACAAATCATGTCAATTACAATTGCCAGCCTGTGACAGTTAAAATAATTGTATACGTTTTCTAGAATTTTCCATTGGCTTGGCCAATCAAGCTAAAAAAAAAAATCAACACATTATTTGCATTAATTTTGTTTCCAGTCTGCTTCCGCCCCTAAATCATTTGTCCATCTCCTTCAACAGGCAGGGCCGTAAGTATTTTAATAATAAATACGCACACGCATCCACGCCGACCTAATTTAAGGACGCCGCTACAGGTCTGCGCGCCGGCGGGGGTCCACCCTGCCCGCGGGGACCTGGTCAGCGGCTCTGCGGACAGACCTGGCGAGAGCCTTCGCTTTAGTTTCCGGTTCCCGTGTTCGGCCTGTGTGCCCGTCGAGGTCGGGGGGGCGGTTGCTGGCTGGGCAGCTCCGGGGGTGGCTCCTTCCCCTCCGCACGGGGGACGCTGCTTGTCCTCCTCCGCAGGGCGGCCCCACGGACCTGCGACCTGGGGCAGGGAGAAGCGCCCCTCCCAGGGCCACTGTCGGGTCTGAGGAGGGACAGGGGCGCTGACCGGACTGCCTGCTCGTCTTGGGCAGCTCCGTGACACCGTTGGGAGAAGCACCTAAGCTCCCAGCTCTGCGGTCCCCTCCCCCGCCCTCCACACCTCGGCCGCATCCACCGTCTGGAGCTTTTTGCAGGAGGGTCAGCGGCCACAGGGTCCCGGGGTCAGAGAAACAGAGTGTGTTCCCCCTTTTAATGCAGCCGTAGCCTCCCCAGCAAATCATCTCTCGGAACGCAGGATTTATTTCTTGGCGTTGCCTGGAGGAGCAGCAGAGAGAACAGATTTTTCCCCTCTCTGGCCCTCTGAGTCCTGACCACGCAGAATGGATGGCTTTGGAACTGCGCGCGGACAGGAAAATCAATGCGTCATACCAGGAGGCTGCAGGGGTTAGCTTCCCATGTCCGTGTCAACAAGGCTATTGGTTTTTCTAATGCTCCAAAGTTATCACTTCCCGCCTGCAGGAGCCGGCGCCGTGACTCGTGCGGTCAGACCCTAACAAAAGAATTTCCCCTTGCCCACCGCTCAGCGACCTGCCATGTAATTACTGCGCAGGGAGAGATTTTTCCCAGTATGACGATGGCAAGCAAACGGGCCCACCCACCTCCCTGCACGGCAGGCGTCCCCGGGCCCCTGGCCGGTGCGTGGCAGAGGGGACGGGCAGTGGTCCCCCACACCCAGGCAGGCCGGGCCTGCGCTCTGTCGCTTCTTCAAATAACCCCTGTCGTTAGGTTTTAAACCGAGTCCCCAAATGCAGCTTTGGTTAAGTCCTTGTCAGTTCCAGCGGCCCAATCGCTGCCGCTGGTTCACGGAACTGGGAGCCGTGCCCAGGCCCCCCGCTGCCCCGAGCGCCGCGCGTGCCGACCCCTCCCGCGCCGCCAGGCAGCCCCGTGCCCTCCTAACACGGCCCTTTGATCCGGGTCCCACCCGCACCCCCCTTGGCGGTGACACAGGCTACCACCTCGGTGCCGGAGGCCACGGTGAGCATTGCTCACTGGCGGGCGGATGAAAAGGCTGTGCAGATGTAATTTGTTTTCAATGGCTGTTTCAAAAGAATAATTGTGGTGACATTGCGGGATCAATATTATAGATTTTTGTTTTCAAGTACACTGTATGTGGGGCGCTAAGAGGAGGCAGGAAATACAACACTGCAGCCTGAATACAATAAAAATGGATTGAGGGCTGCGGGTTTGTCGGCTGCGAGCCATCACGGGCTGGGAGCATCATCGGTGGGATTACCGAGGGTCCTCTGGGCCGGTGCGCCGTGGCCAGCGTGCACGCGCGCCCCGCGGTGTCCCGCGTTGGCACCTTCCGGGATCCGTTTCCTGCACGTGTGTGGAGTGACCGGAGGTGAGGCTCCCTGGCCTGGGCTGGGCTCTGCTTTTAGCAGGTGGCGGGGCTGCGTGTCCGTGTGTCCCCGTGTCCATGTGTGCGGGGAGGGGCGCTGAGATCCCCGGGAGGCACCGGGCCTTGCTGCCCGAGAAGCAGGGGCCGGCGACCCCGAAGGCAGCGCCCCCAGGTGTGGTGTCCCAGTTGCAGCGTGTCCCCCTCGGGTGACAAATGGCAGGGGGCCGCCTTGCCCTGGGACAGTGTCCTCTCTGCTCAGGGAGCTGGTCTGAGCGGGACCATTGTCCCTTTCCAGCCCACCAGCGCCGCAGGCACTGGCCAAGGCCTCCGAGGCCCGTGGGTGCCCGGACTTGGGGTCGCTGGATGAAACTGCGGGCCCCAGGGTGGAAATGACAGGAGCAGAGGCTCAGTAACAGCGCCGGATACATGCCCTGGGGCCTGGACGCAAGCGCGCTGCCCATCCCCCAGCCGCCTTTGTAATCAGCTCCCCGGAGAGGTGGAGATTCGGGCAAAACACCTTCCCTGCTGCCGGCTTCAAGCGGCTAGTGGATGCGCTGGTGGAGGGGGAGAGAGTGTGCGGTGGGGGCAGCACGTGCCTCCCCCGGGGGTGAGAGCTGGGGTGTCTGGCCCGGTCGAGTCAGGTGACAAGCGGGGAAACCGAGGCACACACGTTCCCGGAGCCAGGCCGTGTCGTCCAGGGAGTTTGAAGAGGCTGCGTGTTCCGACTCCCACCCTTGGGGAGGCGGATTTCGCTTGGGTATCATGATGGAGGTTTTGGGGGTCTTGTTTTTCTTTCTTTTTGGGCATCAATAGATTTGAGGACAAATCTAACATGCAGAGAGTTCCATAAACCTCCAGTTCTGGATTCTGTTGAAAAATCCAAGGGCTTCGCCACACGGGGCCCATGCCTGGCTGGGCGGCCGCTGCCGCTTCTCCAGGGGCACCGGGGGGCTGACCCTCGGGGGGCTGCGGCCTCTGCGGGGCGGGAGACCCTCCTGAGACCTTGGCTAAGTAGCGGGCAGAGGGGCAAACGCACACGCCTTCCGAGCCGGCGGCCCCAGTCGGGCATCTGACCCTGGCGCCCAGCACCTGAGCCCGGGGTGGGCGCCCACCCGACACATGCGCCTGGGTGCCCACCCGACACACGCGCCCGGAAGCTCTGAAAGTTGACGCATCTGCGCATGTCCCAACAGCCAGATGTTTGCGTTCGCACTTCCTGAGGGTGCGACTCCGCGAACACCCTCCCGGCTCCTGGCTGGAGAGGCAGCGCCGCGCTAGGAGCTCCCAGGGCAACCGGGAAACAGCGAAAGCAAACAGAACTCGGTGCTGAGCGCCGAGGACGCCCGGTGTTGATCGTGAGGCCTACTGTGTGCCACGCCCTGGGACTGTTTTAGGTCACCGGACGAGGGACAGGACAAATTACAGCAAAAACAAGCAACCGACCGACCACACAAAACCAACTGTGTGTGGAAGGGTTTCAACCTCGTGCCTGGGGGTCGGCACCCTGCCCTTCAGGTCATCCCAGCTGACCGCAGGGCCATCGTAGGTGGCAGCTTCCCGTGGGGTGAGCAGTAGACCAGTGGACTCACGGTCAAGGTCCCACAGTCCCTCCGCTGTGGGACAAGGGACACCAGCTTCGCTGTGAACCCGTTGGTTGTACCGCCCGTGAGACCCGTGAGACCCGTGGGCAGGAAAGGCCGGAGCAGGAGTGGGTCCTGGGCAGCTGGAACGGCTGTCGTCTCCAGGGAGGGGCTCCTCGCCATCAAGGTGCCCCTCGCCTTCCTGCAGCTCGGGGCCCGTCAGGGGCTCCGCCATGTCTGCGCTGCAAGCTGGACATCGGGCCAAGGCCCTGGTGAGACGAGTCTTGGAGAATAGTTGCCCATGACCCTGGGCCCACGCAGCGCTTCCTGCCACCACGCCTCTGCTCCGTTCACGGGGCCGCAGGCCGGCACGATGGCTAGTCACCCCCTGGCAGCCATTCACGCCGCCCAGGGCACGTCCACAGGCCCCTCCCAGACCCGCCTGTGGGCAGCGTCCCGGGGACTGTCCTCCTGCCTCTGGAACAGCCTGGGGAGCCGCCGCCGCCGCGTGGGTGTCCACACACAGCTAGTCTTGTCCCCGAGCGCCAAACGCTGGGGTCGCCCCTGAAGCGTGGCTGTTGGGGGTGTTTCCGTCCTGGCTCAAGGAGGTCCCTGTGTGGGGCCGCCAGGCCACGCCATCCGTTGGAAGCTGAGCTCAACCTCTGCCCGGCTCCGGCAGCTGGTGGCCCCGGTTGGCTGAGAGGGGCTGGCGCAGCCGTGGTGGGCTCCCGCCAGGGCCCCAGGCCCCACCCGTGCCGGCCCCGGAGGAGACCCTCCGGTCCTGCCAGGGCCCGCCGCTGCGTCTGCTGGAGAAGAACCCGCCTGCGCGGGCGGTGACGTTCCCCGGAGAGCCTGTCTCTGCCAGTTGTCACGCGTCCCCCGGTGTTGGGCAGCGACGCCCCACGCCCCCCGACCCAGCCTGGGCCTGAGGGGCTGCTGGCTCCTGGGTCCTGACCGGGGCTCCTTCCAAAGCTGGAAGACATGCCTGTCACCCGCAGGGACAGGTGACGGCATTAGGTCGTGTGAAGATTTGCTAGTAAACCAGAGGGAGCCGCACGGTGGGTCCGTGGTCCCTTCCCTCTCGGGGTGTTTGAGCAGTTGCGGTCGTTCCGAACGGACAGGCGGAGGCTCTGGGTGGGAGCTGGGCCGGAGTCAAGTTCACCTGCGTGGAGGCCGAGCGCTTGACGGAGGTTTGTAGGGTCGCCTTCCTCCCGCTCTGTCCTGCTCCCTCAGCCCGAGACGACACGTGTAGCGCAGCTCCCTGCACCTGCCGGGCCTCCAGCGTGGCCCCGGGTCCTCCCCACACCGGCGACCCCGGAGCCAGGCCCTAACCTCTCCAGCCTAACAGGAAGAGAAGGCGGCCACGTCACCCTGCGGTCAGGACAGTTCGCCTGACGCGGAGTGGAAAACACGTTCCAGGGTTTAAGCGCGTGAGGCGTGGAGCTCCCTTCTCCACCCTTGGCGTGTCCCCTGGGACCTACGTTCTTAGTTGGCCCTGGGAGAGCTGCCTCCTGCGGGGTCCGTTCGAGGGGACCCACCGGGACTGGGAGTTCTGACCAGCTCTTTCTTTCTTTGAGGCAAGAGACCCGGAGACCACGTCTCCGTTTTCATTGCTGCAGTAGCAGATCCAGGAGTTCCTTCCGGGGCCCAGATCTGGGAGTTCCTTCTGGGGCCCAGATCCGGGGTTCCTTCTGGGGCCCAGATCCAAGAGTTCCTTCTGGGGCCCAGATCCAGGGGTTCCTTCGGGGGCCCAGATCCGGAGTTCCTTCGGGGCCCAGATCCGGCGTTCCTTTGGGGCCCAGATCCAGGAGTTCCTTCGGGGGCCCAGATCCGGGAGTTCCTTCGGGGGCCCAGATCCAGGAGTTCCTTCAGGGGCCCAGATCCGGGAGTTCCTTCGGGGGCCCAGATCCGGGAGTTCCTTCGGGGCCCAGATCCGGGTGTTCCTTCGGGGCCCAGATCCGGGAGTTCCTTCGGGGGCCCAGATCCGGGAGTTCCTTCGGGGCCCAGATCCGGGAGTTCCTTCGGGGCCCAGATCCGGGCGTTCCTTCGGGTCCTGTGGGAGAGAGCCCGGCCTTCTCCAGCCCTGGCAGCTGCTGCACCGGTGGCTGTGGGCCTCACCTTCAAAGCCAGCGGCTCTGGGGCCCCTGACCCATCTTGGCTCTGCGTGTCCTCGCAGCTGACCATGAAGGAAACCCGCTCCCAGGTTCCAGGTGGGGGCTGGGCGTGCGTTGGGGCGGTTATTCTGCCTGCCTGACGGGACCCCCTGGCCCCAGGCCGCCCTCCTGGTCTCTGGCTTCTCTGCAGGAGCTGCCGGGCGCGCGTCACCTCTGGTCGGAGGCTCTTGCCGCTTGGGGTGCATTCTCCAGCCCTCCAGCATCTTCCCGTGGGTTTGCCTGTTTGTTTTCAGCCGAGTTTGAATCTGGAAGTTTTAGAACAAGTAGGGAGAAAAGCCACCTCACTAGGACCCCGCAGGGCCGGTGACAGCAGCGCGGCATTTGCAGGGAGGCTCCGAGTGTGAGGGGAGGGGACAGGTCGGCCGGCCGCCCCATCAGAAGCGGCTCTGGGTGAAGTTGGGGGTGACGTGCCCAGCAGGGACTCGGGGGGTTGGCTGCCTCACTTGTGCCCCGGGACCCACCGGCCTCCTCCGGGCCCTGCGGACGCGCTGGGGAGGGAGGCTGAGGGCTGTGACTCCGTGTCCCAGGCGTGATCCCAGACCCAAGTCTCAGTGTGGCCTGGCTTCCTCCCTGTGGGTCCTGAGGACGCAGGCGTCACAGCACGGAGTGGGGACATCCAGGCGGACTTGAGCCGCTGGGGCCTGGCGGGCAGGAGGGCAGGTTGCTCTCGTGAGCTCCCCGTCGCCCCGAAAGTGCTTCTGAGACATTTCCTGGGGCCGCGGGGCTTCAGCGGGAAGGGGCGCGTCGCGTATTCAACGCCGAGTGTGTCCCGTTGGGCATGACCTCCCCGGGCAGCCTGGGGACGCGAGGTGTGAGGCATGAGACAGCCCTGGGGTGCCCTGCCCTGCACCCCCGTCCCCGTGCCCTGTCTGGGCGCGAGGCCAGCTTTGCCCCCGCGGGAGTCGGCCAGGCTGAGGGCGGAGCACCGGCAGCTGCGCAAGCATCTTGAGGCGGGAAACCGGGGCGTGTGCACGGGCAGGAATTGGGCTTCAACCCCACTGTCGTGGTTGATGAAAACTGGAACTAACATTTCAAGGTGGCCTCACCCTCACGCTGGGGCCGCCGGGAGCCGCCCCGTGTTGGGAACAGGGACCCCTGCTGGGGGACCAGCCCCCCGGTTTGACTGGCGGCTGCTCCTTGGAGCGTCCCCCTCGTTTCCTGTGGCCCTGCTGGGCCTGGGCCTCCGATCCAGAGCTTCTTGTCCGGCACAGATTTATGTCACGACCGTTATCATTCTGTGGATTCTGGGTCTCTGTCATCTCATTCCCTACGGTGGCCTTTTTCCCCGAGGCCGGTGGACAAGCCTTCCCCTGAGGTGAAGGGTAAACGGTTAACACACGTGTGAGCCCAAGGTCAGCACTTGGCGTGGGGTGAACCCCGATGAGCCCGGGCCGTGGTCCTGGCTTCCAGCCTTCCGGCTGCATCGGCTCCCCATCCTGGTGGCCCGGTTCTCTCTTCGGCCCCCCGAAGCTCCCCTCTGCTGCTGCGGCAGGAGCTGCCCCACCCCAGGCCCTTCCCAGCAGCTGCTCACACCCCAGAGCAGCTCAGGTGAGGACTGAGGGTCAAGGAGGTGGGCCTGGGGGACAGAATGTCTGAATGGCCCTTGTCCCAGCAACCCTGCACTCCTGTGAGTGCCACCTGGCCAGCAGGTGCATCTGGAGACGGAGCGGCTGCTTTTGTCCCGGGAAAGTGGCAGGTCTGCCTCCAGGACCCCAGGACCCCGGGCCGGTGAGGGCAGGGCTGCTGGTGGCACCCGGTGTGTCAGAGACCCCGTTCCTCCTGGTCTCTCCCTGCGCGCGGTGCTGCTTCACGTCTTCCCGTGTCTGTGCCTGACTTAACGGGCTTCCCAGCTTGCCCACCCCACCCACAGACGTGTTTGAGGGTCGACCGTGCCAGCCAAGACTTGGGGGGTCTCATTCTTCCTTCCCTGGGTGGGAAGTTGTGGACTTGGTGCCACGGTCGTTAGAAGTTGGGGGGCCTGTCTCGGGGTGCGAGGCGACGGCACGGCGGTGGGGGCTCCCCTTGCTCCCATCAAAAAAGACCAGCGACGCGGTGCCTGGGAAGGGAGCCGGTGGGCCTTCCCGGGGGCCTGGTCCCGGCCCTCGCGGGTCCCAAAACCAGGCTGTCGGGGGAACCGTTCACGCCGGCGAGGAGAGGCTAGAGCGTCGACCACGGTTGTTTAGCTCGAAGACACGTGCATTAAAAATACATCTGAAGTTCGGGGCACAGAGAATCCAAATAACGCTATTCAGTGTCTTGCTGAAGAGGGTCCCGGGGTGGGGGGGGGGTGGCCGGCGCCGCTCCCTCGCGGAAAACGTGCGGCGGGCAACTCGCTCGCGAACAAAGCGCTCCCACCCGGGCTCTGCTCCCTCCCTTCCTCTTGCGGTTTCCTGTTCCTCACGCGGAGACAAATCTCTGAAGGACGATTAAGTTGCAAATATACCGGAGCCAAAAATAGAAGATGGAGCCTTATAAACATTTTGCATATTTTGGTGTAATTTGTTGAAAATAGTACAAAATATGCTCACAGTTGGCATCTCGAATGCAAATATTAGGAACGCAGTCCCCCGGTGCAGGATGGTTCCCAGCGGCGGAGCTGGCTGGTCCGCGAGCCACCGTGTGACTCCGGTTTGCCGGGGTGTGAACCCTGCCGGCACGTGTTGGCCCCGAGTCCGGGGGACGCGCCTGCCCGGGCACCTCGGGCCCCTCCGGGTGCTGGGGGACGGAGGCTGCGGAGCAGCTCAGGAAAACACAAATGCTTTTTAACATCACTGATGCCCGTTGCTTCCCTGAGCTCTTTCCCCAGAAAGAGGACCAGGGTGGGATGCAGGGGCTCAGGCCGTGCACACGGCACCCCGCTTTTGTGGTGGGGGCGCAGGGATGCACGGGGCAGAGCCTGCGAGGCGCCTGCCTCACCCGGACAGCGGTGGCGTCCCTCCCACCCAGGGCTCAGAAGAGGCCTCGGGGTCCGCGGGGGACGTAGACCCATGTCCCCTCGCGCTGGGCGGTGAGCCGCCCGCCACCCTGTGCGCCCCGCTGTGCACCTGGGTCCCACCCCACAGGTGGACCTGCCGGCTCCAGGGCGACGGCTCCGGAAATCGAGGCGCCTCCCTGGGCTGGAAACGCAGCTCCGCGTGGCTGGTCCGGGCAATTAGCAGGCCCCTGGGGCCGGGTCCACGGCGGCGGCCCACGCGGGGAGCCTGATTAGCGGGGGTCTCCCGACGTTTGCCGCTGGTCGTAAATGCCCGGCACACAGTATTGATTTTCATTTAGATATCTTAATGTCTCCAGACAGTCCCGGCAGACTCGGGCTGAACTCGGATCCACGGGAGCGCGGGGCTGCAATCTGCAAACATTTTTCTTGCCACTTTGTTTCATTTTTCCTAAACTTAACTGATTTGGAATCTGGAGATATAAATGAACCGCGTCCGCCCGGCCTATCCATCACGGCCCGCACACCCATGGCGCGGCCCTCTCCTAGCATCCTATTACCACCGGGTAGTTGGCTAGTCAAACAGGAATAAAAATTACACCGCAAACATCATAAGTTAGGCTTGATTTGTTCAGCAAGGAGCCTGACAATCGGCAGGAGTTATATACCTCGGCTTCGCTGGAAATCAGGCTTGTTACGGCTCTGGTACGTCTATAAAGATTGTTCATTTCACATAAAACAGCTACCTGCACTGAGCGCTCTGGAAGGAAGAGTAATGCTGGTTATAAATACCGAGGAAAATCTATTTGTCTGCCCCTTCGCGCCGTTCGCCAGTCCCGCGGAGCAGCCCGGGGCGCAGGGCTGGCTGGAGGCCGCCTCCCCCGGCCGGGCGCCCGGGCCGAGTGTGTCACTGTGACCGCGCTCTCTGCCCGCCAGGGGGACGCTCAGGACGGTGAGCGAGTGGACGGCGCTCTGCGGAAACCCAACACGGAGGCTGGCTGTTGGCCGGCTGGGCTGGGTGATGGTTAACGTCAGAGAAGATAAATAGAAATGATTAGAATGGGTTTGGGAGGATTTTTTTTTTTTTCCATGGGGCAGGGCTGTGTTCGTCTAAAGATACATTAGGGGAGGGTTATATCTGATTTCAAGCTGCTGGTAATTAAAATGATGAACACCCCTTACTCATCGGATTCAAGGCATTGAAGTTTTAAACACCCTTTGCGCTCGGAACCGAAGGCCAGTGTGTCCGTGTGGACGCGTGCCAGGGCTCCTCACCTCCGGGTGCGGCTGTGACTCTAGGCCAGCGAGTCCCTGCCGGGGCTGTGGGCGCACCCTGGGTGGAAAGCGAGGCTCCAACACCCAGCCCGCCGTCCTGGGCCAGGGGGACGAGGGGGGGAAATGGAGAAGCTCTGGGCCCCACAACACCACCCCCCTCTCCCCGGGGCTCAGCTGCTGTGACCCAAATGTGCGGGTGGGACAATGTCAGAGAGGCTCCGCAGATGAGTGGGGACCTTCTCGTCCCCGAGGGCACGTTCTAGACTCTGGTTTCCTGGGCTCTGCCCCTCAGGGTGGCAGTTATCCCGCATCAGGCCATGCGTTGGTGAAGAAACGGGCCATTTCAAAGGGCTCCCTCGTGGTGCGGAAGGAAGACGCTCTTGCGTTCGGGCCTCACTTGTTCGGCTCCCCACGTTCAGGGACAGAGCGGCGGGCGCTCTTGTCCTGTCTCCTCCGTCGGGGCAGAGCCGCAGACGCGGTCACAGGCGGGCCTGCAAGATCGCACTCATTGTAGGGCGCAGCGAGGCTGCGAACTTAGCCCCTGTTGGCAGACCCCTGGGGACGCGGGTGCTGCGCTGCCCAGCGGTGTGAACTTGAGTGGGACCTTGGCCTCTCTCAGCCCGAGCGTCCTTATCTGGAGGGCGGAGGTCAGTACGTCCCCCTTGTGAGAGTGTAAGGGTCCGGGTGTCCTAAGTGCCTAGTGTCATGCTTGGTCCAGAGCTGGGCTTCATGCGTGAGAGCTGCTGCCATGGGCACGCATGTGGGTAACGGCTGCTGTTCCACACGTGTCTGACGTTGTCAGCCCGGAACAGAAACGGTTTGCACGGTCCACCCGGGCACCTGCCCGGCGGCCTGCGGACCGAGGCCCACCGTGCGCTGTTGGTCTCTTAGCTGGTGGAGAGTCCCCAGCCATCTCCTTGCCCCAGTCAGTAGGTAACATGGAAGCTTCTGGAAAAACTATGTACAGCCTGGCTGCTTCTACTTGATGTCAAAAGCAAGAGAGGTGAAGAGGGAGAGAGGGGGCGACGGAGTGTGAAGACTGCACGTAGCCCCCTTAGCCTGCGCCTACTCTGGCCTCTGCAGTGGGGGACAGTGGCCACGGCCGCCCGCCTGTGACGCGTCAGCCCTGCCGTGGTCCCTGCAGGGCCCCCCGATGGAGGGTTCCGCAGCTTTGGGGCACAAAGGCTCAGTGCTGACACCCACGACCTCCTCAGCTAGCTGCTCACAGGGCAGCCACCCCAGGAGTGAGACCTGCTGGTGCTGGGGACGGTCACGGAGCATGTCGGGCTGAGTCCCAGTGAGAAGCGCTCGCGCCAGGGGAAAAGCCGGGGTACCTCCTGAGGCCAGATTTGGTGGGGGTTTCTGAAAAAGTCAAGGTTCACTTCCGGGTCGAGACTTGATACTCTAGGGGCTCAGAGTGGCTTTGTTGAGTGCCCTCCACCTGTCCTGCTTTGTATCAGTTACCTGGGGGGCTTCTGCCCATGTGGTCCCCGCTTCTCCACACGGCAGAGGGTGGGAAGGGTGGCCCAGGGGTCCATGCCCATCAGAAGCAAACTTGACCAATGGCGCGGACTGCTTACAATGAAATAAGATTGTGGATCAAGCTGGAGATCATCTGGGTATAATGGGGAAAAGGCTAACTCTGCTTTGGATAATAAACAGGTACCGACTCCTCATTTTGGTCAGCATTAGGGTCCCCTTTCCAACGCCCACCTCACTCCTCATGTCTGTCTCTCAAATTGCTGCTGTCCCTGGGGGCGGGGAGTCATTCATTTGCATAAACCCTCCCGCTTCCCCATCCTTCTTGGACATGAACAGGCAGCCCAGGGTCACCGGGAGTGTACGCGCATGTGTGCACGTGTGCGTGCATGTGTGTACCTGTGAATGTGTGCTCATGTGTGTACCTGTGCTTGCGCATGTGCGTACCTGTGCATACGCGCTCATGTGTGTACCTGTGCATGTGCACGCGTGTGTGCCTGTGCGTGTGTGCACATGTGTGTACCTGTGTGTGTGTGCGTGTAGCAGGTACAAGAGAAAGACCAAGATAAAATCCGGGACAAAGCGCCCATTCTAAAACCACATTGAGTGACGGTGGACCCTGACGTGGAAAAAGCTAGAACGGCTGCTGCAGAGAAGGATCTCTCAGTAAACGCAAGATGGTCCCGGGATGAAAATCATGGCTGCCCACCCGGAAACAAGCCATCGGTGGTCTGGGAAGAGGAGAAATGCAGAGAGAGAGGAGGTGTCGGGTGACTCCCCAGGGCCCAAGCCCTGGGGCCCCGGTGCGGGAGAGCAGGCTTTTCTCTCGAAGGACAGTGGACATGTAACCAAACGTCCACAATTAATCTGATAATCCGATGCGTTTGACACACGGCTGATCATGACACAGGCGTCTTAGTCACCCCATGTCGCTCCCCTCCCGCCGCCTCCCTCCCTCCAGACCCTGCCCGCCAGAGTCACGCAGGGTCTGTGCAGGCCGGCCCTTCCTCCCCTGCCTGCATGTGGAGCTCACTGCGTGGGGGCACGTGTGGCGGGTGCCCGGGGGCTTCCCAGCTTTCGGTACCGGGAGCAGAGCTTCCCCGCACGTTGTATTCCAGCCTGTGTGGGAACGGACACTTCTCTTCTTGGCAAGTCAGCCCCTGGCGGGGGTGGCCGAGCTGCACCCCACGGTCAGTGTATGTTCACCTGTTCAGAGGCGCCCCTGCTCTTCCGGGGAGGCTGCACCGTTTGATTCCCCATCAGCAAGGCACGGGGTGCTGGTTGCTTCCTGCCCTTAAGCCATTCTGATGGGTGACTGGGGTGTCTCTGTGGCGTTCGAATCAGCATCTCCGACTGTGTCTTTACACTCTCACCTGCCATCCTTATGCCTTCCTTCGTGAAATGACCATTCAGTTGTTTTGCTTATTTTGACTTTTTATTGCAGTGTGTGGGTTCTTTGTGCGTTCTGCATAGAAGTCGTTTTTCCAACGCTGCTTTAAAAAACTCCTTGCGTCCTACCTGTTCATTTTCATAACGGTGCCTCTTGAGAAACGCGTACCAGTTTTTAATGATCACGAAATCCAACTTATCATCCTTTTCTTTTCCGCATCTTCTTTTTGGCGTCTTACCTAAGAAATCATTGCCTCACTTGCCATCGCAATGACTTTCTTCCAGAAGTGTAGAGAATTGGTTCCAGGCTGGGCTGTAATTCGTTCCGAGTTCACGTTTCTATCTGGTGGGAGGTCAAGTTCGCTTTTTTCCCTTTCCTTTCGCATAAAGGTGTTCCGTTTTCCAGCACGCTGGTTGAAAGCCTGTCCTGTCCCCACTGGACAGTCTTGGTCTGTAGGCTGTGCTGTGTGGGTGGGGCTCTGGACTCCCCTCACTGGGGGCTGCGCCCTGCCCCCCACCCCCAGCTCGTGCACCCTGAGGGCTGACCGAGTCTGGCTGGGACGCAGCAGCCGGACTCAAAACCAGGTCACGTAAGTTACCCGCCTCCTTGCTCATTCCTAACATGGTTTGAGCCAATCCAGGTCATTTGCATTTCCAGGCAAGGAAAATATATATAAAAGACATCAGTTCTACAAAACCGCTATGGGGATTTTGATAAGCAGGGCATTGAATCTGACTGATGGCTTCACCTGTTCTATTCACCTGGAGCATTACGACCATGATGGAAATTCGACAGAAGCAGAAGCTTTAGTGTATCATGTATTTATTTGATTTAATTTCCTGATTGTATTTTTCCCCACCACCCTTCATCCCCCGTGTACCCCCCCCCCCGCTTCCCCCCAGTCACCACACTGCTGTCCGTGGGTTTTTCTCCTCGCTTGCTCCACCCGTGTCCCCGGTGCCTGTCGGCCCAGCCACTCGGGAGCCTGTGTCTGGAGGTCGCTTGGGCCAGGAGTCCGGGCTGTGGGGCACGATGCCAGCGGTTGTCCTTGACACCAGGGGGGCCAACCTCCTGGCCCAGGGGAGGGCCAGGCTGCCCGAGGAGGGTGGCCCAGCCCAGGTTGGGAACCGAGTGTGAGTTAAGGGTCTGCAGGCAGCCACCCTGAAGGTTCCCCAGGAATATAATGAAAAGGATCGGGGTGGGGGGTTTCTGAGAACGACCAGGCCTATTGTCAGGTGTTGCAAAATCATCATTTGTCATTTAAAATTTTAGTTCACAGGGTCATTTGCTACAGAGAAAAATTTTATTTTTTTATATGGTTTAAACTATCATTATTGTATGATCTCATTTTAATTGCATTTTTCTGTATTTACATACAAAATATGTGCGTTACTTTTATTCGTAAAAAATGAAATTAAAATAGAAGATGTTGGTGATATAATTTTTAATGGTTTAAAGTTTTCTTTGTCAGTATGGAACACAATTATAGTAAACAATGTGAAACAATGAAAAAAGATCATTAAGAGACAAAACTCATGAGATGCTATCAAAGCTGAAATTAGAAATATTTATAGTTTGTATCATTTTATTATTAACTCTATAAGGGTAAATATAAAGGAACTAAGTAGCAAATGCAAAATATTAGAAAAAATTATAAATTTAGTCTACAAAAGAAAAAGGATATAATAAAGGTAAAAGTTTTAATATGTAAAAAACTAACTATAAAAGCAGTATTTAATATATTTAATTTAAAAGCATTTTCATATATGATATACCATGTATACATATACATACAGTATAATATTTCATATTATGTATAGAAGCTTATATGTTAAATAAGCAAAGGAAAATAAGCAAAGAATATAAATATACTCCAAGACAGTATTACTACATTACTAATTCTTTGTTTTCAACATGAAGTGAACCAAAGTAAAATAAAATATTTTAAAGAGTAAACATAGCAGCAGGATTAATAAATACATCTAAGCCTTGCTTCTTTAGAACTACGGGCCAATTTCTGATAGAGTATTTAGTAAGAAAAGGAGGAGAAAATTCTTCCTCAAACATATGAAACAAGTCGTAAGAAAAATGAGAGCAGTCAAATCTTTTCACAATATTATTTTTATAGTAAGTTAGAGAATGTATATATAAATAGGTTGGATTTAAGAAAAAAAGGATACTCTGCATTACAAAAAGCAAGCCAAGACTAGAGAACTCCAGCACAAACAAGTGAGCTAGAAATGTTTACAATGCTTAGCTCCAACAAGATGCTTTTATCAGAACTGTATTTTTTAAAACAGTTTTAGAGTTCAGTCCCCTGTAAAACACTACTCAGTTGGTTTAGTGAAAATGTGGTAACTAATACCATAGGTGAAGGCAGTTTAAAAAGCTGACTCGCTTATGAGCATAATATACAAATATTAAAGAAAATACGATAAAAATCTGGTAGTGGAATAAAAACATAATATTTTCTGACTAAATACATTTTTTCCATGAAGGGGTTTCAGGATAATTAATATATTTAAATATATTAATATATATCAAAAGATAAAAGTTACATGCATTTCCTATTGAAATGACTTACAATAACATTCAATGTCCATTTCCAATAAAAAATCCAAAACCGAACACCTGTTAGTATGATAGAAATTAAAAATTCTTTATTAAAAATAGTTTTTTCCCCCAAAACAACAGATGAATCACACTTTAGAATGAAAAACTGGAGACATTTCTATTTAAATAAGAAAGAATTCTCACAATCCCTGCCATATTTAACACAGTCATTTAAATTCTGTCCAAAGGAATAAAACAAAAATAAAAAAATAAGAGGATGGCTAATTGGAAGCAGATGACCCACTATTATCATTGACGTGTGATAAGGTTGTACCTCTGAAGAACCCAAAGGCATAAATGGAGAAAGTAAACCCTGCTAAGTGAGTCCAGAAATAGTTGGGTCAAAATAAGCACAAATGAAAGTTAGCTTTCCAAATACCAGCTATATTATGCTAGGAAAATACACCATTTGCAATAGCAGCAAAAATACAAAATTATTTAGGATAAAGTTCACAAGAAGTGTGCTGAAAAAGAGTAAGGACTGAAAGTGGGAAAAATGTGCCACGTTATTGCATTAGCATTAAAAATAAAAATAAATTCATATTAATATAATAAATATAATTAAATAAAAAGTTGCCATTTTTCTCTATAGTGTTCAGAAATTTAATAAAACCCAAGTAAAATACCAGAGGAACTTTGGGGGATGTCATGGTGTATAAGATTATTCTGAAATTCGTTTGGAAGTTTAGAATTGCCCAGAACATTTTGAAAAAACTAGAAGGAGGGGTGGGACTTGTGAACTGAGTGGAGATACGCAATGGTGTACTTGCAGCTCTGTGTGTGTTCAGACACTCTGATTTAATTGCAGGCATAGACAGATAAATCAATGAAACAGGACAAAGAGAGCCGAAGCAGGCCCGTGTAAATATGAATTTCATGTAAGATAAATGTGGCATTTCAAATCAGTGGGGAAAAGAAGAATTCAGTAAGTAAAATTGGGTCAATCGGTGGACCATGTGAAAAAAATTTTTACAACACAGCATGTACTAAAAATTTTAGATTTATAAAATATTTAAATATAAAATTTGAAGCCACAGAATTATTTGAAGAGAAACACCTAATATTTATTTCAGGTCATGGTGAGCAAATTTTTCGTAAAAGCATATTTAAAGGCATAGTTCACCCAATGAGACCGATGGATTTCACTACAACATGACAAAATTCTTTATGCCAAATTGATCATAAACTAGCCTAAATGTTAGACCACAAATTAGGGGTAAACAATTTTTGCAACAAAATCATTAATATGCTTATTATATAAGTGCTTACAAATTAATGATTAAATGACAAACATACAAGAGAAAATAGGCAAATAAAATTACCAGGAAATTTTATAATGTAGAATCACAGTGGCCCTTGAATATAAGAAAATAGAGTCCAAACTCACTGGAAATTAAGGACTTACCATTAGAAGGAATGATTGGTGTCATGCATTTAGTCTAGTGCCAGGGACGTAGAAAATTCTAGGTATTAACTCTTTGTAATACTATGATAATGATGATGGTGGTGGTGGTGGTGATGGTGGTGAAGATGATGGTCATGATGGTGGTGGTGATTATGGTGATGGTGGTGAAGATGATGGTGATGATGGTGATGATGGTGGTGGTGATGATGATGATGGTGGAGATGATGATGATGGTGGAGATGATGATGATGGCGATGGTGGTGATGGCGATGATGGTGAAGAAGATGATGATGGTGATGGAGGTGATGATGGTGAAGATGAGGATGATGGTGGTGATGAAGATGATGATGGTGATGATGGAGGCGATGATGATGATGGTGAAGATGATAATGGTGATGATGGTGAAGAAGATGATGATGGTGATGATGGTGATGACAGTGGTGATGATGATGATGGTGGAGATGATGATGCTGCTGCTGCTGATGATGGTGGTGATGATGATGGTGATGCTGGTGGTGAAGATGGTGGTGGTGGAGATGATGATGACGATGGTAATGATGATGGTGAAGATGATGGTGATGATGATGATGATGGTGGAGATGGTGATGATGATGGTGGTGATAATGATGGAGATGATGATGATGATGGCGATGGTGGTGATGGTGAAGATGGTGGTGGTGGAGATGATGATGATGGTGATGATGATGGTGGTGATGGTGGTGAGGATGATGATGGTGGAGATGATGGTGATGATGGTGGTGATGATGATGGTGATGATGGTGGTGATGATGATGATGGTGATGGTGGGGATGGTGGTGATGGTGATGGTGGTGATGGTGATGGTGGTGATGGTGATGATGGTGGTGATGGTGATGATGGTGGAGATGATTACAATGCAGATTATGATGATGTTTCCTTCAAACGATAGTTAAGTATTGGCATACGGACTAGTGGAGCAGGGGTTAGTTTTTGGTGGAAGAACATAATCACACATCTGTAAAGTGTACTTTTGCGATGCATAACCAAACCGTTGAGAAGACAAATTTCTTTTGATAAGTTCTTCCCACTCATATATTTATTAGTGAAATCTCATGAAACCCTCTTCAAGGATTGACGTCCACTTTTGTTACAAATTACCGTAACATTGGGTGTGTGGTGGCGGACAGAGGTGATGGGGAGACAATTCACTGACACGAGCTGGGTCCTGGCCTACCCGGTGGCAACGGGTCTCACAGTGACATACGCAGAGGAAGCCGGGAAACGCTTTTCAACGTTTTCCCTGTTTATGTCTGAATGGAGGGACCTTGGGTGATTTGATCCCTTTCCTCAGGATTTTTCACTGTCTTCTATGAACGGGCAGCAATGTCGTAAGCAGACGGTCTAAAAGCCCTGCTGCCAAATGTTCCAGTTTTGGGAGCTGAGATGCGGGGCCATGTCTAGGGTGTGGGGGCACCCACCCCAGCGGTCCTCAATGAACCCAAGTGACGGAAAGCCACCAGGGACACAGTGGCCGGGCAACACCCTCAGTCTGGGGCGGGGCCTCCGTGGAGGAACCTGCAGCCCGTCTGTTGGGGTCATGTCCCCGGCAGCAGACCTTCAGCTGTTAAATTTTGGGGTTTGCACGGCAGCACTCACAGGCTTTGCTGAAGGTCAGGAGTGAAATAGGGACCCACAGATGGAGCTGGAAGACTGTCAGGGCCCCTGGCCCAGCCCCTACAGCGGCCAGAGTCCCCGTGGTGAGCCAGCCTGTGGCCCTCCAGCGGGCACACCTGCCCTCCTGCCTGCGCCCAGGTGTCACTCCCAGTGGGGGCTGAGCCTCTTGGCTCAGGGGCACTGCAGGGCCACCAGGTGTGGGAGGACAGGGGCTCCCTCTGAAGTCGGCCCAGAGAGGCGGCGCCCAGGACAGGGGCCAGGCGGGTGGAATCCGTGTGCTTTGGGTAACAGGGGGAGGCAAACCCTGGAGGGCCACCCATGCGGCTTCACCCTCCCTCAGCCTAGGTTAGCGATCCTCAACCTGCCCATCTCCTGGCACGTCAACTAATTACTAAGAACCTGCAGTATGCTACAAAATACCGTTTTTTGCTGATCTGACAAAAATACGTATAATTGATTGATTCACACACACGCACACAAAGTCGTAATTACCTACCCTTTTTGTTCCAAAGCGACTGTAAAAAATTAGATGCTTATGTTTGTATATCAGGGTGTTTGGTACCAAGAACTGACCCATCAGATGCAGCTGATTATTATGCAACCGGACCCGTGAGGGGCACATCTGTGAAAAGACCAATGTCTTTGTGGTTCAAGGCACGACATTCAAACTGGTCGGCTACTGCGGCCTTGGCTGTCGCCACTTTTCTATTTGACCATCGAAGGGAAAAGAGGTCAGTGCCCCTGACTCAACAGTCAGGTCCCGCGTCCTTTAAAATGCTGCAGCCCGCTGGGTGAAAGCTGCTGGTCCAGGTCAGCCAGAGTGACCGCAGTCTCGTGCGTGCTCTGTGCCAGGACTGGTGCGTGCCCAGCCCGGAGGCCGGCTCCACTCCGGCTTTTGAGATAAAAGGCTGCAAATCTGCTCATTCATCTCAGGATTGTCCTTGAATTCTGCCTCCACCAGCTCCCCTCCTTGCACACCGTTCATTTTAACTTCTTTCACACCTGCTCATGCTTCCTCCAGGAAGCCTTCCTGAGTTTCTTAGCGCTTGATGGTTCTCCGGCCAAGTGTGACCGCCGTTCACGCACGGCCTCGACCGCGTGGCGGGCTTCGTAACTCCTCGCTCAGCTGTTTTTTCGTCGGCATCAAGCATGTCCTGCAGCGATGTGTTTATCTTGGCCTCCTCCTGTGTGCTGCGTGGTTTCCTGACCTTAAATCGAAGAAGACTCGACCTCTCTTTAGAGGAGACCGACTTGGGGAAGTCCTTTCCTGGGCTGCCACGGGAGAGGGACGAGGATTGGGCTGAGAGGTGGTTCTGGGCTCCTGGAGGAGCAGGAAGCAGGCCCTGGAGGGAGGGCCTGGCGCCCAGGACGTGTTGCTGCCGGGTCAGGCTGAGCAGCCTCGGTGGACCCTCCTTTGCGCCAGGCCCTGGGCGCACGGGCCTGGTCAGGGCCTCCTGACCGCCGGGCCAAGGACCCGGGCTGAGCCTGGGGGTGGGTGGGGGGTGGGGGTGGCTGGTTTCGCCCGCCAGCAGCACCAGATGCCCACACCTCAGCCTATTCCAGTCACATCCCCGGCTGCCCAGCTGTCACTGTCATAATTACTGCAGCCACTGTCGGGGACTGTGGTTGTGGAGACCCTCCGGCCTCCTTAGAACTTTACTACTGTTTACTGCCGTCATTCCAGCTTATCAGGACGCGGCCTGCCTTCTGCCGGCCTCTTGAAAACGGTGGTAATTCCCATCCATCACGGGCAGCCCAGCTGCCGCGGGCAGCTGTCAGGGCGGGCTCTGCGTGTTCCCTGACACGCTGGCCCTGACCTTGCGAAGGTGGCAGCTCCGCGAGCCAAGTGCCCTTCCCGCGAGGGCAGAGGGACCGCGCCCTTCCTCCTGGCCGCACCGTGCTTCCGCTGTGGCCCGAGCTGCGTGTCTGTGCCCGTGTCTGCCCGTGACCGTGAACTTCCCCAGCGGAGAGGCCATTGTCTGCTGCTAAAGGTTTTATCACTCTTCCCCACAGTGTAAGCAGAATGCACAAGAACTGCAATGCAAACAGGTGCCATTAGTGGCTGTGTGTTGGGCTCCAGGTGTGCACGGGGCCCACCCGCTGCTCCGCACAGCAGCCCAGAGAGCCTGTTCCGGGCGAGCAGCCCTGACCAGAGAGGTTGTTTAACTTGCCCAGGATCACACAGTTCAGGAGCCAGGGCTTGGGAAACAGAAATGGAGATGATCACCAATCACTTCACTTATCAGATGCAACTCCATCTTTCATGGTTTTTCTACCTATTCATTGCTTTTCCATAATCGTGATTATATTGTGTAATCAGTAGTGTCTTCAATGAGAATTGTCAGAGTTCATAGGATCATGGAAACATTTCTCACAGGTGCACCACCTTTTACGTGGGGCGCATTTACCTTGGTTGCGCACAACCAAGTTTTAGGTGGGACATGAAGGAACAGTTTTGATAACTATCAGTGAGATTTATGCACATTGGAAGGGTCATTCGTGCCTCAGTAAACTTGTGCGTTGATAAATGATGATAGAGCTATGAGGGGAAATCAGTACAATGTAAGAATTTAAAGAAAAAAAATTTCTAAAAGATTTTATTTATTATTTTTAGAGAGCGGGGAAGGAAGAGAGACAGAGAGGGAGAGAGACATCCATGTGTGGCTGCCTTTCACCTGCCTCCAGCTACGGACCTGGCTGGGGACCTGGCTCGCAACCTGGTTCTGTGCCCTGGCTGGGGAATCGAACCAGCGACCTTTGGGTTCACAGGCCGGCGTCTCATCCACTGAGCCACCAGCCAGGGCTTAAAGAAACTCTGAAGTTGGTAATACAGAGTGGAGCAGAAGTAGGTTTGCAGTTGTTCGTATGGAAAATAATGCAATAATAATAATACAAGAATAAACTTCGTGTTTCCCATACTCACAAGACTGTGTATAAAGACAGAAGTTTGGGAAAGACCCTTTCAAACTAACGTCTCAGCTTTGTCGCTCCTTGTGCAAAGGACCCGTGAGAAAGAAGACAGACATGCTCCCCACACACCTCTCCGCTGGACTGTGGGTTCCGGCCCCTCCTGGGGGGGCAGCGGGCAGCCAGACCCCCGCTGTGACTCCTGGGATCGCCTCTGTGACAGACGGGCAGCTCAGCCATGGTCATGTCCCTTCCCACGTGGTCTTCGTCCAGTGACTGACCATCTCAGGACTGTAAGGCCCGGCCAGCTTGGGGAAATTCTCAGGTCTGGGACGCGGAGGCAGCCTTGCTGTGGCCGGAGGTGGATGCACCGGACGGGTGTGGACGTGTGGACGTGTGGACGTGTGGACATGTGTGGTTGACGTTGGGGCTGAGGTGGATGAGATTGTTCTTGGTGGGATGGCAGCAGAGCCTAGGTGGCCTGGGCCTGGAGGGACCACGGGAGCGCGTCCCGGGGCCCGAGAGAAGCCCAGACAAGACCGTCTCCGCCGGCTGGGCTCAGGGGAGGGCAGGCTGCTCCCTCGCCACGTGTGTGCGAGCAGTTGGGGGCACGGGCAGTGCATACCTGCCTGGGCCCCTGGGCGCGGCTTCCGCAAGGGGCGTAGCGTGCGGGGTGGGCTGCTGACGGCCGGGACCCTGGCCGTGGGAGGGCGGGAGCCGGCCGTGCCCGCGCCGGGTGGCGATGCATAAATATTAGCCTTAAATAACTGTGAACACCTTGTTTCCTAAAAAGATTAGTGGCTCTTCTCTGCGTGATAAATCGTGTGAGTTACAGTGCAGACCTGTCTTCCCGCTGGATTATCCCCGAGCCCTTTCAGTAACCGAGCGCAAGTGGTGCGCAGGGGCGGCGGGGGCAGAGGGGAGTCGGTCTGTCATCCCTCCCGCCGGCTCCTACCTTCCTCGCCGCGAGAGGACTGTGGCCTGGACGCCGGGGGGAGCAGGCCTCCTGCCCCCTGCAGTGGTGAAGCTCTAGGTGTTTTCTCAGGGCACTGTTTAAGATGCAGAGCTGTCCTGACTCCCCAGGGTGAAGGGGGCCAGCCTGCCCCATCCCCACAGGGCGGAGGTAGGAGAACCCCCGTGGGGGCACCACCCTGAGGGGGCACCGCTGCAGGCAGCCCTGCTTGCTGCCTCTGAGGGCCGGCGGGGAGTCCTCGCACCGCTGTGCGTGCCTGGCCGCATGTCAGGTCCTGAGGGGACCAATGGGGCAGCAGGAGCTCCCACAGACGTGCCGTGCACCCCGGGGCCCCGCAATTGGCCTCACACACAGAGAGACACTTGGGGCCCAGCCGGCCGCGGGGCAGCCCTTCCCCAGCGGAGCGCAGTCTGAACCGCAGAGGGTGTTTATTCTGCTGCTGTTACTGTCTTTCTTTTTGCCTTTAATGAACAGCTTTCCTAGGCTGGACCGACGGGCAGCCGCATGGAGTTGAATGAAGGGTGGATTTGCTGAGCGGCAGCTGGTCAACCTGGTCCTGCGGACCAGAGGGGGACCCTTCGTGCCGCCCCAGCCCGTCTCCAGGACCCTCCCTCGTGCGGAGGCAGCGCTGACCGGGCGCTGTTGTCACAGCGGAGTTTTCCAGCCCCAGCACCTCAGGGACGGGGCCGGCGAGCACTCAGCCTCCGGTGGGCGGCCAGCACCGTGCCGAGGACGCCCCACAGGGCCGTCCCCTCGTGGTATTCCCAGGTCGTCGGGAGCGTTCCCGCGCTCTCGCTGATGGGTGCTGAGCTGCCCCCGTTTGGCTGCGGTGGGAAGAATATGGTTATGAATATTTGTGTACCAGTCCTTCGTAAACAATTTTTTTTGGGATAAGTAGCTTGGAGCGGAAGTGTTATGGGTCCCTCTGTGTTTGTTTAACATGATAGCCGTGTCCATCATGGTGGCTGCGGTTCTCAGCCTCCCCAGCGGGCACGGGACTCGGGGCTGCTCTGCCTTCCATCCGGGGCGACCGGGGCGCGAACTGGCACCCGCATTCCGTGGACGAGTGACGAGGCTGAGGGTCTCCTGCCAGGCCCGCTGCTCCTCCCCAATCTTTCCTGGTTCTCCGCGAAGAAGCCATTCAAGGATTTGCCCATGTTGTACCTTAGGTTGGTGGCTCTTACGAGTGACGTGCGGGGATTCTCTCCCTGTTACAACTCACGCCCTCCGTCCCCCAGGGTGTGGTGCCTATTATCCTGGAGGCTGTGGCTTGCTTTGCATTCTCTTAGTGGTGTTTCTGGGGAGAGGCTGACTCTGGACTTGCAAGAGCTGCTCCCAAATGCTCCCAAATGCAAATGCTCAAAGCATGAGCATTGAGGCCTCAGCCACGGGGTGACTCATCGGTTGGAATTGGGGCTGGGAGCTAAGTGGGTGCAAAGTGACCAAGGCCAGCGGTGGCTGGCTGGGGATCCCTCGGGACGGAGAGGTAGCACCTCGGCGAGCCCCCCGGTGCGTCTGCGAGGCGTGAGGGGGCTCAGCTGGGCAGGAGGGCAGGGTCCCCGCCGGAGCCGGTGGGCAGCGGACCGGGCAGATATTCCGAGATTAGTCTGCATGGAACCTCACCACTTCTCACCCATGTAAGGCTTGGGGAATATTTATTTTCCTAAGTGTCTCTCTTTAAAATGGAGAGCTAGGCGCTGTTCAAACATTTCACTAAATCCTCTCACCGGCAAGACTGAGCGGAGTTGAAGCAACAGGGGGCAATTTTCCATCCTCCCCGAGGTGGTAGTGGTGGGGGGGTTGAGTGTTGGTCACGCGTGGCCAGGGCCGCGGGGCAGCACCGAGTGTTCCGGCGGGAGATCTCCCTCCAGGAGTCCCTGGGGCGTGCGAGTTCGGTGCTGTGGGACTCAGTGGAGCCCCGGGGACAAAAAGAAGGGCCGGGCCCTGACGGAGACCTGCGGAGTCAGCCCTTCCTTGGAGGCTGGACCACAAGGAGCCGGTGGGGGCTGCCCAGGAGCAGAGGAGAGAGTGAAGGGTTAGGCCTGACAATCAGCTCCCTGCATCCTACAGACATCACGGTCAGGGCCAGAACAGAAGCAACGGAGGCGGACAAGTGTCTGTGGCCCTGGGGTCCCTGCCCACCGTGCCGGTCCGACCCCTGGAAGGCGGTCTCCCCCCTGACACCCTCCCTGCACGTGGTCCTGGCCGCCTGGACTCAGAAATGGGTGCTCTCACCTTGCCGGATGAAACTCTTCTCATGGAATCTGCAAATTCCGTTATTAAATGTTACAGCAGCTAAATTAAATAATAAGAATAACTAGGATCTTGAAATTCCGAACATCTGATAATTAGACCAGTCTTTAAGAAATATTCCAAGTTAAGGCACATTAGAATGTATTCCACAACATGGAGACAGCCTGACAAAGAAACATTATTCTTAGATTTACAATTAATTACCCTTATGTCTATACCTTGCATTCAATTTGCATATCTTAAAAGTGCTGTAAATTTCGCAGGACTCCTTGTTATTTAAGATCCTAGGCTTAGCAAAGTTTCTTCTGAGCAACTTTCTCCGGGTTCTGTGTTGGTGAGGTCAGTAAATCTGGTTCCACTTGGCTCTCCAGTGTTATAATTTCTCTTGTTCTGTGCGTGGTTTTCATCATTATTCGGCTCCTGTCCCTTTTGCTCTCCTGTTTATTATTCCCCAGAGGCCCAGAGACAGAGAGGAGGCTGGAAGACTCAGGGCGTGGTGCCTGCTTGCCCTGCTGCCTCCCACCCCACGCGTTGGTACGAGGGTATCTGACGTGTTGTAACGTCTTTCCGGTGCCAACCTCGTTCAACAGACAACACTTGATGCATAACTGTCAGGAGATGAAATTTCACGCCACAAATTTGCTCCTGACCCCACGGTGTGCTCTGCTCTGCCCCATCCCACCCCGGCCCCCTCCCCAGCCCTCTGAGGTCACCACTATTTCACCCCCTTTCATTTGCATTGTTAGGGTCACTGCGAACGTTGTATTTCAGAAAGACGACATTGGAGTCCCTATTATTCACAAGGTTCCATTGGCACTATATAAAATATTATATTACATAAAATATTATATAATATAAAATATTACATAGTTTGTAGAATGATACTACGTATGCTTACCTTCAGCGGACGCCCTGGAGCGTGGGCTTTAGTCACATTTTGTGCTTTCAGATGAGACCCATTCGAGGTGGCGTGTTTCCCGGTGACCCCGCCGGAGGAGCTGGGCCAGCCGCAGAGGACAAGGCCCAGGGCACCTGGACAGGGTTGCAGCTATCAGTTGGCAGCTGTCACAAAAAACGTCAACGATTTAAAAGAAGAACTAACCATTGGGTAGGCCCACATCGTTCATTTGATAAGGTGGCTTATCAAATTAATTGTCTTTACTTTCATTCGAAACACTTTTGTGAGGTTGGGCTGTGACAACGGTCGTATCAGAAAAACTTACCAACGTTGGGGAACTTTTGCGGGAGCCCTTGGAGTATTGGCGGTGGAAGAAAAGAAGCAAGGTTTTTGGCACGTTATGCTTTATTATTTGAAGGAGGGTGAAAGCACACGGAAACGCACGGAAATGCATGGAAAGCCCACGGAAACACACTGAAACGCACAGAAATGGCCTACTCAGCGCGCGGCGCAGGGGCTGAGGCTGACAGCACGTGGCGGAAGTGGTTTGCAAAGCTTCGCGCTGGAGGTTTCTCTCTGGACTCTGCTGCTGGTCACGGAGACCAGTTAAAGTTGATCGTGGTCACATCGAGACATTAATTGAGAGAAATCAACATTACACCCCGCAGGAGAGAGCTCACGTACTCAAAGATGTCCAACTCAACAACGTTATGGGTGCAAATGAAAAACGTGGCTTTTACTTTATGGAAAAAAACCCAAGTAAACGTGTTGGCCAGCCCGGTATTGCAACCCAAGCGCCTGGTGGTTCCGTGAGACCACTGATCAGCTTTAAAGCCGCACACACAGCGAGAACCCGTGTTAGCCCCAGGGACCGTTTCAGTTGCTTTGTTGTGCCAGCTTATTTTCCTGATGTGCTTTATGTACTGTGATGGTTGGCCAAACCTCGGATAACGTCCACTCGGAAACTTGTGCGCTGCATCCCCGAGGTGCCGTGGGGCTGTGCCGCCCGGGGTGTGGCCGCCTGTCCCCCCAGAGAAAATGGAGGAAACACATCGCCTCCCCTTTCGCTGAATTCTGAGCGCAACCAGGAGATTCCCCACGGCTCCCTCTTCCCGAGTATTAATTGGTGGTTTATTAAAGCAAGTTTAGAAAAGTGAATCCATTGTCATTTCTCCATGACAGGCAGCAGAGGACCTAGTGGTGTCAAAATTCAGGGCCTGGCAAGCAGCTGGGCAGGAAGGTGGGGGGAATACCCCACCCTACCCCTGTCCCCAGAGTGTGACACTGGCCACAGCCAGAGCTGCCTCCGTCCCTGCCGAGGGGCTTCCTGCCCCTCCCTCCTACCTAGGCATCCTTTTCCTCCTCCTGGGAGGTGGGCGAGCGGAGACGTTCTACAAATTTATTAATTTCTGACAGTGACATTCTTCCTGACAATTCGCTGTGTAAGTGAGTCCCCGTGATTTCAGAAAGCCCATTTATCCTGGCTTTTGATGGGCGGAATGCGGGCGGATGCGAAAGTGGCTCTCTCCTCGTTGATTGCAATATAATATTTCTATTAAAACCACTTTTAAAAGCCTCCTGGAAATCTGAATCATACTTTCTCCCAGCGTGTAAAGCGCCACCTCGGAGGAGCTGTCCTGGAATACCTTGGCGAAAGTGCCCAAGTAGCAAGAGTTTTCCTAGTCTTATGTCCTATATACATCTGTTAAATTACTCCGAGATCTCATTAAATAAAGCTAATGTACTTGTAAAACAGTAGGGAGAGACAGTTTATCATTGTAACTGTTAGAGAGAGCCGCTCTGGTGGGGAGGGAGCCAAGAGGACTAGGTAGACGCTGGTCAGTGTCGATGCTTCCCGGCCATAAATCTTCGCTCTTTCCCGCCTAGTTATTGTGTATTTGTTTAGGGGGGAGATTGATTGTAGCAGCCGGAGACGAATGTGCTCCTGGTCTCCTTCTCCTTCTTCTTCTTCCTCTTCCTTTTTTTTTTTTTTTTTTTTAATACTCCTGATGCTTCGCCAAGGTGATAATGCCTCCTTCCCTCCCCCACCCCCGCCATCATTTGTTTCAGATTAAAAGCATGAAATGGCACAAAGAAACATGGGGAGGTTGGTCCGCGGTCGGGCAAGCGCGAGGGCATGAAGATGTATGACGTCCCAGGCGAGCCCAGGATTTATGGCGGCTCACCTGAAGGAGAAGCGGGGGCCCGCCCGGGGTGGGGGCGTCGGGGCGGCTTCCTCGCTGCGCGCCGGCAGATGGTTCAGGGGTGTAACTGGGAAACCCTGGTGCTCAAGACCACGACGACCGCAGTTTTATTGTCTCCGCTCCGGGAAATGGGGGAGGGGGGGGTCCGGTCATCTTGCGGCCGGAACGGGGAGAAAAGGTACTTTTCGTGAATATATAGAGAGGCTGAATTTATAAGGATCAATATAGTCACCAAATGTTGTACAACATGTCAGGATATCATAAAAAGCAGGCAGTTCTACATAAAATACCAGCTTAATCTTGGAGATTTTAAAGCCTCATTAAAATGTGGATAAAGTCCATATATGGGAAGGCAGCCTTCCAAAGGTTGGAGCTGTATATCTGCAGGGCAGGTCACCACCACCACGCACGCCCGGGCCTTGCGGGTCCTGGGCAGCTGGGCGGAGCCCTCAGGCTGGGGTGTCCCCGCCGGGGGGTGGCACTGGGGGCTGGGACCCTCCACCCTGCCTTAACTCCCCACCTTCCCCTGGGGGCACAGACTGAGTGAGGAGCCCAGTTGGCAGGTAAATCTTGCTGCAGTTGGAGACCCGGCATGTCTCGGGGTTTAATCATTTGCCCAATGGGAGGACGCGGCCTCCAAGCAGAGGGGAGGCCTAGAGGGTTGCTCCAGGGTCTGGGCCTGTGATGGGGGTGCGGTGGCTCTGGATGATGGACTTGGGGGTGCGGAGCTTGCTCTCCGGCTCCAGCCCAGCGGTGAGGGGACTCCCGGGCACTGTCCGTACAAGGACGCAAGGCCTCCGAGTCCGGCCTTCTCCGATGGACCCTCTTCCTTTTCTAGGGCCGAGAACCAGCCGCCCTCCGGGGGCCCCTGCTGGGTGGCCCCCCTGTCGGAAGGCCGGGCGGTTCTGTCTGGTTTGCTTGTTTTCCTGGAGAAGCTTTGAAAGTCAAGCAGATACTTTCCTCCTGACCTTTCTGCTGCTCTGCCCATCCTCACCGCTCTCGGCAGCCCAGGTCGGCCGGGCGTCATCTGTCACTGCCAGGCGTCCGTCAGTCCACGGCCGTCCCCGTCAGCCCCATTACCCGGGATCAGCAGAGAGCAGGGCTGGCGTCGGAAGGATCATTAAACCGGAGGCTCCCAGGTAGCTCAGGTGGGCCAGGTGGCCCGTGGTTATTTATTATACCAGGAAGCGCAGCCGTGCGCCTGCTGGTGGCCCAGGAGGCCGGCAGAGGACGCCTGAACGGTGTCACCGCTGAAGGACAGTTAAAAGTGGACTCTCCCCCCTCACTGTAAGCAAAGAGGATTTATTGAACATCTGTTCCGTACATGGCTGGGAAGATTGATTAATTTAATTGCGCACACTTTGCTTAAGTAACATTTGAATACTTAACGTCAAGTTTGAAGGATATGCGGACGTTGGCCGGCGCACTTTCCGCCTGGGTCGCGGGGGGAGCTCGGAGGGGCGGCGGCGCGCGGCCACCTGGAGCCCCTGCCCGGGGCTCCCGCAAGGGCCCGCGGGAGTGGCCGGTGGGAAAAGCTGCCTCTTTTCATCAAGGCGCCCAGTTACTTCTCACATTTTTCCGTTGTGATAAATCATTAATGTAATGAGCTTGGATCCTCTTCACGGAGTGGTGGTAATTTTCCCTCTGGTATCAACGGTGGAGACAGCTGAGCGTATTATATATTTCTGTACCCTTTAACATAATACCGTAATCGTACGGAAGTACCCGATGAGTTAAAGCCGGGATGATTGATTGTGGGTTCCCGTCAGGCAGCCGCGTGGAGCAGGCCGGTCCTGCGCACGGCCGGCCTTGGGGGACGGCTCCCGGCCCGGCCGCGCGCCCTGGTGCCACGTGGGTTCCCCCGGCTCAGGGTGGGTCTCGCAGAGTCGCGGGGAGACGGAAACAGGAGCCCCCGGAACGAACGGGCTCCGACGCTGTGAACGGATCCCGCAGGGGCCATGGTGCCTCCCCCGAAGTTCTTCAACTTCTAAACTGGGGTTCTCCTTACAAAAAGAGAAAAGAGAAAGAGTTACCCCCACGTCCTCGGGAACACGTCCCCCGTGGGGGATGCGGCAGGGCTGAGGGCGGCACCTGAACGGGCCTTGAAAACCGTGAGGAAGGGTTTGAATTGATTTTCGAAAATTTTCGTGGGCCTCGCGAGGTCCCAGACGCCGCCCGCGCTCCTGCTTCCGCTCACCCAACTCAACGGCCATTCCCGGGGTCACGGCCCTCGCGGAGCCGAGAACAGCGTTGCTGTTTTGTGGGGGGACATTTCTTCCAGGGTTTGGCACCGAGGACCCCTTTCTGGGTTAGCTGAGATGGGTGAGGAGGGGTCACCCAGGCCCAAGCAGAAAATGGCACCGGCTGGTGCTTCCGACGGTCACAGAAGCCGCGTGTGGGAGGCCGATCCCCCGCGAGCTGCGCGGAGCCTGAGGGATGAAGACCACCAGAGCGCCGAAGGCCCGCCCAACGCCGCCACCCCGCCGCGCTCGGGGGCAGCGCTCGCTGGGGATACAGCGGGGCCCGGGGCGCCCGCAAGAGGGGGGATCCTGGCCCAGGGGGAGCGGCGGGCCCGTCCGAGTGCAGCCAGGGGAGGCATGGCCGCTGCTTGAGTGACGCCCGTCTGTCCCCTGCTCTGACCGCGCACGGTGCCTCCCGCGGCCGCCAAGGCCACAGCCAGGTGCGGGGCTCCGCGTATCCTTCTCCATCAGTCATACTGCAGGGAGCAGACAATTAATTCTGGAGCAAAATTGAAAGTCAGAGGCAGAGTCTGAAAGAACAGAATGACAATAATAAAGTGCCCCAGCCTCGCATTAATCTCCCTCACTCCGGGCCTGTCACAGCCGGCCTGGCGGTGACTAATGCCACACTTTGCATACAGTGGTCACAGACACGGGCCCTGAGCTCCCTTTACGGCGCCCGCTACGCGCTTTGTTGAGTTTTTGACTCTTGTAGAATCGCTGGGAAAACATCGCCCCTGGTCACAGGGAAGGGGACAGAGTTCCTCCGTCACGCGTGGTGACGGACGCCCGGATCCGGGCCGCGCGGACGTGGCGGCCGGCTCCCCACCCTCTGGACCGGTTTCCCTTCTTTTCCCCGCCTGCCGGTCTCCCCTCCCACTCCCGCCACCGTGAACCCAACTCCTCCATCTCACCAGCGTCTCCGCCTCCCGGGGCTGGGACCAGCGGAGGGCGCTGGGCCTCGGTCGCACAGGAGTCAGCGGTGAGGGTGGGGGCAGCTCAGGCTTACCTGGGAGCTTTGAAGGAACTGGACTGGGAGACGGTGACACGTGTGTCTGAGGGGCAGCGGGTCCCCCGTGGCCAGGGGACAGGGGCCCAGTGGCTTGTGCAAAGCCGCCTGGGGCGCTGGAGAGGCAGCGGAGTGGTCCCTGGTCACCTAACCCAGAGGAAAGGGGACACGGCTTCTCTCACGGGGACTGGAGCCTCCTGCTGGGGTGGAAAACACAGGGCAGCGCAGCACGGTCACCTCCGCAGGGCGCGGCTCGCGCAGCTGCCCAGGGATGGGCTTCTGCGTGTGGACTCAGTGCTGAGACGGACACTCTGCTCGCAGTCTGTGCAGAATGGCCACTCATGTGACACGTGACCTCTATGACCTCTGTGGTTGCACCAGGGACAGGTGCCCCAGAGCTGGGCCGGAGGGGACGGCGCAGCCTGGCTGGAGCACCAGTGCGGGATTGGGCGTGTCCCTTCCGGTGGCCGTCGGGGCAGTGGGTCCTCTCAGGGCAGCAGGTCCTCTCAGGGCCCCCGGTCCCCTCGGGACACCCCGCCACAGCCGCTGGCGCATCTCCCAGGCCCTGGGCCCCTCTCCCGTCGGCCACCCAGCCCACCGGCGCCCCTGAGGGACGAGAAGCAGCTGACTGCCAGGGGCCCTCACAGTGCCTTTGACAACACAGGGGTCAGTTTACCCCACTCTCCTCCGTTCCAGCCTGGGGCTTGGCTCACCTGGAAGCTGGTGCGGAGAGTGTCCTCCTGCCCAGGAAGCGGGGTGGTGAGGCAGCATCCTGGCGTGTCAGGGTCACTCCTGTTGGACCCCAACTGAAACCAAGTGCTGAGGCTGCTCAGGCTTTGGTCGGAGGGCATCGATGCTTAGCCTCCGTGGGGCTGCCCTTCGAGGTGGGGCCCCGTCTTGGGCTCCGTGGGTGGCTGGTGCCCACGGGTACAGACCTTTGCAGGGCGGACTGAGTCAGGGCGGCCCCTGTGTCCTGGGGCGGCTGCTGTCTCGGGCTCTGGACACCTCTTGTCTGACTGAGGTTCTTCTAGACCCTGAATGTGTGGGCTGGACGCCTCCCTGCCTTGGGGATAGTCCTCAGGCTCCACCTTCAGTAGGGACACCTCTTCCTCCCGAGGTCATCGGGGAGGACCCGTTCCCTGGCTCCCCCTAATTCTCTCTGAGCACTGGTGTCCATCTGCTTCGGGGTCACTCTGGCCTCCTCACAGCCAAATACTGGACAGCGTGTCCCATCCAGGGGCTGGCAGCACGCGTGTGCCTGGGTCCTGGGATGGGGCCAACGCTTGTTCCCTGTTTTACCAAATGAAGGAGCTACCCAGGAGCTCATGGGAAGGATGCTCAGAACCCGTGTCCCAAATCCGAGGGCCCAGGCCCTGCGAGCTCAGGGCGAAGTGCTGTCCGAGGGTCCTCCGGGGAGAGGGGACTGTCCTGCAGGCAGCCAGCACTCTGCTTTGGGAAGGAGCCCCGGCCAGTGCAGCAGGGACCCCAGGTGCTCTGGGCTTGCCCTTGGCCTCACTGTGGTCTGGGGCCGCGGCCGCGTGGGGACACCAGGTGCACACCTGTCTCTGTCCTGTGCACGCGCAGGCCCTGCCTCCTCCCCTTCCCGCCCTGCTCTCCCTGTCCCCGCTCCGGCGTTGCTTCCTCCAGGAAGGCGGCCCTATTGCTCCGTGCGGCTAGTTTAGATTCCACAGATAAGAGAGATCGTCCACTATTTGTCTTCTCTGACTTGTTGCCCTTAGCCTAATGCCCTGGAGAGTCATCTGAGTTTCTGCAGAGGAAAGAACTTCCTTCTTCTCCGTGGCTTAATATTGTTTCATTGCATGCATGTGCATGACATATCACACACACACATACATGCACACACACACACACACACAATGGATACACAGCTTCCACGTTTTTGGGCATCACCGGCGTTGTCCCACATCTTAGTCTCACCATTTGTTAAGTCAGGGGAACCTGAAGCCGGGCCCTTGGGTGGAGGCTCGTGTGACAGGGGCGGCTGACCACAGGCCCGGGCCAGACAGCCTGGCCCTCCTCCGCACAATTTTGCCAACGGGCCCTATTTCTGGGGCTCCAGTCCCTTTATGTGCCTTGCTTTTCTTGAAAAGTCTCAAACAAAGGCCTGGACCAGCACCCTCTGTCTGAGCGCTTCCCCGGCCCTCTCCCCCGGTTCCGGAAAATGGAAGCCAAGACCCTCACAATGAAGCACCCTCAGCCATTCTTCTTCCTTGGGGGGAGAAGAAGAAAACACACACATCTCTCTCCTTTTGTGCCACTGCAAACATTGGGACGTTTTTTGGCGGGAAGGGGAAGTTATTTTGTGTATGTGTGAACGAGCATTTTGATAGACAGGGTGAGTTGCAATCCAATTCTAAACTATAGATTTTCAAGCAGATTGATGCAACAAATTGTTAGCAAATAGCAGTTTGCAATTTGATGCTAATTAGACATAAGGCGAATATGTGCCGTGACAAATTAGCAGCGAACCATACTGCGGAGTATCAGCGAGAGTTGGCACAGCCGCCCCGGCTCCGGCATCCTGTCGCCGTCCTTGGCGTCACCGTCGGGGCCCGGGCCAGCCGCGCCGCGCAGGAGGCTGGAGGCCGGACAGGAGCGCCCCAGGCTGGCTCGAGAGGGACCCTCTGTGCGTTTGCCGTCCCCGTGTCCACCTGCCAGTCGGCACGTCTGTGCCTCTGCATGGCACGGGGTCCCGGCCCGCTCACGTGATAGGCGCATACTTCTATCATAACGATACAATAATCCTGGAAAGGTTAGAAGGTCGGGGCAAGCAAGAAAGGAAAGGGAAGAAAAGAAAGAAGGAAGAAAGAAGGCGGAGACAGGAAAGAAAAGAACCCCAAAATAATCACTAGCCGTTTGGTATTTGCTCATCGAGATCTTTGTTTCCATGGGTAAAGATAGACGTTGATGCATCCACACACGCATGTGCTTATATATTATGTATGTAATTATTACTTATAATGCGGCAGGGCTCATGCATATGCTGTTTGCAACTTTCTTTTCTCTTAGTTCCACATTATGTACATTTTTCCTGAGCCCGTAGACATGGATCCACATTTTTAAAGTAGCTGCGCAGTGTTTTCTCCTGTCCCCGCTGCAGCGACCCCCTTACCCTCTGCGCCACGTCCGGGGCTGCGCGCAGTGTCCTGCTGCTGTCAGCCCTGCGTGTGGGACGCGCTGCGGCCTGCGTTCTGCGCGCCTGTGGCTGTCCCTGCGGACACGTTCCGGGTGGGGCTGACGGAGTCACAGCGGGAAGTTGCCTTGAAGTGTTTTCTCCCGTCAGAGGGGCTGTTTTGTGAGTCCTGACCCACAGTGGTTACGGCTTCAAACCTCTTGAAACTAGACCTGCACCCGAGCTCCCTGTGGGCGTTGGCTCATCTGCTTTGTGAAGGAAGCCTGCACCTTTGCCGGAGCCTCCCACGCCGCCCGGGGCGTCTCGGGTCCCCACATGGCGACTGCATTCGCGCCCAGAGTTACCGGGCGGCCGTGAGCTGTTTCGCAGATTTCCATGCGACGTGAAACTCGTGGAGGTGATGAGAGGGCGTGCCGTGACCTCCCCCCTCGCGCGTCACCGGTGCTTTCGGCACGGGGCCGGCTCTGAAGCTCCCAGTCAGTGGTGCTGGGGGTCGGGTGCTCCCCAGCCCCCCATCGAGCCTCTTCGATGAACACCGCTGGCGGGTGCTGCGTAGGCACACGTGGCTCTGCCGTGGTACCCGTAGTCCTGCATCAGGGAGACGGGACACCGGCTGGGGGCCTGACAATGGGAAGAAGAGCAGGGTTCCCGCTCC
The DNA here is from genome assembly GCA_004026585.1 of Noctilio leporinus. Taxonomy (NCBI): domain Eukaryota; kingdom Metazoa; phylum Chordata; class Mammalia; order Chiroptera; family Noctilionidae; genus Noctilio; species Noctilio leporinus. Next base: position 151,930 of record PVIW01002933.1, read on the forward strand.
TGGCCCCAGCCTGCCCCTCCTGGCACGTGATCTGGTGAACATAGGACCATCCCCAGCCTGTCCTTGTCTGCAAAGTGGGACAAGAGAGACACCGCGGGGCACCCAGGTCAGTGCCGCAGGTGCCCTCCCTCCCTGGCACCTGGCACGAGCAGGTGTGGGAGGCCGGCACGTCACCGGGGACCACGGGGACGTGGTGGAAGCTTCATCACCCGCAGTCAGTTGGGGGCTGTTTTGCTTGGTCCACGTGTGTCCAGCTCTGTGAAGGCCAGCGTGAGCTGTTGTACATCCCGCTTCATGGGTGGACGTACGCCCGCGAGGCAGGAGTACCCACCTCTCTAGAGGCATTTCATTTTTCTTTAATTTAAAATTTTAATGGCAATATAATCCATATATCGTAAATTCATACGTTAAAATGTGTTAATTCATTTGCTGTAAGTCTGACATCCAACTGGAAGCAGTTAGGTCTCATTAACTGCTTAATGATTATTTTTACTAGAATAGATGCCTTATTGCAAAATTACTTATAAACCTCCTTGACAATTTCTTTATTTTTAAATTGAAAAGTTACAGTAATGACTTAGATAACTAGAGGAATAATCATGGTACAAATACCTTTACATCTGAGTTTATGGGAGATATATCCAATGTATATGTCAGGAGTTTTCTTTGAACTCTAACTAATTCTGGTCACTTTAGGTATAGTATTGGTTATATTTTATATCTGGTCATTGCTTTACTGCAGGAACATGATTAATTTTTAAGGTTTATTAATTGACCACCTTATTAAAGTCTATTATTAACTCTAATAAGATTACAGTTTTTTAGGTAGACAGTCACGGAGTACGTAACCTTTCCTAAACTTATATTTTGTATGCTTTTTCTTATCTTATTGCTTTGGCTAGAACATTCAGAAAAAAATCTATATAATAGTGATGATAATGAGCATTTTTGTGAAGATTTTCCCTTTAAAAGGATGGTTTGAATATTATATTACTAAATGGTAATGATGGGTTTGAGGTAGTTTTTTTCCAACCATATAGCGAAGTTAGAACTTCATCTTTCATTTGTATGCATTTTTAAAAAATCAGGAATGACTACTGAGTTTCAACAAATGTCTTTTCATCAACTATGAATAATATTACATTTCCTCAGCCATACTTGGTATCATAAATTACATCACTATTACACTTGCTCATGTTGAGTCAGGCTTACTTTCCTGGAGTAGAACAGACCCGGTCATGGCCCATTTGCTGTTCCTAACATCCTGCTGTGTGAGCTGCCGCAGCAGCGTGAGCAGAAGGACGAGACGGTCAAAGCAGCATGTAGGAAGCACCCGACGGTTTGCTGAGCCTGACACAGAACACAAGGTTTGGGGCACAGGAGTGTGACAGAGTAGGGGAGGGGTCCCTGGAAAGTACACCGGGGTGTGGGATACACCACCTTGAATCCTTGACTTCAGAGACCTACATTCTCGGTACACGGGGGGAGGATCGCATTTCATACCATGAGAGGAGGTGAGAGGATCTGGAGGGTATTTGGGACGAGATAAAACTCCAATTAGAACTTTGAGGAATGCCCACCTTTCCAAACTCATGAAAGTGGTCACAAGCGCCCGTGAGAAGTAGGGAGAGAAGCAGAAGGGAGCAGCAGTAGGAACAGCGAAAGCGGAACGGGCTCCAGAAAGGAGGGGGGCCTGGGGCCACTGTGGTGCTGGTGCTTGGAGGCCTTGATGGGGGCAGGTACAGGTCATGTAGAAGGAAATGAAAGAGCTAAAAGATACGAGTCAAAAGGAGACGCTACGGATATGTTCTCATCAGGGTTCTTACCATGTTTTTGGAGTCGTCTGCATCCAGATGGTTGACACGTGACCCAGAAGCGGCGTGAAACAGTTCAGGGGTGTTGAGTGTTACGGGGCTGTAGGGACACAGTTATGGCCGTGACGCGGGTGAAGTGGGCAGCCACTCAGGGAAACAATGTTTAGTTTCTCTCCTATGCCCTCAGGGGCAGTTCTCCAGACAGTTCTGAGAATGACCCACCACGCGTGTGGCTGTGAACTTATTTTTCTTGCAAACCTTCGCGTCAGCGGTCTGTCGCGGGCTGCCCGCGGGGCCGGCCGGATGTTTGGGTGTGGAGAGGCGCGGGCGCGCACACGGACCTGGGCCCAGCAGGAGAGCCAGGCTGGCCCGTGAGCCCACGGCCACGCTGTCCTGATGGCTTGTGTACCACTGGTTCCGGAGTTTGAGAATCCCAGTCGCTTGTGAGAGTCAACTAGGTGGGCGAGTGCTTTGCTTACACGGTACCAAGCAGAGTTGTATTTATTCAGCCCCATCAATAGGATTCTGGCATCCTTGCTTTCCACGGGCCCCGAGGGGGGAGGGGAAGGGCTGCAGCTGGAAACCTAGAGGTCAGGCAGAAGTCAGCAGGGCCCCGGGCACGGCCGGTCCTGCCACGTGCCCCGTGGCAGTTGCAGGCGATTCTAGTCTTTTACTTCTTGGGACCTGCATGTGGGACGGTGCACCTATGTGACCTTAACCCCTAACATACGTGCCACACGAGGAAAAAGTGGAGGGGTTTGAGTTTGCGGGTGCGTCTGGCCTTCGCAACACGCCTGGCAGACTGTCTGCAGGGTACTGACCTCAACTCTCGCCCACGTCAGTGGGCACGGCCCGGTTTTCCTCCCGTCACAAAGCTGGAAGCCTAGCTGGCCCTCCTCTTGGGCAGCGCACACGGGGCTCCGCTTGGCATCAGTCACTTGATTGTTTGCCGAAGACAAAACCCGAGACCTCTCTCTCCTTCGTCTTCACTCTGAGAGTTTGGCTCGCTGGGTCAGGGTGCGGCCCGGCAACACGACCTATTGACAAGCTCCCTGTGGAATCAACAGATCATTAGACCAATATCCCTTCAGTTTCCACAGGGTCTGCAGGGGTGTCTGCCTGACTCCTGATGTAGCCACCCCCACCCCCCACCCCTTAGTACCTCTGGCGAGTGGTTTATAGGTTTCGTTGATACTTACAAAGACGTAGCTTCGGGTCCATTAACTTTCTCTATTATAGTCCTGTTTTCAACTTAATTGATTTCTGTATTGCTTCTTTTCTTGGGTTTAATTTGTTCTGTTTTCTCGTTTCTTAGAGCGTAAGCTTAGGTTCTTAACCTCAGACATTTCTTACTCTCTGTGCGCACGTTTTATGCTATCAATTTCCCTCTAAACACGGCCTTGGTTTTATTCCACAGATTTCAATACGCTCTGTTTTCATTTTCGTTCGGTTCAAACTATTTTCCAATTTCCCTTGACTGTTGTTCAACCTTCATCCCATTTGTGTCGTTAAGTTTAGACCAGGGTTCTTTGGGACAGGGTCGGGTTGGGCGTTTTATTTTTTTAAGTCTATGCTGACCACCTCTTTCTTCTGCACAGGGTGTTTAGGCCATTGATGAGTAACTAACTATTCATGAGTCCTGTTCAATGTTCCGTCCTGATGACTGTCTGCTGTGAGTCCCAGCGGCCCTTCCTCCCCTTTCGTCTCCTTTCCGGCCTCCATCTAGAGAAACTGGGTGCCTGTTGTGACCCTATTTCAGCTCCCGGGCTGGCAAACTGGCTATCGCTGTTGGCTGTGCCGTGTTTGTGGCTGCGTCAGGGTGTGGCTATTTGCCCGTCACCTGACAAATATTAGTATCGCACTTATGCGGTAAAGACCCGAACAACTGCTTCCAGGTCATCCCGTCTTGGCCTTTAGCTGTTGCGTAATTCACTTGACTCGGGCCATTGTCATTGGTGCCTCTGGATGATGTTCCTGTTTTGCTCCAACCAGACTATTTATTATATTTTAAAGGGATGGCAACATATTTAAGAAGTCTTGTATTTTTACCCACTGGTTTACCATTCGTTTCTTCATTCCTTTGTGATGATCAAGATGTTTATTTGGCATCATTTTGCTTCTTTCTGGAAGATTTTCTTTAACATTGATTATAGGGCTGGTCGACTGGTGATGGGTTTTTTTTTTCAGCTTGTGTATATCTGAAAGGCTGTAGTTTACCTTCATTTTTCAAAAATAGTTCATTGTGTGTATGTGTGTGTGTGTGTGTATATATATATATATATATATATATATATATAGTTAAAATAATAGCTGTTCTATCAGGTGTGGATACCTCACTGTGATTTTGATTTGCATTTTCCTGATGATTAGTGGGGTTTAATATTTCATCTTGGCCCCTGGATTGTATAAGTTCTTTATATACCAGGAACATTAATCCCTTATCAGATATATGCTTTGCAATTATTTTCTCCCAGCTGGTAGGCTGCCTTTCATTTTGTTGATGGCTTCCTTTGCTATGCAGAAGCTTTTCAGTTTGATGTAGTCCCACTTGTTTGTTTTTGTTTTATTGGATTTCGCTTTGGGTGTCAGATCCGAACATTTATCTCCAAGACTATTGTCAAAGAGCTCACTGCCTGTGTTTTCTTCTAGGAGTTTTCTGGTTCCAGGTGTTTCATTCACACCTTTAATTCGAGGTGAGATGTTCCGCTGTGTGGTGTGATGGAGCGGCCAGTGTCAGGCTTCCGCCTGTGGCCGCCCCGCCGTCCCGGTGCCACTTATGGAAGAGACTGTCCTTTCGCTGTTGTACACGAGGTCTGTCCAGAAAGAGTCATGTCAAGGTCAGTATAATTAAAACAGTTTGTGTGGCTGATACTTTCGGAACAGACCTCCTATTCTTCTTGCCTCCTTCGTTGGCATTTTATTTTATTTATTTATTTATTTTAAAATTTAATTTTATTGTTGTTGTATTCACCCTATTGACATTTTAAACATCAGAATTAAATAAAAGAGGGATGCTCTTTTGTTTTTTAAGCCAATGGTAAGGAAGCCTTTGGGATCCAACTGGAAGGTTTATCCCAAGGGTCCTTTCGGCTCCTCTTGTCTCCACCGGGGTCTTCTGCCCCTTCTGTCTGCGTCTGAAGCCAGTTCTCTGCCTTCTGGCTTCTGCCTGCCTGGCTGGCCGGATCACTGTCTGTCCCTGCTGGCCCGGCCTCCGTGATGGGGACCTTTGTCCTCCCCAGGCCTCAGCGGGAGCCCTGTGGAGGGAAGGAGCTCCGTCAACAGTTTTCCAGGCCGACAGAGATAGCGTTTGATGTCAAATCCACCCTTGTTTGCTGCTGGTTGTCTCCACGGGTCGCAGGCCGGTGCCCATGTTGACCTGCGAGGAACCAGTGCTTCCGAAGGACGTGCTCTTCAGGGCAGTTTCTTGCCCTGGGGGGTTTCCTCCGGGCCGCGGCCTTCCCTGCGAGTCGCTAAGGCACGTCTCCAGGGAGCGGTGCTCCGATGGCCCCGCTTTCAGGGGCAGGGACGCCCCCTGGTGCTCTCATATCCCTAGAGGTGGCGAGCTGCCGGCATCAGCTGACCAAAGAGCAGGGGCAGCCGGTCAGGGCCACGAGGGGTCGGGAGCCAGGCCGGCCCTGATTCGGGGGAGGGTTCTGGGCGGGGTGTCTTCGTGCCTGCGTCCCTAGTGACACGGAACATGGAACCCCACTAGGCCCCATCCCAGGTGGTGACATCTGACACGGATGGAGACGGGGGGGATTTGCGGTGGGCTGGCTGAGTTTTGGGCATAGTGGCCCTGCTCTTATGAAGCCAGCAGGTCGGAAGAGGAAACAAACTCCAGCCTCCAGGCCAGGGACGAGGGGAGAGTGCGCGGACTCCCAAGTCACGCCCTGCTGATGGGGGGAGTCCTTCCAGGTGGGAGCTCGGGACTGGAGGCTTCGGCAGGGTCCCCAGCTGTGGCCACAGGCACCCCTCTTCTCACTCAGGGGTCCACAGGCTGAGATCAGAGAAGCCTCCTCTACAGCGGCTGCCTTTATGGTCACCTCTCTTCTCTTCCCCTGCCCTCTCAACGGGCGGCTGCCACCTCAGGGCCTTTGTACCTGCTGCCCTGACAACTGGAGCACACGCCCTGAATCATGCTCGCTGGCTCCTCTGGTCCCCAGGCTCAAGGCAAACGTCACCTCCTCACGGAGCCTTCCTCTCGCCACCCATCACACCCGCCACCCTCCATCCCATGGTCCTGCCCTGTGTGACTCAACATGACCTCAAGTCAGTTCATGTGTTTTTCTCACTCTCTGCCCGCCCTTCTCGCACGTGAGACCAGGTGGGGGAACCGGGTCGACGGCCTTCCCTAGGTGCCTTCCGGGACCCAGGCCGCAGCTGGCGTCCACGTGGAGGAAACGAAACCGGCTCTATGTGGGAGAACCTGCCCGTAGCACAGCAGGTTCTGTTCCCTCAGGACACTGGGGACACCGCGGGAACTGCAGATAAGAATCTCAACCCTGTCAGAAAGCAGAAGGATCTGTGTGGGAAAAGGAAAAAAAAAAAATTTTTTTTAAGTTCCCTAAACATATGATGAATGCTAACAAGGTATTTTCAAAATAAGAACCACAAAGAAACAGCTTATGTTTCTGGTCAGATGAAGTTGCCATCAAATCATTATCAAAGCAAAAATGAAATCAGAATGAGTCAGAAGAGTTTTGGGGAAGATTTGGCAACTTAACCAACGAGAAGAGGTTTTCCTGAAAACCTTGCTGTTTCTGCCAGGGGCACATGATGTCTCCCTGGGGCCACCAGCCCCATGGCACTGCGGGGACAGGGCCCGCGGGCCTCCACGCTCCCAGGGGAAGAACTTTGCACAGACGTTTGCCCGCCAGGCCCGGCTCCCCGGCCCAGACCCGCGGGGGCAGCTCAGCTGCAGAAATTCTTCACGCAGCCTTGGTCCCAGCCCGAGTCTTGAGGCTCGTGTTTTGTTCCTAAGAAGCCAGCCAATTAGCGGGCCTGGTTATTATTTACATTTCATGCAATATATCACTAAAACTGTGTTGATGATTTATCATTTATATTATGGTATTGTCAGCATAATTTATTCAGATCATGCTGAGATACCTAGAAAATTAAGTAAAAGGAAAAGAAATGGCATTGAATCTGAAGATATTTATTTCCCAGCCTTCCTCTCTCCTTTTCCTTCCCCCTCCCTCTCCCTCTCTCTCTCTCTCCGCCGTTCCCTCTCTCTCTCTGTTAATGAGGATATATGTTAAGAAAAATCATGGATCACTTAGCTATTAAATTGTTCCAGGACCTTCTGCATTAGGAGTTTACTAGGCATTCTTTCTTGGAGGATGACTTGGGCTTTCATTTGATTTTCTTCTGTATCATTTGCTTTCAGTCTTCTGTTTTAAAGCAGAAAAAAAAAGTAAATTCAATTGTCTTTAGAGTAAAGTTGTGTGGATTAATATGAGACTAGAGGCTTCTCTTCCCATTTATAAAACATCCTTATCTTCTGCTTATATTCTATTTGCCCCGCCCTCGGGAAATAATTGCTGCTTATCAGAATTAGAGATAAAATATTCTGGTTGTTGAAGCCATTAATCTTCTGGGCCTTGTAGAGAGGTGGGGCACTGCGCCCTGGAGCCCCAGGTCCAGGCCTGGCGCTGCCCAGCCTCGTGTGACACCAGGACTCCCTGAGCGCTCAGGGCTCCTGTGTCCCCAAGGGTGGCCTTGGCGTTTCTCAGTGTGATTTGGGAGTTGGTTTCCTGCCATCTGCTGCCTCAGTTTACCTCAAATGCAAATGTGGCCCAGGGAAGATGTGAGAAAGGCTCCCAAGAAGACTCAGCCCACAGGGATCTCAGGGCAGGAACGTGGAGTCCTGTTCACTGGCCGGGGCTTTGCTCTGTGTGTCCCCAGGGCCTGAGGTTCTCAGGCCGCAGCTGTGGTCTGCAGGGGGCCTGGGTGCAGGGGACTCTGTCTCCTCACGTCAGCCCTCAGGTGCGCGCTGCCCTCTTCTGGGGTCAGCGCAAGGACGTGCCCAGCACGACTGAGCTGTGTGGCGTAATTGGTCCTCATTTCATACGTGTGAGGTGAGGTCCCCTTCACATACGCACGTGCACACACGTGTACAACATGCTCATGTGCACATACTCACACATGAATGCACACATAGGTGTGTATATACACAGGGCAGTTGCTCCACACACGTGTGTGCAACACATGCACATACCACACACACATGCACAAGGCACACTTGCACCACACATGTACACATACCTCACCCATGCACACATGTGTGCTGCACTGCACATGTGCACACAGGTGTACTGCCCACACACACCACACATGCATGCACACAGGCATACTTGCACCACACATGTACACACACCTCACCCATGCACACATGTGTGCTGCCCACACATGCCACACACACACATGCACACTTGCACCGCACACATGCACAGACACGCATGCTCGTGCACAGGTGCAGATGTGGTTAGGGTTGTAACTTGAACATGTTGGAACCAAAGCAGCGCCCAACCCCCGTCACCAGGAAGACCCCAGGCCTGGGCCTGCCCGTCAGCCCGTGAGCAGCAATTACAGCCCATGGGTGTGAGGAGCTGCCGACGAAACATTTGTGAAAGGGCTGTAATTAATGCAATTAGCTATTTACACGATAGCCCGTCATGAATCCAAAGGCATCCTTATTGACTGTTGAGTAAATCATCTGACGTTAAAAAGTCAATGATCTGCAAATGAAATATTCCCTCCCTCCTTTGAAGGAGGGACGCCGGAGGAAGGGAAGGGAAGGAAGAGGGGAAGAAGGAACCTCAGCCCAGACGTCACCGGGCACGTGTGCGGCGCGTCCGTGGAGCCACGTGGACTTCCACAGGGACAATCGCGCAACAGAGTGTCACGGCCTCCCCACGTGGGCACCTGCACGTCTGCATGTGTATCCAACCCGTGGAAACTAAGTACAAAAGTGGGTCTTTGGGGTTCCGTCCTGATGGCCCCTTTGTGGTTGGGGAGGGACCGGGCGTTGGTTCCGCCTGCCACCTTCCACGAGGCCCTTAGCCGTGTGCGTGGCCGCCTCAGCTTGCGGGCTCCGGGAGGGGCACCGCGGTGCCGGGGCAGGAGGACACGAAGAGGCTTGCTGACCACTGCAGCAGACACCAGCAGGGGCAGCCTCAGCGTTGCCCCAGGGCCTGCGTGGACTGACCTCCGACCTTGGGCAGGAACACATCCCGTGCCCCGACACGTGCCCTTCTGGTCCCAGGCCCTTGCCGTGCGCAGATAAAGGTCGGTGGTGCTCCTCTTCCAAGAGAGTCTGACCGTCGCAGAAGCTTGACCCCTGGGCTGCAGGGCCGCCCTGGCCCGCCTGGTCCTGCCCAGGGCCCGGCTCGTGTGGCCCAGGGGCCTGCCCGGCCCAGCCTCCGCTAGTCTCTGCCATCCTGTCTGTGCCTCTGAGGGGGCAGGATTGGTTCAGTTCAGCTTTGTGGACTCCCAGCCCTGGGGCTGCCCTTTCTTCTGTGAGCTGAGAGAATCCCCTCCAGGCCTCCGTGTCCCCGCCTGGCACCGGCACTGCACCCGTCACCGGGTCTCCTGTGCTGGTTGGCAACCGTGAGCGGCTCTGGGGTGCAAAGCCAGTTGCCCTCAGGCTGGCTCGGCCTCACTGCAGGGGTTGCCCTTTATTCTGAAATGTTGCCCTCAGTTTTGGGGGGCTGGAGGCCTGGGGCTTCCCTTGAAGAGCCCTTACGGTAGGTAGGTGATCACAGACCCATGTCCATCAGTCTATTTTTCAATCGACTGTCCATTCATCTACCTACCTACCTATATCACCTACTATCTACCATTTAACTGCCTATCGACACAGTCATCATCTATCTGTCTGTCTCTATCATCACTTAGCTGCAACACACACACACACTACAGAAATATGTATAATTTAACCTGCCGGTATTGATGCCTCAAGCTGCAGTGGGCAGAGAAACACGAGGCGAAAGAGGTACCTTTAGCCTTGGAGGGCGAGCCAGGTGGACACCCCCTTCTGCCTGCTCAGGGCATCTTCCGGCCAGGCCGCGCGGTGCGGCGGGACCCGTCGGGAGGGCTGGTGGCAGCCGTCTCGGAACTCGGAGCGCTGAGGAAGGGAGGCGGCCGGCCTTCTCCTAGAGCCTGGCCGCAGAGAAGCAACGCAAGCCGATGTCCGCGGAGCTCCGTACGTGTGGCGAACACCAGCAGGGCTCCCGTTGCTTCTCGTGACAAAACTCACCGGCAGTAAAAGGAGGAAGCACGGCCATGACTTGCGTAGCGAGGACGGGCTGCTGGGCGCCCCGTGGGGTTTACGTGCTTGTCCCCCCCCTTCCCCCCGTGCTCCAGCACGGGGCACCGCCTGGGCCTGGGGCGCTGCGTGTGCGTTTCCTGAACGACTGAGAGAAGGAACACACCTGGCTGGGGATCGAACCAGCGACCTTTCCGTTCACAGGCCGGCACCTTATCCACTGAGCCACCAGCCAGGGCCCGTTCTCTATTCTATAAAGAAAGCAACAGGTTCGGAGAATTCCCAAGCCCAAGGACATCAGGCCACAGTAGCATCGGGTCTGTGGAGCTTGGGTCTCGTGGGACCAGGAACAGGACACCAAGCAGCTGTCTTGACTGTCCACACGGCCTCCCACCAGGGAAAACGTGTCCATGTCCCCGTTTTCCCAGAAGTTGTTGGGGGCGGAAGAGACGTGACTCCGGGCGTCGGGGGCAGGGGTCCGGCGTGATCACGGGGTGCTGCATGGAAGCGGCTGCCCTGCGTGCTGGGGGCTGAGCAGGCGGAAGACTGCCCCTGCCTTTTTAGAGAACTTTGGGCTTTTCAGATGCGATCTCTCCTGCGATGCGCACAGACTGCGGTCTGTCTGCCTGAGCTGACACAGCCTCTGCAGTTGGCCGACCCTGATGCATGGAGGTTGTGAGGGTGCAGAATTGTGCTCAAGGCGGTGGGAGATGAGGGCGGAGTTGTGTTTTCGCCGTAGAGGGAGGGTGGGCTCCCCTCACCCCAGGAGCCCTCCCGGGAGGCGAGTTTGCGTGCAGGCCCCGGCCTGGGCCCACCCCACCCTGGAGGCCTCCCTTGTTCCTCCTCTCGCACCCAGAGGGGAGGGGAGGTGTGTGCGCTGGGCACTCCGGTTTCTGAGCAGGGCGGTGAGTTTTTGTACTTTTCTGTCCGGAGGTCCCTTCCGCTGGGACCATCTCTGCCACCTCTCACCGGCACCAGTGTGATGGCTTCCCAGCATTGCTGCCCGTGCTGGTGACTAAACAAAGCAAAGCTGATGGCAGCAGGTGGCCCTGAGGAGACCCGAGTGGGTACTGCTCCCAGCACACTAAGAAGCCATTTATCAAAGTTTTATCTGATCCGAGGCTCTGCATTTATCGGTCACTGCTTACCAACAGCTCCAGGGCAGGCCTGCCTGGGCGCGTGGGGACTGGATCTTCTCGGCCCAGTGGGACCGCAGCCTCGGGTGGGGTGGGTAACGGCATGTGTGTGTGTCTGTGGGGTGCCCAGGGGCTGTGCCCAGAAAGCTAGAGATGAGTGCTGACCTGGGACCGGTGCTGTCTTGATGAGGACGACCTGGCATCCTGCGTAGAGAAGGGTGTTTCTAATCGGGCACGGGAGCCCACATCCCAGGATTAATTAGCGGCCATGGGTGGGATGAAAGTCCTCAGGGAGAAAGTGGGGCAGCTGCCAGAGCCCCGTCCTTCTTGATCAAGAGCTCGTGTTGGCCTGGGACCCCGACAGAGTGACGTCTAGCAAGTGTGACCCTAAGGGTTTCTCTTGCAAGAGTTCGAACTCGGAAGACAGATGTGTGGACGTAAGAATCAAAGGAAAACCCCCGTCTGCGGGGACACCGTAAGCAGAAGCCCAGAGCAAGTGCCAGGCGGGAGGAGGTATTTGCCACTGCAGACAACCCTTGGTGAGGGGCACGAAGTTGGGTTGTGCGCTCCTTGCAACCCCACTGAAGAGACATGACACGGCATTTTAAAGGCATGAGGACAGGAGGGATAGGAATCCAAGCTGCAGCAGCAGAGTTCTGGAAGGTGGGGAAACGGGGCGAGTAGCACGGGGCCTGGAGAAGCTGGGCACCCACTCTGAGGCCACAGGTGTAGACACAGGACTCACCAGGGGCGCAGGGATCTCCTGGCCTGTTACAGAACTACCGGATCCCCGGATTCCTGCCCGTTCCACACAGCTAGGAGAGATACTTGAAGGAGTCATCCGGAAAGTAGGCAGAAAATTCCGAATATGGAAAACAGGAGGTAAAGGACAAAGAAACAGTAGAGGATTGCTACAGGAGGCATCTGAGCAATAGGAGTTGCGGAAAGGGAGATAAAGAAGATGGAGCTGAGGAGGTCACCGGGGAAATAAGTCAAGATTATTTCCCACGACTGCAGGGTAATCGTTTCCAGATTGAAAGCCCAGTTCAGGGGCTGAGCAGAGGTCCACATCCCAGCCTGTCCCTGGGAAATTGATGAACGATGAGAGCAGGAGAGAAATATATGTGGGGTGGGAGAGATTGATTCAGTCTCACCGCCAACCGCATTGGAAACCAGAAGGCAATGGACCACTGCCTTGGAAGTTCTGGAGGAACATGATCGTCCATCTTGGAATTCTCTACCCAGCCAAACTATCAATCAAGTAAGAAGAGAGAATAAAGACGTTGTCAGCTGTTATGTTATTAGCGTCTAGGAAAGCAACTGATTTCTGTACGTTGATCTTGTGTCTTTTACAACTTGACTGAATTTGTTCATTAGTTCTCATCGTTTTTGGTGGAACCTTTATATAAAACAATATCTGCATAAAGGACAATTTTACTTCACTTTTTAAAATTCAGATGCTGTTTTCTTTTTCTTACCCAGTTGCTCTGCCTAGAACCTGCAGTATGATGTTGGGTAGAAATGGAGAGAGTGGGCACCTTTTTTTTAATTTCTGACCGTAGAGGAAAGATTTCCAGTTTTTCACCATTGAGTGTGATGCTGGCTGCTTTCCCATATATGTCCTTTATTATGTGGAGGAATGCTGCTTCTATTTGTTGAGTCTTTTATTTTTATCATGAAAGGATGTTGTTTGTCATTTTTTCTACATCTACGGAGATGATCATATGGTTTTCATGTTTTATTTCATTAATATGGTGTATCCCATTATTTGATTTATGTATCTTTAACTATTGTTTAATCTCGTAATTCATGTTTTTACATTGTGTACCCATTAAAACCTTGTTGTAGCTATAGTTATTTTAATACTTCTTTAACTTTTTTGTAAGAAGATTTTATTCATTATTTTTAGAGAGAGGGGAAGGGAGAGAGGCAGAGAGGGAGAGGAACATCCATGTACGGTTGCCTTTTACCTGCCTTCAGCTACGGACCTGGCTGGAGACCTGGCTTGCAACCTGGCTGGGAATGGAACCAGCGACCTTTGGGTTTGCAAGCCGGTGCCTTATCTACTATGCTACCAGCCAGGGCTTGTTCTTTAACCTTTATACTAGTGTTAAGTAGTTAATCCACCATATTCCAGCATTGGAATATGTTGACTCTATCCTTACCTTTACCAGGGTGTTGTGTATTTTCATATACTTTAATTTTTACTAGCAAGTTTCCTTTCATTTCAGCTTCAAGAACTCCTTTTAGCATTTTTTGTAAGTCAGGTTTAGTGGTGATGCATTTCCTCCACTTTTATGTGTCCAGGAAAGCCATGAATCTTCATTTATGGAGGGCGTTGCTGAGTAAAGTACTCTTGGTTGGCAGTTTTTCTTTCAGCACTTTGACTAGATCACCCCATTCTCTCCTGGCCTGCGAGGCCTCTTCTCAGAAATCTACCGATAGCCTTATGGGGGTTCCCTTGGGTGCGAGATGCTTTGTTCTCTTTCTGCCTTTAAAATTCCCTCAGTGTCCTTTGGTTTTTATAGCTTTGTCATGACGTGTCTTGGAAACGCGCCTTTTGGTGTCCGATCTATAAGTGAATTATTAATTTTATGAATTCGGATGTCTAAATCTTTCCCCAGGTTTGGGAAGTTCTCAGCCATTCTGTCCTTAAATGATTTTTTTCTTTTTCTGGAAGAGGTGCTAGGTTTAAAAAATACAAGTAAAGAAACAGAACGATCCTAGTTTTAAAAGATGTTTTCACTTTGACTCGCACAGTTGGTGAGATGCTCAAGGGAACTGTCAGGGTGGAGTTACTTGAGGACATTCACAGGATGGGGAACAATGGCTGATTTGGCAGGGGCTTGCTGGGGTCGGGAAGGGGGGTGAGGCCACAGAGCGGGCCCTGTGGGGGCTTTATTGGGGGTGCAGCCAGGTGGATACTGGAGTATTGACAACAAAGAACAACACTCACCTGGTCCGGTCCTTTGATCGGTAAGTTGACGAAATTCAGCCGGGGGTCGCTGAGGGCTGCCCTTCCGCCTTCCGACTGAACTCCTCCGGGGAGACGGAGGTCACGGCACACGAGGAAAGAGGGTGGCCCTGTGAAAAGGGGGCGTCCCCAGCGGCACCTGAGGACGGACCGGCTTTCGGGCTCCCCACCCTTCGTGGAAAAAAATTAACCCGTGAATCCTTTATTAAGGTCGGAAATCCTGCCAGCGACCCTTTGGAAACAGATACACCATCTTTAAGAGATTGCAAAGGTAAATCTTATTGTCTGGGGAAATGACTGCAGCACAGTTATTTCTTTTATTGCTCTGCTGAACGTGACGGCCTCCCCCCTGTTTAATAAATCCTGGTCCGTCGCTCAGCCCACGTAGGCTGATATAAATATCCCCAGTTACGTCACATTGCCACCCCGGTGCAGCGACACCAGGCCCCGATGTCTGGGGCCTGATAAATGCGGCACCTCATTTGCTTTGGGAGTGATTGAGCGCTAACGCTGTTTAGATTTCTTAATATACTTGTATTAGCATGAATAAGGAATGAGCATTCCGGGCGTTTTTGAATATTTGATTGTATCTGTGTAATGGATTTGTGTCTCTCTCGTTGTGCTAATGTCATTGTAACTGTGTTGGTGTCATAACTCCGAGCCGTAGCCTTTGATCTTTGTCACCCTGTCTGGAGCCAGTCACCCTCTCCGTGCTCAGCAGCAGCAGGTGTGTGTCTCTGCGGCATCTTCGGTCGCTGCCCAGGCTCGGGGAAGGTTTCTGCGCAGAGCAGGTGTTAGACTTGCAGAAGGGGTGGGGGTGAGGCTGGAAACCTGCGCCCTCCTGGAAAGCCCTGCCGTCCTGAGCGTCACTTGGGGCTGAGGGGTCTCGGCTCCTTCAGGCCCGGCGAGGGGTCCAGGCTGGGAGCCCTGCGGCAGGGAGGTCCTCTGTCCTACACCTGGAAGGGACCTGCAACATCCACAAAAGCCCCCTTTTAATTTAGGGCTCCCTTGCCTCCTGCAAGTGGGTCACAAAACACCGTCCTGCGTGCCAAAGCTTGCACAGGGCAGGAATTACCCTCTCCTGGCAGATTTGCTCAATTTCTTAGACCCGTTAGCCGGTGCTCCCCTGGTTCAGGCACCCACAGGCCGGGATCCGCACGCAACCTGGAGCCCCACCGGGATGAGCGTCCCCTGGGTGCCCCCCCGGAACGTCAGGGACATGGCAGGATCACGTGTTCATGCGCCAGGGACTGCGTCGCAGGGATAGTTTGAACCTGGGAGGATCATGAGCACAGTAAGTGCGGGGACCCTTGCACACCCGCTGTGCTGCGAAGTCAGCTGGACGCAGAGCGATGGTGAGGGAACAGCCACCTGTTTCGGCTTTTCCCCTTGTCCCTGGCGCAGCAGGAATCCAGGCCGACCGTCCCTCGGCTGCCGCGAGGGGAAGGGCAGTGACACCACGGTCTTCGTTCCTTCCGGGGCTCAGGGCAGGGCGGTAGAAAGGCCGGGAACGAGTGTGGATGTGGAGGGGCTCTGGTTGCGGACTGACCGGCAGGGGGGCCTGAAAGGCGTGGTCTGCTGCGGACACACCCACGAGGTGACACCAAACGCTCTGTGGCCCAAGGCCGGACTTGAGACAGAGCCAGGAGGGGCCTGGGGCCAGGAAGGGCCAGTAACCCCGAGCACGGCTGCGGCCAGAGCGGGTCCTGGGCGTGAGAGAGAAGCAGCTTCGACCGCCCTGGGGAGCCACGGAGATAACGGAACCCCGACCCCGGAGGGGCCCGGCCACCCTCTCCGGGGGCCTCAGGGCAGCGGCAGGAAGTGGATGGTGAGGGGGAGGGGCCGAGGGGACCCTAAAAGACACCTGACTCAGAGAAGAGGACAGCAACCTGCGGACCTCAGAGGGGGGCGATGGAAGGACAGAGTCCAGGGAGCCACCTCCGTGCAGGATGACAGGGCCTCCCGGGTGGGCGAGGAGGCCCCGGAAGGGGCAGCCAGGGTGCGCCCGGCAGGGCCAGGCCACGTGTCGCCTTGGTTCCCGTGCCGCGGGGAGGTGTCGGGGGGCCTCGGGCCCGCGCTGCTTTCCCAGCTGGGGTCCTGCTTCCGCTTCGCTTCAGACCCCTGGCCACGTCCTCAGCGGGGTTCCTGGAGCTTCTGGGGCCAGCGGAGCACCGGGCCACCTTGTTTCGTTAAAAGTGGTGGAGCGACCGGGGTGAAGCCAGAGCTCCCGCGTGATCATTTCCGCTTCCGGGGGGGACACCCTTCCCTGCTGTTGTCATCCTTGTCATGCAAACAAACGCGCGTCACCCCTCCTCTGTTCCTAGTCTTTTCCTCCGGGGCAGGTGTGCGGAGGACACACACACGCACATAAACACACGCACGCGCGCCTGCAGACAGGTGCACTGTGATTGCCCCTGCGCTGTGGGCGGCAGGCTGCTCCTGCAACACGTCACCTGCTGGGGGAAAAGGTGTTAAAAACTCGGCCGTTTGCGTCTCTTTCTCCGCGAGCCGGCGGCGGCGCTGGGCGCCCACAGCAAGCCCGCCGCTCTGCAGTTCGCCCTGATCACACAACGCGGGACGCTGAGCGCAGAGGAGGAGAATGAGCCTCTGGTTTATGGGAAGTCAGCAGCGGACGTGCGAACTGCGGTCTGCGCGTGGCCGTCCCCCCGGTTTATTGGCGTTACCTGTGCCCAGGGTTCTCTCCTCCGAGGGGACGATGGGCTATTTCTGTAAGCCAGGGCTCGATCCGTGATTACATTGATTATTCAAATTTCATTTTAAAAAAGAAGCCAGATGGCTCTTTTCCATTATTTGTTGCTACTGACAACCACCCACCCTAAACTGAGATGTTTTTTTTTTTTCATTTTTCTTTCTTTTTTTTTTTTTGTTGTTTCTCCTCCTGCTGGAGAGCCTGCCGCCCTTCCATGCAGAACGAATGTGGATCCCATATTGGAAACAAATAGCAATGGCCGAACAGGATCGTCATGATTGATTGTTTTAGAATCGTCTTTGCATTGGCAGGGCTGTTGTTCTTTTGACGATTCCATAATGAACTTATCCATATTCGGGCACAGTGACTCGGTCCCCTGGATGGTGTGGATGTGAGCATTCTTGTTGTTATTTAGTTGTCATGGCAGCAAGAAGCATGTTTTTACATGTCCAGCGCGTCCTGGCTATTTTAAGATCCTAATAAGTATGCCTTGCTAATGAATCAGAATAATGGCCATCCTGAAAATAATGATCTTTAAAATTCTAAGGGAGGCTTGTGATCGGAGTGTGACCTAATTGCTTGCATTTGTAGCACAAAGTGTGCGCCTTTCACCACACACTCACCTGTGTTGTACCCACGCGGCCGCTTCCTGTTCTCTGTCCGCACGGAGGTGGCTCGTCATGGTGGTGGGACTTCCCCAGGAGGGCCCCTTCCGAACCACCCATGCCAGGTCCCCTCACGGCTGGGGCCCAGGGCGGCCAGCCCTCGCTGGGCTGGAAACTGTTAACACTACTGTGTGTGTCAGTCTGTCTCTTTGAGGTTGGGTGCACAGGCACAAGTGGGACTTGCTTTAAGGAACCACAATGAGGAAGGTCACCGGCCCTTGCGGGTCACTGCATTTCACTGTCACAACTCCAGCCCCACCCGATGTTTGGATGGGGTGGGCGTGACCTTACCCAGCACGGGTTACAACAAAGAGGCCCCTTCCCTTTCCAGGAAAGGCAGGTATGCGAAAGTCTCCCAGGGCTTCCTCAGAAGGTGAACTGTGGCTTCTGTGAGTTTTAGAGGATTTGGTAACCTTCCCATCAGTGGTCCCCTTACCCCCTTGACCCAGGCAGGAACGGATACACCTTTTGGTTGGTGGTGCTGAGTTCAAATTCTAGCCCAAAGAATTCAGCTCCTTCTGCCTGTGCAAAATCAGAGCTGTTTCTTCATCTGGAGAAAGCCTGGTCGTTCAGAGAGGACTGGGTGGGAGTGGGGCTGCCCCCCTTTCCTAGTGGTTTCTCGAGAACCCTCAAATAATTAACAGCTAATCATCAGCTCTATGCTGAGAGACCCCACGGACTACTTCCCCCATTCCCGCAAAGTGAAAAACCTTGCAGCCCCAGGAAACCCTTTCCGGTAGGAAGACTGTTGACACGCCGGCCACCAGAAATTCACCGAGGTTCCGCTTTCAGAACAGCTATTCCGACAGTGGTAAGGAACACGGTATTAGCATATAAATGCCAGAATGGTGAAAATGTGCTGGCATACATGTTAAGTTTCTAATCAAACATTGCAAAAATGCATTAATCAGTATTTCATAGTTCATTACAGTCTGACTAATTTTGAAATCCCTCATGTAAATTGATTAAATGTCTTCTGCAGGCAGATAAATGGGCTTTTGTTTTAAGCAACCTTTGCTGAGGAAACCACACTTCTCGGTGGCTCAGTATGTGCACATTTGTGAGGGGTGCTCTTCTAGACTGTCTCTCGAAGATCCAGAACTTTCCCTTCACGACGGACTGGGCAGCTGGTAGCACCCTCCACGGGCCTAAGCGTTTAGTGAGCATCTACTTCGTGCCGGAGAGACGACTCGCTCACGTGAACAACCGGAAGCCAACAATACACACGCTTCACCAAGATCCGACCGGAGCGCAGCCCACGAGCATTCTTTACGTGCCGAAAACATAAACCAGTGCTGGGCAGTGTTTGAAAGGGGCAGGGTGGTTGTTTCCTGACAGGGTTCAGGAGTCATTTTCTTTTTTTTTTTTTTAAAGATTTTTATTTCATCATTTCTAGAAAGAGGGGAAGGGGGAGAGGCAGAGAGGGAGAGAGACATCCATGTATGGTTGCTTTTCACCTGCCTCCAGCCACAGATCCAACTGGAGACCTGGTTTGCAACCTGGTTATGTGCCCTGGCTGGGGAGGAGTCATTTTCATGTGACACCACAGGGTGGGGCATCCGGAGCCAGAGGCCCAGTGTCCCCGGGGGCCTGTTTGTACTCTTTCCTCCCTGGACGGGGGCCTCCTCGGAGCCTGGCTCCCCTCCCAGGGCTTCTGAATCAGCCACCCACAGGGAAGATGCTTCTCCCGCCCCCTCCGGTTAGAATCTCTGTAGGAAGGTTCTGATGGACCGGTCACTGTGGCCTCCTAAAGGCTGTGACAGGCTCACTGGGCCGTTGCCCACAGCCTCAGACAACAGGGCCTGGGTGACAAATGAGTCCAGGTGTCCTGCCAAATCCCCGGGGCCTCGTGGGGCAGTGGGGTCTGATCTCTACCTGCATGGGGGCACTTGGCCATGTGACTTGGGGGTGGTCAGGGAGGTGTCCCAGGAGGAGCTGGGCAGCACTGGGGAGTGCACAGGGGTGGCCAAGGGGACGGTGACCCAGGAGGACAGTAGGTATGGGGACTTTCGGAGACATAGGTGGCAGGATGTGTGATGTGGTCAGAAGCCTTGTTCTTAGTGGCCAGGAGATGGGGAAATCCTGCACGCTCCGGAGCAGAGGAACGGAATGGTGACCTGGGCCCAGCCAGAGGGGAGGTGACTGCTGCCGTGGACGCGGAGCCGGACCAAGTGAGGAGAGGTGGCCCGGGCGATAGCCGGAGGGGAGAGGAAGGGCCCACCCCGTGGTCTCCTCCCAGGAGCAGAGCCACATGGTGTCAGAGGAGGGCGGCTACTGGACCGGAGACCTTTGAAGAATGGGGTGTGTGGGAAAGAGATCTGGTTCGGGGGTCGGTAAACAGTCACTGAAGTGACAGCCCACACACACGGTGCGTCGTGACGTTCCACGCGCCGGGCTTCGGTCTTTGAAGGCACGAAGTCATCCGACGTGGCCCAGCGACTGTGTCAGGTGAACGGTCCTCCTCCCCACTTGCAGCCGGGCACAGAGGGGCCGAGGAAACACTCACCGTTGTGCAGACTGGCCCCCCCCTCTGCTCAGAATCCAGTCCTGTTGGCAGGCGGAGCCCCGGGGTGTGGCCCAGCCCTCCAGCGGGGTGGCACCCGGGTCACAGGCTGAGGCTGGGAGACCTTGAGGGTCGATGTGGGGGTGGATAGGAGAATAAACACAGTTTGGGACTCAGTGGGACGGAGGGCTGAGGAGAGACACCCTGGGTGCCACGTTCTTGCTTTGGACAAAGACAGACTTGAGTGGCCCCTCTGCACCGCGAGAGGTGGTGACAAACGGGGACGAGGTTTCTTCT
This sequence comes from Noctilio leporinus, assembly GCA_004026585.1. Taxonomy (NCBI): domain Eukaryota; kingdom Metazoa; phylum Chordata; class Mammalia; order Chiroptera; family Noctilionidae; genus Noctilio; species Noctilio leporinus. The sequence continues at coordinate 172,298 of PVIW01002933.1, forward strand.
ACCGTGGATCAGAAGACACACGAGGCGCGCCTGGCGCTCACGCACTCGCTGGGGCTCGGGGCTTGGGATGAGATGCATTTCTGTGTGAGGCAAGTTGTTTAAAAAGTACGTTTCATAACAGATGGTATGAGGAGAGGACAAAAATTGCCAAGATGGGGTGAGAATGATCGTTTTGTGAAACATCTGGTCAAGGTCCAACTTCCGCTGTCACGGCCGCAGAGAGCGGGTCCCATCCTGCCTTTATGCATCACCAGGCTGTCACCTGCCACTGGCACAGCCCCCGCGGGGGTGGCCGCCGCCAACGCGCCCTGTTCCCACTGTGCCAGGGCGCCTCCTGTCCACCCTCAGTCCTCCCGTCGGCTCCTCTTCTCTGAGCCCCCCGCGCTGGTCCTGCGGGGGGACGGGTGGTGCCGCTGACGTCGGGGTGGCTGCCGGGTCCTCTGCTGCGGGGCACGTGGGGCGGATCGGCTCCTTCCAACAGGTCACAGGACATCTTGGGGCTGGGACCTGCCCTCAGAATGACCTCTGATTGGTTTTTATTTTACTTTGATTTCCCTTTCAGATGCATCCCATGCTACGAGGAGAACAGAGTGCCCCAAGTTTGCTTTTCACTGTTGAGCCTCATCTCCTCCTGGCCAAGTTCCGAGTCTATGGGAAAAAATCGGTGCCGTCCCCGACGTGTCCTTAAGAAGATTATGATTTCAGTTTCGTCCCCAAGGATGGGACGGTGGAGAAACCACGGACGCGTGGTTCAGCCCTTCAGCCTGTGTCTGCTAATGCTACCTGTGCGGGAACAGTCTCGCCGCGGCGGCTGTGCCGTGGGCAGATGCAGAGGCGAGGTTTCCGCTGCCAATGAGGATGGGAGTTTGAGGCCCTGGATTCCTCCCCAGCAGGCAGCACGCCGTGCGGGCCCTGGAACACGCGCCTGCCCATCTGCAATGGTAATAAACCCCAGGCCCCTGCTCACCGCGCTTGTGCTGCCCGCCAAGCAGCTCCCGGGCCAGCTGCGGCGCCCAGAGCCTCTTCCGGGGGCAACGGGACCTTAGCAGGAAGGACGGGCCCGGGGGGGCTGTCACGGCCCGTCACCAGCTCCTCACGGCCGGCCTCCCCTCTCACTGGGCGTGACGCTCTGCGTTGGCCCTGAGCTGCCTGTGCATCTCGTGGGCTTATTCATCAAGGAGCCTGGACCCCAGGTGTGGGGTGGGGAGGGGTGGGAGGAGCCTGAGCGCGGGGTGAGGGCCCTGGACGGGAGCAAGGACCAGGGGTCAGAGCCTGGAGGGGGCGGTGTGCTGGGGAGAGCCGCAGCCCTCCTGCGTCATCATGCCTGGTCCCGTCCCCTCCCCGCCCAGGCCCTCCTGTCTCTTTCTCTGGCCCCGGGACAGGGTGCTGCACCAGCCCCCGCCTTTCCCACAGCGAGAGCCAGCAGGGCCCCGTCACTTCCAGCATCCACTCCTGGCCCAGCTCCGGAGCCACGTGGTCCGTGTCTGGTTTTGCTCCTCAGCTCCTCTCCGGCCATGGGGGCGAGGACTGCACCCCTGGGTGAGGCCCCCAGGCTGACCCTCGGGGTAGGGAGTTCAGTGCTGAGGACGTGGGGTCAGTGCCGCCCGGTGCTTAGGTTGGACCAGTGCTGCCAAATGTTTCCTTTGAAACACTTAGGATGAGGTTTCTGGTTCGATTCCCGGCCAGGGCACATACCCAGGCTGCAAGCCAGGTCTCCAGCCAGGTCCCCAGCTGGAGGCAGGTGAAAGGCAACCAGACAGTGATGTCTCTCTCCCTCTCTGCCTCACTCCCTTCCCCTCTCTCTAAAAATAATAAATAAAATCTTAAAAACAACTTAGGATGTTGGGGTGAAATCTCCCGAGGTTGGCAAGCAACCCGGGAATGGTTTCAGCATGAGTTAGACAACCAGTGTGCTGGTGGCCAGCCTGGCCCTCGGCCTGCCAGCTGGACGTCCCCCCGAGGGGACGCTGAGCAGCCCTGCTGGTGGCCGGTGCCGCGTCCCCTGCAGCCCAGGGTGCGGGGACGTCCCTGGCTGGGGAGCAGCCGCACCGTCCGGCTCCTCATCCTCCTCTCAGGCTCCAGCCGCAGCGCTGGGGCCGCCGCAGTTTTGTCTGCAGCCCACGGCGAAGGGAACAACCACAAACCCTTCCACTCAACTCCGTGAGGGGCCCGAAGGGCTGGGAGCCTCTTCAGCAGGTGCCGGCCAAGCCGCCCGGGCCTCTTCTGCAAACACAGCTTTCGCCCACCTCAGAAAAGCACGTCTACTTGTCTGGTGGGTCCTACGGACCCTGAGGAGCCATCGGAATCCGCGCGCTGGGTCGCCCTGCCCCCCGGTTGGGCCTCCTTCTGGGCGGCAGAGACCGTCCGTCCTGCAGCCTCCTCGCGCGATCTGAGCCGGTAGCACCCGGGCGGCGGCAGATGCCAAGGGGAAATTATTAATAAGCAGTGGCTGGATGACGCCACGCCAGCAAAAAAGTGGCTATCAGCGGAAAGGAAGGACGGGAGGAGGGAGGAGGGAGGTGCTGTGTTTTTCTCCGAACAGCAGGGAACGTGGAAAAGGGAAGGGAAAGAGGAACAATGAGGGGAAGACCAGCAGCCACTCCGCAGACGGTTCTCTCCCTCGTGGGTTTTCCGTGGGTGTTGCCGGCATCGATTCCTGGCCCAGGCACCGGCCCTTTGCTGGTGTAACCACGTGGAGGAAGGTGTCCCTGTCTCAGCTCCGGGGGCGTGAGACTGGGAGCGGCTTTGGTATCTGGGCCCCGGTTTTGGACTGACTGGGCCCCACTGGGTGCCAGTCCCTGCGCCCCTCCTGGCATGACAGCCCAAAGGCCTGTGGCCATCTGGTGGCCTTGCCTGCTGGGAGTGGCCCAGGGGCAGTTTGACTAAGAGACTGGGGGACGCAGCTACAACCACGACAGTCTGAAGCGCGGTTCTGTTTCTTTGTTTACTCACCACCCTGCCAGCGGAGGAGCTCGCACCCCTGAGTGCAGCCTTCTGGGGGTGCCCCACCGAGGGGACCCTCCAGGGACGAAGAAGTCAAGGGTGGCAAATGTGTGTCCTTCCTGTTCACCTGGCTGTTAGCAGTGGCCTAATCTCCTCTTTGTTTTTCCTTTCCCTTTCCTTCCTCCCTTCCTCCCTCTCTCCCTCCCTCCCTTCCTTCCTTCCTCCCTCCCTCCCTTCCTTCCTTCCTCCCTCCCTCCCTCTCTTCCTTCCTCTATTCCTTCCTTCCTTCGCTCCCTCCCTCCCTTTCCTTCCTCCCTTCCTTCCCTCCTTCCTCCCTCCCTTCCTTCCTCCCTCCCTCCTTCACTTTCCTTCCTCCCTTCCTCCCTCCCTCCCCCTCTTCCTTCCTTCCTTCCTCCTGTCCTTTCTCTTTTTCTACTTAGCCAGACAACATGTGTGAGGCTTCACGGAAGCTGTTATTTTCTTGGCAAACTTGGTCTTGTCAGGGAGGAGGCCGGGGAGGGGTCCTGGGAATCAGCAGGGGGAGGGCACATCTCTAGGGTTTACGCCCCAGAACAGGGCACAGTGTCACGAGAGGACCCGTGATCAGACAGGTCACTGTCAGAGGGACCCACCAGCCCCTGCATCGGTTCCCGATGGTGGGGACGCAGAGCCTGAGACCCTGAGGGCCACACAGGTGCTGGCTGTGGCTGTCTCCCTCTCCCAGGTGCCGGGTCACAGGGCGATTGCAGACACTGCCTGTTCCAGGACTGGAACAGACCAACAATGGGGAAAATTGTCCTGCTTCTGCTTGCGTGGTGGTGGTTTCTCCTCTGACGCGCGGACAGAGATGCGTTTCCTCCCGGTGCTGCGGCCACTTCTGCTTCTTTCCAGGTCACTAATTCTTCTGCTTCGAGTTCATTCTGTTTAGACCGATACGCTGTCTCTTTTAATGAGGTTATTTCTGGGTTATTAGCCTTCCTGTTCTATGATACCTTCTGCGGAGGCCCTAATTGATGTAAATCAAACACAGCTTGCTGAGAGAAATCAAAGTCATCCTTCAGGTATGCAGTGGGTCTCGGGCATCCCAGGATTACAGTCCTAAACTACTTTTCACCGAGAGGGTGCGTGTAGCTAAGACCGCAAATAAATCCTTTCTTATTCGTAAATTAGCAGATTCAGAGACGTGGAAATTGAAGGAGGGCATTGGCATTTTGGTTTGCTGAATAAGCTCTCGACAGAAATGAGACTGGGGAGTGTGGGGGAGGGGTGTCCTTGTGCGGCTCAGTACCCTCCCCCACGCACCCTATGAAGGTGTTCCTACACAAGCCATTAAGCTTTAGGTTAATTTTTACAGATCCTTTCCAGCTGCCCTTAACAAGGAGGGATAGAATGAAGCAAAAGAATTTCCTGTGGAATTCTCCCAGGTCTCTGGCAACACAGGGCTCCGTGCGGGCAGGTTTCTGTGGCCACCAAGCTGTCACAGGGGCGGTGGCTACGGTCATGTTGGCAGGAGGGGGTGGCTTTTTCCTCCTTTTGCTCCTGGACATGAGCTCTGTCATTGGAGATTCTGACGGGCAAGCGTATTATTTTTATCTCAGAAGAGAAGAAAAACATGGTTTGTTCTCTTTTTTCCCTTAAGGTCTTGTTCATTCATTATGGTCCCTGCCTGTCTCGGAGAGAAATTGTTCCGCACCTGGAGAGGTGCGGCCGGCGGGGAGCTGTGTGGAGAAAGCCATCTCTGCGGAGCCCGGAGCCCTCAGGGGCCCCAGGGTTGGCTGGCAAATGGGGGAGCAGGTGGGGGGACACCAGGAGGTGACACCCGCTGTGGGTGGTCTTGGTATCGCGGAAGTCCCAGGAGTTTTGGGATCAGAGCACCTGGGTTAAATGCCAGCTCCGTCCGTTAGCAAGTGTGTGGTGTCTGGGAAGGACTCATCTGGCTATTAAGGTGTGAGATGCTCCCGGGCGAGCCTACCCGACCCCATGCCCCAGGCCCCAGTGCCCCCTGGAGTGGTCCCCCACCTCCGCGCTCCCGGGCTGCTCCATGGCCCCGGGCTTGGCCCACGATAATGGGTCCTATGTGGGTTTGCTCAGAGGAAGTCGGGATGGTGAGGGAAAATGAGGCATAAGCTGCCAGATGCAGCGTGAAATGTGTGCCGTGGGTTCTGCCATGATTGTCGTGGGAGCCTGAGGACACTGCTGCTGTTGTGCCCCAGCCTCCTGGCCCGGGGTGCCAGGACCCAGGGCGACTTCATGACACCTGCGTCAGAGCTGCGGGGGTCCTTTCCACAGCCCTGGACCTTCTTTCCACAACGGTGGGAGGAGGGGCCGGAGGGGGACAGGGGCGCCTGCCTCAGGATCTCGGTCTCGACCCAGGGAAACACCTAAGCAGAGCGTCCCCACAATATTTTCGCGTGACACAATGTCACAACTGCTGGGATGAGGGGTACAATGTGGAGGTAAACGCACACAGGGGTACAGGCCTGTCTGGAACGAGTCCAGCCGTTGTTAACATGATGGGGACAGTTTGCATGACGTGGACGGGAATGGGCACGAGCGGACGATGGCGACCTCACTGTCCTCGTCGGTGGGGTGGGAGACGCCGTGGAGTGAGCGTGTGTCCCGTGTGTCCGTCACACTCGGCGTGACGGAATGAGGTAAGAGCAACGAATCGGCGTCACATTTTGCACGAAGGCTGGACATTTCTCTGCGGGAACTGGTGACTCGCGGCCACAGCGCTGGGCACCTGGGGACGGGCAGCTTCTCGGGCAGAGCTCTTCGGGGAACCGTCAAATCACCCGGGTGACTCGGCTCCTCTACAGCCCAGATTTGGTCCCTCTGACGCCTGGCTTTTCCCGAAACTAAAATTTCAGACCATGGATGAGATTCAGGAACACAGGACGGGGCAGCTGATGGCGATTGGGAGAACTACATGAGGGCCCAAGGTGCCGACCTTGAAGGGGACTGAGGCGACCTTGTCTTATGTACAATGTTTCCTGTATCTTGTATCTTCTTCAATCAATGTCTCTACTTTGCCTATTCCGTGGCTGGATGCCTGCTGGACAGACCTGTATATGGGATTAGCCCGTGTGGAACTAAGTGCGTGGGTATGCAAGGGAAGACAAGGGGACCTGCGGATGCCTGAGTGAGGTTAGTGCACTATATCAAAGTCAATGTCACACTTGTGACATTGTCCCAGGGTTTGCAAGATGTCACTGCTGGCGGAAGCCAGCAAAAGGGCCCATGGCACCTCTCTGTATTATTCCTTTTGCTGGAATGTGAATCCGCAATTATTTCAATAAGAATTTTAGTTTAAAACAATGACCATGATCATCATTTTGAGCATAAAACCTAAGTTAGGGGGGAAAGACAGTTGTCACGCACGGTCACGAGCTGTGTCATGGCTGATTCATCAGCCCCGCTGTAAAGTGCGACACAAACGTCTTTAACAGCATCTGCAGGGCTCAGGGTCTAAGCAGGTGCCTGGCCTGGGGCCCCCTCACCGCTCTTTCTGTCCCACATGGTGAGGAGACCCCAAGTCGTAGCCCCTTCATCTGAAACCAGGAGAATCAACAAGGGCACGATTGCTGGCCAGTTGGAGCCCAGCTGTTGGCGTGGGGGGTCCTGTGACAGAGGGCACGAGAGCAGGTCACAGAAGCAGCCTATGCAAGAGGGGGTGGGGCTGAACCAAGAGGCACCCGAGGACTCAGGGCCAAGTGGCACCTGGCAGGTCCTGAACACACGTGCGGGTGAACGTGGCCATGCGGGACGTCCGCGCAGGGGAGGTGTGGGGATGCCGATGTGCCCAGGAACAGCCTGTGGCTGCGACTCGAGCTTCTCCGGCCCCACATGGGTGTGTGGAAACCCCAGAGACTTTTCAGAGGGGCCGCGGAGCTGGAGGGCTTTGTCCCAGCCCTGTGAATGGAAGTCCGGGGCTTCTGCTGGCCCTTCCTCCACAGGTGCAGCGTTGTAAACAAGATGGAAGGGACAAGTCGCATCTGTCTGTTTGCAATAAAAAAAAGCCCTTAAGAACAGGCAAGATGGTGCAGAGGTTTCACATCTGTCGCAGTGGCACCCACAGCCCCGGGCACGTTTTATTTGTCTTTGTTGGTGCAGCTGAGAGGCGGGCCTTCTGAGCGTCAGCAGAGAAAGGACATCAGGGCCACATGTGGCCCCGGGGAGCAGGGGCTCTGCGTCTCTTCCCGAGGGGCTGGTGCGGCCTCCCTGGCCTGCGGTGACCTCTGCTTCAGGGCAAGCACGGGCCCAAGCAGTTGGAGAGGCCCTGGAAACCTGCAGTGATCACACCATACGTGCAAAATGCAAAATAAAATTCTCTTTTCAGAAAACGACCATTGAAATGTAAGTTGGAGTGAACATACCTTCTCTCCGGATTCCGGGACCCAGCAGCTCTGGGTGAGTTCCCGGAAGCTGTGCTGAGGGGCCGGACCTCAGGCTGCGTCCTGCTTGGGTCCCCACCCCGGACAAGGTCTGGACCCCCACAGCCTTCAGCTGGTTCAGTCACAATGACACTCTGGTCCTGAAATCCAATTCCAGAACTTTTCTAGAGATTTGGTTGGGTTGAACCAAGAGTCAGCCACAGACCTCGAAGCCACAGGGCACATGGCATGGGACTGAAAGGGTCACTGGAGTCTTCAGAGACCTGGGTTTGGGCCTCTCAGCAGCATGGGGACCGAGAGGGACGGGTCACGGGGTGACTTGCGCTTCCAGCATTTGCCTGTCTTTCATTTTAGAGTCCTGTATTGATTGAGCTAACTGACTTAGAAAACAGGGTGGGCCGCGGTATCAATCAATCGGTGGATCAAGATCCAATACGTTAATGACGATCCATGACTGTCGGGCAGGTAGGTGAGCCTGCTGCAGCCCCTCGTTCAGGTGTGTGTAGCCTCCCCTACCCCACAGGCAGCCCCCTTCCCCTTGCAAACCTTCCTCCTCCTCCCTGCTCCAGGCTCTGCAGTGCAACCTGAGTGTCTTCTCACGGTTTCTCCTCCCGCTTCCAACCGGTGCAACAGCTCTGGGGACCTGATGGTTTTAAGTCACTGGCCGGCTTCCCTCTGTGCCCCACCTTCTTGGTTGGCCCGGTGGCCTTGCAGGCTGGCACCCTCCCATGGGTCATGTGCCTGAGCACCAGGGCTGCCCAGGTGGTCCCTGTGGGCACCACTGGGCACTAGAACAGGAGAGAAGCACCTACCCTCTGCCTGGACTTGGATTTGTGTTTGTTCCGTAGGACGGCAAAGTCCAGACCCGTGACGCCTGCCTGGAAATCTAACCCTCACGAAAGAAAGCCTCTTCTCCACGCGTGGCCTCCCAGTTTCGGGTACAAACGGGCCTCCATGAGGCACCCTCCCTGCACGATGCCTTCATTACAAACATCACTGCGCCGGGCAACACCAGGGAGCAGAAAAGAACACAAGAAAATACTTAATTTCATTAATCTGTTCAGCAATACCAATATAATGAGGCATAATATTGATTTTCTTACTTAGGATTTAAAATCTCGACTCCTTTCCACAGAATTAAATGCTTCAAACTGATATCCCCGTCTTTACAGTCGCATCTTTAATTTAGTTGTTATAATTAGGCATTAAGGGGTGTCAGTAGGATAGCCAGTTAGAGACCATTCTGTTCTGCTTGTCTTGATTATCACAGTTTAGATGTAAAGTAAATTAGAATGAAAGACTATACAGTCCAATTACAGATAAAAGCAGCAAACTGCACTGTTGTAATTAGATGCCAGGACTATTTTTCTTAGATTTTGTATCTCTGAGGGCCCTCCTTGGCTGGAGCCACGGCTGAAGGGCGTCAGGATGGATCTCTCAGCTGCTGCAGCCATCTTGTTGCTTCCAAAACGGGGGGCTCTGGACGGGGCTTCCTTTTGGGAACCTTCCTCCCGCAGCCCCTCGGGACCAGGGTCTGCCGGCCACCCTGCTTTGCACTGTGGGGAAGCTCAGGCCATCGGTGGAGGCAGGAGCATGGTCAGTTTTTCTGCATGTGTCTGTCCGCCCTGCCCCTTCCTCCTCCTCTCCCTCCTCCTCAGGATTGAGTCTTGGTATTGTTCTGCATTTTGGGCCCAGAATCGTCAAAATCATGCTTTCAAGAGTGGTGCGGAATGTTCTAGAAGTAAGAATTTGCTAGGTGCCCTTCATGGGCGCACATGTACACACACACACACACAAATCACAACCAAAGAGGAACCCTCACTGGCTGGAAACGGCCCAGGGGACACCCACTGTGAACTCAGAAGGAAGGAGCCCTTTTTCCACGATTCATGAATTTCCCAGAGATCATTTAAGGTGGGACCCAAGTATATATTTTCTTTTGCCACCCAACAGATCTGACCTCTTACTAATTTTGCCTACAATTAGTTTGGTGTAATTACTGCCACTTACAATTCAGTCTGCTTTCACTAAAAAAAAATTATTGTTCATGGGGTCATAAAACTCTTTAAAAATTGCTTAATGAAAAATGGAGTCCTGGGAATGTCACACAAGATAAGCCCAGCCATTAAATCCAGGACTTCCCGTGTGCGCCAGGGCGTAGTTTTCACTAGAGGCTCTTCAGGCGTGTGTGTGCGCGCCTACGTGGGTGCACGTGTGCATGTGTGTGTGCAGGTGTCCATGGGTGTGTGCGTGGGTGGCTGTGTGCGCCCATGTGGGGCTCATTGCCGGCAGAGGCCTCTTTCACGGGCGCCCTCTGTGGCCTGGGACGTGTGCTGCACGGCCTGGCAGGACCCGCGGTGCCAGCCTCTGTGGGGAGCTCGAAGGGTCTGTCCTCACCCGCTTTTCTCCTGCTCCGTCAGGACGGACCTCCAAGCAGAACAAAGAAACAAGGTGGGTGCAGCCTCCAGGCCGGTTTTTTCATCCACAGGCAGGTGCCGTGCTGTCTGAGCTGGGCCCACTCCGCCATGTCCCCTGGATGGAAATCCACGTTTGTGGGGTCCCCAGCCTGGGACCCCTCCTGGCCGCATCTCCACGATGAGCTAACCCTGCTTGTGCGGAGGGACCGTCCACTCCTGGCGACCTCACCTGGGCGCAGCGCTCAGCCCTGGCGCTCTCTCCGCCTTCCCCTCGGGGGCTGCGGGAAAGTGAGGCCAGGGTTCGATAACCCTTTTCCACGATGCGCATCACCGAACTGTGCTTTGAGTGCCAGCCGGCCTTGTTCCGATGGCCCGGGTGCGCACCGGTACTCCGTGTCTGAAACGTGCGCACCTATGCCCCCATGCCTGGCTGTGCACGTCTGTGCCCCAGTGTCCCTAAACCAACAGAGCGCTGCCAAGACCCCTCTACTTTGTTCTGAACACAGGCGAGGAATATCACGTTTATCCCCACAAAGTTCACTTCTTCACGAACGTCCAGCCACGAACCTGATGTACTGCACCCTTGGTTCGTACCGTCTCGTTTCACAGCCTATAGGTCTGTCCCAAACACACGGAGCCAACGTCACGGTAATTAAAACAGTTTGCTTGGCTGATACTTTCAGGACAGACCCCGTGTCACCTCTACAGGAGCATTTTCCGTGAGGACCGACGCGGGATGGGGCGCGCAGCTGCGCAAAGTCCCGGCACCGACTCACTGGAGCCAGATCCCCCCAACAAAAGAGGCTGCTCCTGTAGGGGTGTGAACAACGCTGCAACTGAAGACCCACGTTTTTCATAAGCCGCTGTGGAGGAGCCCCCCTGCCTCAGAGACGCCCCGGTTTAAGCATTGCGAACAAAGGAGGCCATTCATCACGACCCGCAGGCAGGTGCCAGGGCTTGCGCCCCCCGGGCACCGTCACGAAGCTCAGCTCTGTCGCTGGGAACGTGCCCTCCCACAATGTACTGCCGACTCCCATGCAAATGACATTAGTCTTCCCCGGAACTTTGGAAAAATATGGGGCCAGGCAGGCAGGGATTCTTGATTTAGGCTGGGCGCACTTGGGTTGGCTCCGTTGGCCGTTCCCTTAGCCAAATGTTCCTTATCTTGGTAAAGTGCTGCAGGAGATGGCAGCATCCTGGGCTGCACAAGTATAGAAGAAACATGCTCTGTGCATGAGCGTCATTGTGTGTCTTTGGCGGGCAGGGTGCAGAGGCACGTGGGGACCCTGCGTTCCATCCAGGGGCTGAGACACACGCAGCCTTCTGCACTGGTTCCCGGGTGATAACGGGCTACTGCTAGTTGTTATTACACACTCGGTGTGAACTCTACAAGGTGTATAACTAACCTGTGAACAATCATGAAAATGGCCACAGCTCGCGCGAGTGCCCTCTCTCTGCTGGGCGCCAGGCTAAGTAAGGCCTTTGTCATTCACTCCTGTCACCCTGGGTCAGTGCTGTCCCCCCTCATGTCAGAGGAGGAGAGGTCACGTGGCTTGACCAAGGTCACAGAGCTGGTAAGTGGCAGAGTCCCATCTGTACCCGGGCCCTAGGGGAGGTGAGGTCAGGAGTGGTAGGTGCCGCAGTGGAAAGGAAGGCAGACGGGGACACAGGGAGCAAGGGGACAGGCAGAGGGTGAGCCCGTGTCCTCTCTGAGAATCCCCTACGGGCACAGGGTCACGAAGAGGTGGGCACCAGGGGCTGTGGCCTGGGCCTTCCATGCAGAAGCCCCATCGATGATTTTCCAATCGCCGAGGAGGCCAGGCCCAGAGAGCGCTGAGCACTCGCCCACAGCACAGCCGAGGAGGTCTTCATCGGGCGGGCAGGGCACTGCGGGCCCAGCAGTGTTCCAGCTAGTCCAGGGGCAGCCAACTCGAGGCTGCACCTCCAGGCCTGGGCGAGGGCCCTAGGGCACCTGCCCTGCCCATGCCCTTGGGGTGCCGTGGCGCCTGGACCCGCTGGGCAGCCATTGTGGGTTTCACTTCCCCTTCACGGGTGGGGACAAGGGTCCCAGTGTGTCTGAGCGTCTCCATGGTTCAGGTCTGTGAGATTTCACAGGCTTCCCACGTGGAACTGGGTGTTGGGGGCTGTGGCTCCGGGTGGGGAACACATCTGCCAGCTTAGGGACCTCCTTCCTGTCCTTTCCAAGCCTGGGAGGTTTGGAGCAGAAGCAGAAGTGACAGGGAAAGTGACCTGGGGCTGCTCTGTCAGCCCTTGGGGGCCCCCTGCCTTGGGGTGCCCTGTGCCCCCTACAGGCCCGCGTGCTGGCTCTTCCCCTGATCCTTGGCCTTCAGCAGATGCAGCCCCCATGGGGGTACGGCTGGAGGCCTCCCAGCACCCTGAGCTCCTGTTACCATGGCAAACTTAAGAGTACTAAATAAAAGCAACAAACAAAATAAAAACACAAAATGAAAAAATAATTAAAACAATAACTATTCCATTCATTCTGAGCACATCATCCAAGATTGCATTAGGAAAAGAAAAAAAAAAAAAAACTACAATAAAAACATGCCTTTAATCTGATAGTAAAAAAGCCCAATAAAATAAAAATGAGCTCCATTAATGAAAATAATGGCTCTCACCCCAGCCAGTTAAAATGCTGAGCTTATGTGTTTTGGGGTTTGGGGGAGCTGAGGACTGTTTTTCTGTGTGTGTGTGTGTGTATGTGTGTTTTTTCTTTTTCCACAGCTGGTGATGGATTTGCTTTTGTTACATGCTGGAGATGGCCCCAGCTAATTAGCGTTGCTCCATCTGGAATCTTACCTTTTGTGCGAGGCCCAAAGAAATTGTGTAGGAAGGTAAGTGATTCCTGGGGAAACAGGCAAAAGGAGGCTGGTGCTCTGTTTAAGATGTGGACCACAGACAGGAGCTCGGATGTGCAGCTGTGTGCGTGGGCGTGGGCGTGTGTCCATCCGTGCGCGTGAGCATCCTCTCTCTCTCAGCCTCCCTTCCTCCCCCCTCCTCATCGTTCCTTCCATTGGCTTCTGCCCCTTGTAGGGAAATAACTAATTTTTCTTGCAGATGGCAGGCAAGCCCCACCTCAGACTCTTTTTGGATCGCATGGAGGTGTAAGTAGATACGTCCCCAGCAATAAGCGACTTTAGCAAGACCCTTTCCTTCTGTTTTGGCTAGAAAAATTGTGAGCAGACCTCAGCCATTGTCCTGCACCAGACACCCGAGGTCAGGCAGCGGGGGGCCACCCCGGGGGTGGGGGGCTTCTCCTGGGCCCTCCCCACGCTTCTTTCTTGTATGCATCACAAAAGGTACTTCGTAATTACTGTACGGTTACTGGCTTCATTCTGCATTCCGGGCGTGTCGCTGCACAAAACAGCACCCAGAGTCCTCGTCTCGACCTCTCATGGTGGGGCTGCTGGCCGGCCTCCCCAAACCTAAACTGAGGATGGAACTCGCTCTGAAAACTCTGTCCCTTTAATCACCCGTCTGCTGCCCTCCCAGGGCCCCAATGCTGCCACCTCCCAGCACTTATTTGTTCAAATGAATATTAACATTGTAATTTAGTACCCAATTATGCTTCCCTAGTCATAACTGGAAATGTGGTATTAAAACCTTACATGCTCTCTGGCTATCAGCATGTACCTTTGTCAATGCCCTGGGATTGCCAGAGATTTCTTTAATGTATAATCCGTGTGCTCATATCTCTGCCTGTCACCCGTCCTCCCTCGTCACTTACAGATGGACCCTCTGCGGATGCACGTTCTGTGGGTCTTGCTGGAATAAAATAGGAGGTCTGCGTGCAGTTCAGCTCCTTGCTAAGGAAGCACGTGCATGGATGGTTTTCAAAATGCCAGCCGTGGATGTGAGATTTTAGGATTCTTCCCCTGGGAAAACCTGCCCACTTCACACCTAAGTGCTCAGTAGTTTGCCTAATTAATACTCCTTACCTTGTCATACCTCTTGGCCAGAGGCCTTCGGTCCTGGATGCACAGAAGAAAACATGTTTGTTTTTAAGTCTCCTTGCTGGTCTCCTGTCAGAACAATAAAATCCGTGCCTCTAAGGACAGGGCTTCCAGGTGGCCCCCCCCGGGCAAGAGGTACGGTGACCTGTGCTGCAGGCCCTGCCCATGTGTTCGTTTCAGGGCGCTGGTGGGCACTGGCTGGCGGGCACTGGCCGCTGGCCAACGACCAGAAGCCTGGTGTCCTCTGAGGACGTTCCGTGAACTGATTAGTGTACCTGAAAGAGTGGTGGAGGAGGAAGGGTGGCAGATTTTATATGCTAAAAATACTGCCGAAGAGGTTCATCTATTAAAAACAGGAACTCTCCTGATAGAAATTGCGTCTGAATGATGTTTGCTGTCCCGACTTTTGAGGGTTTGAGGCAGGTTCCCGCAAATGGTGAATCCCTGCTGGGAGGATGTGGGGATGTGTGATGGGCTGCAGACAGCTGGTAACCAAGGAACCTGCTAACAGGAGTCAGGAACCTGCTTTGGAAACATGTGTGCAACTGGGGGGAGAAGAAACACAAAAAATGGTGTGTTAGTAAGTCTCCCTCAAGGAAAATGGGTGTTTTCAGATTCTGTGAGTTTTAGTTCACGTTGCTTTGTTTAGGTGACATGGAGTCAGACCATGGGGCTGAATGGCATTTTGTTTTCTTAAGAAGTTCTTCTCCAACTCTCCGCCCAGAGGGTGGGTGGGGGGCGCGGCCGGCTGCAGCTGGCACTCGTCAAAATATCAGTTCCATGAGGGCTGAGAGCGTATCTCACACTGAGACCAACATCCGTACCCACAACTGTTTGCAATATTAATTTTCTTTTCTGATAACACAGGGTAGGGATTAAGGGTGCAGGCACTGTAACCAGGCTACCTGCCCTTCATTCTATTTTTGCAAACTTGAAGATAACATGCAGTGACCTTGGGCAGGTTACTTATCATTTTTGTGCCTCAGTTGCTCCTGAAAAGGACAATGGCAGGAAAGACCGAGATGAGAATAGCGTATAACTTACAGGACTGCTATTGTCAGGACGACTAAAGAAATTTAAAAAAAAAATCAAGTGCCTAAAATGCAATATCATCTGGCTACTAATAAATAATACCCCAGGGCCATTTGTGGACAATGAAATTAAACACACACATGCACAAGAATATAAAAGGCAACGGTTCTGAATCCTCCAAGAGGCTTTCAGGACTAGTTAAGCCCCCATGAAGAACAGAAGCCGTTCCGTCCCCAGTCACTCTGGGCTGCTTCAGAAACTTCTCGGAGTCTTCAGCTCCCACGTGGAAAAGCAGAGGTTTGGGCTAGATGATCCCTGGGGAGCTCCCAGCCTTAAGTTTAGGAGCATCCACATTCCAGGATGCCAGCAGTTGAGGTGACCCAGCTGCCTGGTGTCTGGGTCTGGCTGGCCCCGTGGAGGGGGGAGCACTGGGCTGCACTGGGGACCCTTAGGGGTAGCATCCCTCTGCCTTGGAATGGAAACTCTCACCAGCAGAGTGAGTGGCTGACCTCATGCCAGCCCCTGTCACTGCAGACAACCACGGCAGGGGAAAGTGACCTTTGCCCTTTGCCACTCCCACCCCAAAAGTCACGGCCAAGTCCCAGAGCATGCACAGGGCATGCATGATAATCATTGATAAGCCCCTGGTAATTATACCCAAAGATGTGTAAGGTCAGAACAGCACGCACTGCCAGCCAAAGGTGGCGCTGGAAGTGGGGGTGAGCGGCAGGGCCGGGAGTGTGCACCCCCCGCTGCAGACTTCATCTGAGCATGGCTGCCACTCACCCTCAGCTGCCTCAGTGCCTAGTCTGAGGCCTGCTGGTCTCCCTGGGTGAGGAGGCCGGAGCTGGCTGGGTCCCCGCGCCAGGCTGTGAACCCCCACAGGCCCTGGCACTGTGCAGTGTGCTCGAGCTCCTGGGGAGAGGGCACCTGGAGCTGCTGGAGCCTTCTTTCCTCTGCACTTGCCCAGGGAAGCAGTCTCCTTGCTGTCGAGAGTCCAAATGTCTGACCCTGGAGGCCTGCCTGGAGGAAGAAGGGGATGGAGATATCAGATATTCTACTGATATGCGAGCCCACCTGCAGATGGGCTCCGAGCCAGGACAGGTTCTGGGTCAAATCTACCACTTGCTCACCCCGAGACCTCAGAAACTCACTCAGCTTTGGGGGTGAGGGGCCCTCTCCAAGCACTAACAATATTACTATTTTTTATTAACACTTGGCCAGTCCCTGCAATCTCCACTCCCCAAACCCCTTCTGTTCCCAGAGCAAGAATTCAAAAGCAAACACAAGCAGTTGTTTATGAGATTTGAGCTTTCAAGGACTGGTGTTTTGGCCTAAAAAAAAATATGTAGGCATACTTGTGGGGGCCTGTCTCCAGTTCTCACTCCAAAGGAGAGGAGGGTATACTCCCTGGGTGGAGAAGTGAGCTCTTTGGAAGGAACAGGGCATCGACCCCCTGGTCCTAGGTTGGGCAGGTGACAGAAGTGGGAAGATGGGAGGATCTTCCCATCCTTCCCACGCAGGATCTGCGAGTGGAAGGAAGGCCCACGCGCGGGCACAGGTCGACTGCAGTGCAGCAGGCAGGTGGCGAGGAGATTTCAGCAGAGGGGCAGGTGCCAAGCTTCCTGCCTTTCCCTTGAGGTGTGGGAAGTGGCCATGGTGCCAGAGTCCCAAGAAGGGCTGAGATGACAGGTAGGGATGACCTGCGGGGGTGCTCCAGGTGAGTGAGGGGAGGCGACAGAGTACAGTGGCATCATGGACAGGGTCTCGGGCACCAGATGGGGACCACGGACATCACTGACAGCAGCGAAGAACCGAGGAAGACCACACACAACTCAACAACGGCCCTGCCTCCTTCCACCCTGATGCCTACGGAGAAAGGGAGAGCAGAAATTCTGAGTGGGTTGACTTTATTTATTTTTATGTTTATTAAATTTTTTTCTTCTTTTAAAAAGATTTTTAAAATTTATCATTTTGAGAGAGAGAGGGGAAGGGAGGGAGGCAGAGGGGAGAGAGACATCCATGTATGGGTGCCTTTCACCTGCCTCCAGCTAGGGACCTCACACTGGCTTGCAACCTGGTTATGTGCCCTGGCTGGGAATCGAACCAGCGACCTTTGGGGTTCACAGGCCGGAGCCTTATCCACTGAGCCAGCAGCCAGGGCTTGAGTGGGCTGACTTTAAATTGGAACCGACTATTGACCGGGAATTTAGGCTCGAGGTAGGATTCAGCTCTAGGCACGTGAAGAGAGCTGCCTTCCTGCACGTGGCCTCCTGGAAACACCACGCCCGTCACAGCTCAGTGTGCTCGGTGCCGTCTTCACTGCCAAGCAGTACATGACTCGCCGAGCTGGAGTGTGGCGCCAGTTGGGTGGCGGAGAACTTACTTGATCAAGGGGAAACGTGCCGGATGCTGTCAAGGGGCGGGCTGCGTCCCCCGTGGGCACCTGGGGTGAGCGCCTCCGAGCAGCCGGGGGTCGGCATCGCCCGGGAGACCCAGAAGGTCGCACACCTGGGCAGCAGCCGGGGATTCTGATCAAGTGCGTTGATTCCGAGAAAGACAACACCTAAGCCAGGCTTCTGGTAGCTAACTGGGCTCGCATTCATTTTGTTTTGTTTTGGCTCCAACGTAAAAGCGGACCCGGCAGCTGCGGCTGCTACTGCTGCACGGGGGCCTCGCGCGGGCGGCACACCTGGGAGAAGCCCGCTGGAGCGGCGCCTGCCCGTGTCCCGGAGTCCTGCTCCCACGACCAGATCTGTTGAAGTAAGAGAAGCCCAAACCTGTAGAGTTTTTAGAAAAATGTGCTCGAGCAGCAGAGGCCACGCCTGGAAGCTCCCAGCAGACCGAGGCGGGCGCTTCGGGCGGAGGAGCGTGCCGAGCGCGGTGCAGGAACGCAGGCGGCACGTGGGGAAGCCCGGAGGGCGGGGTCGCAGGGGGCTGTCTGCAGGGTGGGCTCCCCGGAGGGGCGGCGCCCCGCTCCCCGGCTCTGCTGCCGGCGTCTCCCAGGCGTGCAAACCTGGATGCACAGAAGCAACGGGCAGGGCTGGCTCACCTCCTCCCGGATGGAAGCCGGTGGCTGGGGCGCGGCCGCCCCCCACCTGCTGTCGGGTTAGGAAGGATGATCAGGTCGCCCCGAGGTTACCTGCAGTGCACCCCCTTTTTCCCTCCAGAGCACTGAGACTGCCTCCCCACCTCCCTGGAGCTGCTCAGCTGTAGCCTCATTAGCAGCTTCACTGACCAATCAGAGCAGCGCCATTGCAATCAATCACCCGGTGCTACAAATAGCACCTATCCAATTGCTGTGGGGCCCCTCATTTGCATAAGAGCAGAGCAATCAGGGCTCAGGGGCGGGGCCTTCTGCCTATATAAGTCAGCTGCACGGAGGTCTACGCCCTCCCGCTCCCTGCGGGGCTGCCTGTCTGCCCTTCGCTGCGCTGCACCGGAAGCCGAGGACCGGAGCCCAGGTGGCTCCCGGGTGCGGTTGGCTCCCGCCCAGGCCCTGAGTCGAGGGGCGCGGTCCGGTTCCAGGGCGGCCACGCGGCAGCTTCCCGCCCGAGCGCCGCCTCAGCCCGGCCGCCTCGCACCTCAGGCCGCTTCCCGCCCGAGCGCCGCCCCGGCCCGGCCGCCTCGCACCTCGGGCCGCCTCCCGCCCGAGCGCCGCCCCGGCCCGGCCGCCTCGCACCTCGGGCCGCCTCCCGCCCGAGCGCCGCCCCGGCCCGGCCGCCTCGCACCTCGGGCCGCCTCCCGCCCGAGCGCCGCCCCGGCCCGGCCGCCTCGCACCTCAGGCCGCCTCCCGCCCGAGCGCCGCCTCGGCCCGGCCGCCTCGCACCTCAGGCCGCTTCCCGCCCGAGCGCCGCCCCGGCCCGGCCGCCTCGCACCTCAGGCCGCTTCCCGCCCGAGCGCCGCCTTGGCCCGGCCGCCTCGCACCTCAGGCCGCTTCCCGCCCGAGCGCCGCCT